>JAOXXN010000175.1:6055501-6070417 GCA_026770055.1 Myrmophylax atrothorax | reverse complement strand
TTAAAGGTATATTGAAAAATTTGCTAATTAAGACGGAGTTGTGATATTTATACTGCATTTTATACATCTATAAAGTCTACAGCTAATATTGCTGGCATAGATTACACTCCCAGTACAAGTGCAAATGGTTTCTTAAAAAGCTGAACAAAGGAAAATGGGAGATTGGAGGCAGGGGGATTATTGCTCAAGGGAATTCAGAACATTAGAGTGGAAAAGCAACAGAAGCAGCTCTGAATTCCCAAGCCAGTGGAAGAGTTGAAATATTGACATAATAATTGACATAGTTAACTGAAAAACATCATGTCAGCTGTTAACTGTTCTAGTACCAAAAAACAATACTCAGTTCTTGCCTCAGAAGTTGATCATTCCAGTGATGATGATGATGATTTCAGCTGAGTAGAAGCAGCAAAGAGGTCTTGTACTGAGACTCAAAATCAATACTTAGAGAAATTGAGTGTTTAAGGAGGACCTGAAAAACACAAACATTTTGAGTTTTTACAAAAATACTTAGACAATGTTTATACTGTGCAGAATTAGACTTTTAAACAATATCCAACATTGCTAAAATGTTTATCTAAATACTAGAAAGGCAAGTGTGCAACCAACACCTTAAGAATATTCACAAATTTTACAGCTCTTATCTTTCTAGACAAGAAGTGCCAGGATAATTAGAACACCAAGCATGAAAAATAAGAAAAGAGCCAAGGTTTAGGGAATGTTCTCCAGAATGTTTGGATCATCAGAGGTGAAATATTTTCAAACAAAATTTGGTCAAAAATGTGGTATAGTAGGTCTGGGGTTTGTAGTTTTGCAACAGTGGTGAAAAGCCCAGGTTGGAGGCCATGGACATTGTCATGGAGAGGGACACAAGTACAGCCTGCTAGAAGGTACTTACAGGAAAGACTGATTTTGATAGATCAATACAAAGTTTTACGTCAGTGGAATTGAGAAAGCCTTGGGAAAAAAATCTGCATTTTTCAAGTGCATTTGCTGTTTACAAAATACAGCTAATCTGAGTGAGTGGGAGCAGTCAATATTGTACATAATGATGAAGGGTAAAAATGAGAAGCTGTTTGTGTTTCACAACTCTCCTGCCACTGTTTTAGAAGAAAACATGAACCTTACATAAGGAAGTGAGCTAAACAAAGAATATGAGTGTATTTTTTGTTGTTGCTGCTTCCAGGAGAATATGAGGCTTAGTACAAAATTATTAAACATATTTTTATGTAGTGTGCATAGTGATGCATACAATTTATATCTGTAAAATATTATCCACTCTAACATTTTCATTATAATCCTCTATTTGACTGAAATGTCTGAAGGTTGGTTGAAAAACTGGGGGAAATGGAACTGCCCAGCCCATATACTTTCTTCTCTTTCCTCTGAGAGGAACCTCCTCTTTATTCTCCCACCTCTTGCATTTGGTGGTATAATAACTGTGTCAAGTCCAGCAGAGTTCCAGGGAAGTTTGTAATTCAGACTCAGAAAAGCAGGACTTTTGTAGAAAACAGTGTAAGTCACCTGTTGCTTGCAAGTCAGGTGATCAGGGTAGTTATTTCTGTGGTGTTAGGAGTGCACCAGGATGCCAGAACTGGGCACAGGGTTTGCAGAGTGCCATGCTGTGTGTGTGGCCTTCACCAGCCACGTGCAGCTGGCTGGAATGGTGTGGGACTCCTGCTCAACTCTGGTGCTTGCCTGTTTTGAAGGTGCCTGGGCTTGGGACTCTCAGAGGTGTCCATGTCATTGGTGTCTTTTGTGCCACAGCAGGCTGGAAACAGTGCCTGCTAATAGAGTTAATGAGTTTTGTTCATTAAAATGTGGTTTAGGGACATCAGTACCTGACAGCTTTTCCTGTTGTCTCCCTGGGCACAGCTGTGGAGTCCATCTCTGTGGCACAGAGAGACAAGTTCCCCTTCACTGGGTGGTGTTGGAATGATTGGGTTGTGCTTTTTGCCCAAGCACCCATGAGTACAGGTCTGAACACCTGTGAGGAGCTGCTGCACCAGAATGTGGTCAGGTTCAGAGGCACACAGGCTGATGAATATCACCTTCTGCCTCTTTAATTTCCACCCCCCACAGATCTTTTTTTGGCAAATCAGTCAAAGAGGGAGGTTGGAGTGTGATTCATTATCATGATGCTCAGTGCAGGTGGAGACAGGACTTTCAAATGCTGGGCAGCAACTCCCTTTGCAGCAACCTGGAGATGACCAAACCTTTCTTTGATGCTGGCAGAAGGTTTCCTGTTCCACATTTTAGTGAAGGACCTGGAGCAGCAAAGCCCAGTGTTTTTGGAGTAGGGTCTCACTGTCATTACCTTCACCCCTACCCCAAGCCTCACCCACCTCTGGGTCTCCCTGCCCTTCCTATCCACACCCTACCACTGCTCCTGCCTTATTCCCACCTCAGGCTTCTGCTTTCTTGCCCAGCCCTGCCAGGCAATGCAGCAGCTTAAGCCCTGTTCATGCCATGCTTCAGTTTGAGTCTTGGCTTAGGTGGCCCTGGGGACCTGCTTGTTTAAGAGAGATGCTTTCTGTAGCTCCCAATGAATTTCAGAGCTACCTGAAAAATCACAAGGAGTTCTTCTAAGACTTTAGGAATGGGAGAACAAGAAATAAATGGAAATATTTAACTTGGTTACCTAAATAACTGTTTACAAAGAGGAGAAACTTGTCTTTGCTCATAGAAAGATGTCCATACATGAACAATGAGAGCCTTCCCTGGCCAGCCTTTTCATTTAGTGTAGCTCAGCCTGTGAGACTGCCTGTCCCTGCCTGTCCCTGCCTGTCCCTGCCTGTCCCTGCCTGTCCCTGCCTGCAAAATGGGCTGTTGGTGTCTGGCCACATTGGCAGTAGCCAGCAGAGACCCAGGGATGTACAGCAGCCAGAAAAAACATGTGCAAGGCCTAAACTCACCTTTGCTTGCAGCTTTTGTTTGTGTTCGACAAATAACTCCAGCTAAACTAATAAATCGGAAATTAAATATTTCATATGGAAATATTTAAAAAACAAATATGTGGTGGTGCTCTTCCTTGTACTTAGCTGGTGAAAGCATTGCTTGGTGAAGCTCAGGACCCAGTTTCAAGTTCCTTCTCTGTGTTTAGATGCAGAATCTGTATTTAAAAGTCTCTGATGCCACAGAAGGGCCTTGCCAGTTGACTGTGGGTGTTTCATGATGGGTTTTGCTGCCTTTCTAGCCAAGTCCTTGTGGGGGTGGGTGCAGTCACTGGGGACAATGTCACTAGTCTGAAAAATGACTGGGCCATCTCCAGTGTGCTGGAACAGCTGTCACTGGGCAGTCATGCCCTTGCAAAACACTGCGCAGCTGCATAGACCTTACTCATAAGTAGATGTTCCTTTTCCTCTAATTACCTCGGTGCTGCTGCTCCTCCCAAGCACCTTGGAAGGCTATTAAATAGTAATAACTACTGATACTTGTGGGAGAAATGGAGGTTAATGCATAGCTCGTTAGGAGAGCTCCAGGAGGGGCACAGAAAGCTGGTGTTGTCTTGTACAAAGCATAAAGCTCCCGTGGGGGAGCCTGAATGCGGGAGAGTTGTACTCAGAAAGACAAGCAGTTTGGTTCCTGAGTATTGCACTCTGGTGGGGCAGGGAATGGGAGAGCAATGCTAACAAACTGTAGTTTGTTTTATTTTTATATTTATCTTGGTTTGCTTAATATCAGTATCAGAATCAGCGTGGCCAGCAGGACTAGGGAAGTGATTCTTCCCCTGTGCTCAGCACTGGTGTGCCCACACCTCAAGTGCTGTATCCAGTTCTGGGCCCCTAAATTCAGGAAGGACATTGAGGTGCTGGAGCAGGTCCAGAGAAGGGCAAAGGAGCTGGTGAAGCATCTGGAGCACGAGCTCTACCAGGAACAGCTAGGGAGGTTGGGAAGGTTTAGCCTGGAGAAGAGAAGGTTTGGAGGGGCCTTATCACTGTCTACAACTCCCTGACAGGAGGCTGTGGGTAGATATGGGTCAGTCTCTTCTCCCAGGCAGCTGGTCATAGGACAAGAGAACAGTCTCAAGCTGTGCCAGGGGAAGTTTAGGTTGGACATTAGGAAGAATTTCTTCACAGAAAAAGTGATTAGACACTGAAATGGACTGCCCAGGGAGGTGGTGGAGTCACTGTCTCTGGAGGTGTGTAAGGAATGACTGGACATGCCAGTGCCATGGTCTGGTTGACATGGTGGTGTTTGGTCATAGGTTGGACTCGATGACCTCAGGGGTCTTTCCCAACCTACCTGATTCTGTGATTCTGATACTTAGAAATTTTTGTAACAAAATGGAAGTTCCAAACTGGTGTTGAGTCAAGTCCTTGGTCTGGCTATTGGGATGTGGAAATGAGCTGGAGTGGTCAAGATGGGCAGTGTGTCCCCGTCTGGCACAAGGTGCCTCCATCCTGCATTGTGTGCCTCACCTCACACCTCTTTCCTGTGCTGTCAGGAGTCTTGTGTCTCCTCATTATGGAGAGGCAGCAAAATGAAGAGCTGAGTGAGCTGCACCTTTGCACAACACAGTTGCATGAGGAAGTGTTTCTGGGCAAGAACACAGTGGGATCCTTGCGTTGCCAGCTGGGGCTCTTGGTTTTCTTTCTGCTTTTTTCCTTACTGATGATAAAGGCTCTAGTCTTGTGATTTTTTTTTTTTCCACAGATGTGAGTGGCCTTGTGTGCTGCTTGGGGTCTGAGCCTTCAACACCACCTCTCAGTGCTGCCTTGCATGGTCTTCTGGGACTCCTTCCTTCTAGAAAGTGTGTGAATGTGTGTGTGTTGACATGTGAGGGTAGCACGGGTGATGGACACTCAACCTCAGCTTCTTAAAGAGTAACCTTAGGGCTTCCTGGCTGCACATCTGATCCTTCTCCTCCTTTTGCCCTGCTCTAAGAGAAGAACAGGCTCTTGTGCTGCTGTCTATCCATGTGATGCTCTTGCTGAGGCTTGCTCTAGTCTGTGGCATTAAAAAATTAGGAAGGACATACCCTGTTATCTTTGTGCTGTGGCAAGAACACAGTTGTATTCACGTAGAACTACTGCAGTCTGTTTGTAAGACATGATATAATTGAAAAGTCTGGCACATTTCCCACAGCAAACATTGTTAATCCCCACTAGCTAGGATTAGTCACCACTTCTTACAAGCCTTGACACAAATCTAGCAAGTTATTCAGTTAATCCGCACTTACAGGATAAACACTGCATCCTATGGGAAATCAGGCAGCATCTTCTTCCTCTCCTATTGTACAGTGATGCATTGTGTCCTTTACACCTGAAGGTGGAAGGGGAAAATGCAATAACATGTGATGGATGTTAGCAGACACCTGCTATCACAGTGCAGCTGGATCAGCAGGGAAACTTGGTACAAAATAGCTCACTGAAACCAGGCAGGGAATATAAACAGCATCTCTGTGCTCTTCATGGCACTGCAGAATTCTCCTCTTACACAATAAGCACTCAATGCCTCACAGCTGCAAGACTCTTCTAAGTGTCCCATCTTCCTTTTTACTGGGGGTTTTCTCCTTGTGGGATCTCAAGTTGTATCTGTAAGTAGTGTCTTTGGAATTGGATGGCGTATTTCCCATCAAACTGAGGCCAAGGAGATGAAGATGTTTCAGGCTCTGAGCTTTTGCAGTATCCAAAGTGCAGCTCCAAGTTTCCTTATGGGTAATCTCCAAAACAGCCAGATCATACTGAGAAGGTGACCCGAGATCCTGTTTTTCTGAGAAAAAATAGCTGAGTGGCTCTGCAACACCAGGTTTCCAGCTGTTGGTAGCAGGGGAAGCTGGCTTGAAGCAGAGCACCCAGAGACTTCAGTTCAGCAGCCCTGCCAGGGAGTTCCTTCCAAGCCTGTACATTGCAACTGTCCAGTGAAACCAAGACCACCAGTGGGCACAAGCGGGGAAAGAAGGGGCCTTCTGACTGAAGAGCTCTGGGTGGAGGAGTTCTGAAACTTTCTGATTCCAGTATTTGGTCCAAAACCTGTTAAAAACAAATTATTACTTTACTATTCCCTTAGACTCTGAATTCTCTCAATGTTTTTGACCAACTTAAATTATGCTTCATCTGGAGTAAAAAATAATTACATAAATGAGTGGATGTTTCTTCACTTCATTGATTTATCATCTCATTGGACTGAGTCATGTTTTCGGGGATTTTAAGCTTAAATTATTCTGCCAGTCAGTGAAGTGGAGTTGTAAGTCTT
Source organism: Myrmophylax atrothorax (assembly GCA_026770055.1). NCBI lineage: Eukaryota > Metazoa > Chordata > Aves > Passeriformes > Thamnophilidae > Myrmophylax > Myrmophylax atrothorax. Next base: position 6,064,222 of record JAOXXN010000175.1, on the reverse strand, counting down.
AAGCAAGGTGCTTTTGAAAAGAGAGGACTCATGCTAAGAGCTTTTTGTGCTTTGGCAATCTGTCTAGTCACTTACCCTTATTATTGTGTGACTAAGTTTCTTTAAATCTGGTAATGAATTATGTTCTCTCTTGCCCCAATTGTTGTAGTAACCACATGTGTGAGCAGCCCTGACTCCTCAGCATCTTGTCTGAGTGGACTCTTGCTGGGAGAAGTCCAGGGTGTGTTGTAGCATATCATCACATCTGGTGATGTTTGTGTCTTATCCTGGTTTGTTGTCTGCCTAGGAAAAGTCAGGATTTATTTCTATCTCATCACTAGGAGGCTAAAAGAGTTTTACACTTGAAGTTGGAATTACAGCAGTAAAATTGTATGAATGTTGTGAACCCAGTGGTACTGGACTGGTTTTAGCCTCTTGTTTCTACTGATTGTGGATGTGGTGAGGATGGTTTTCATACTTGGTATCTGGTTCGAAACTCTCCTGCCTGTAGTTTGGATTTTTAAATGCTTATGTTTCCATCATGTTTCCCCAGGGCAGGTCAGTACTGCAGGAGGAGCACTCAGCTCTGCCTGTCCTTGCTGCCACAGGAACCAGCTTGTCCCTGCAGTTCTTCTTCCAGCAGAATCCTGGCCTGGCATTCAGGGCCAAGCACAAAGGCACCCATCCCTGCTGGCACCTCATCCATCAGCTCCAAAGCTGTAAGGTTCTGGTGCTTTTCTCAGAGTGCATATTTTTTCTCCTGCATGTTGGGTAGGGCTGACACTGCCCTCATCTCCTGGGGCCAAGAGCTGATGTTTGGTGCCTGGAGATGACCAGGGCAAGGTTACAGACTGGTTGAGATAAATCACTGAGTAGATTGGAAACTGCCAGCTGTGTTTTTCTCCCCTTCTGTCCACATCTAGAATTTACACAAGAAGGTCATGTTACTGTTGTTTCCTCTTCTACATTCCCTGTCAGACAAGGTCATTTTCAAAGCCAATGATCAGTTAAGCTTTAATTCTGCAACCATGGAAAATTATTATCAAAATGGACAAGCTTCAAAGTAGATGATTAACTGGCACATCCGATGACTGGTTACACTTTAACAGGCTCCTTTTGCACAACTCCCTTCAGCTGTAGTGAACTTGAACTCATGAAAGTGAGTTTCCTGTGAGATGTAAGGGTTGATTGTCCCTTACAGTGTTGCTAAAGCATCTGGTCCTGGATGAATAAATAGATGGTAAGAGAAAGGACGGAGGCCCCTCAGGACTAATTCCTAGGAGCTTTCCCTGGAAGTCCAGATTTTGTTCCTCCTCCTAGTCCCTTGTTGCTGCTAGTATTATTTGCTTTGATTTCTGTTGCCAGGGTTATGAGAAGTACAGCATAGTTGAAGTTGTGCTGAGATAGGTACAGCCTCTCATAGTCCCGGACTAGTGAAGGCACCAAGGTGGACTAAAGCCAACCCCACTCCTGTGTTGGCTCAGTTTTTGGCATAGCTGAGAGCCAGTACAAGTTTCTGTAAGATGTAAATCATCGAGGAGGGAAGGGCACAGAAGTACACCCGTGCCTGGAGGAGCAAAATAAAGGCTGGGTTCTCCCAACATGGCCTAAATTGATCCTTCTATTGCTGTGTTTTGGCAGTGTTGTTTTCCTAAAAGAAAGTGTTGCAAGGCTGGGAGGTGTTTTGGTGTAGAGCATGTATCTAATATTTATAGTCCTCATCTGAATTAGCTGCAGGGCTTGAACATTTTGTAATTAATAAAGGAGGGGATAGGAAGGCTGACAAACCAAGAGGGAGACAGCTGTGCAATGAAATCTTATGGAGAGAAAGACACTGTTTTAAGGGCAGCTTTTTGGGTACATTCATTCATTGCTTCATATTTATACCACATCAGGCTTTCCCTTAGAGCTTCCCTTCACTGTGTGTGAAGGGCTCATTGAGGAACCTCAAGTCATCTCGCTCCAACTTGAAATGCAGCAGATGCTGATGTGGTTAAAGCCGCTCAGCCCCAAACCTCTGCCAGCCACTGGTAGGGGCAGTGATATCTGGGGAGCTCTGCCTACCTGTGTCAGCAGAGCATCTGGCACAGAGCATACCCCCTTGCTGAAAAACTCACCTGAGATGACTTTATCCCCACTCTCCTGTGCCACTGCAGCCACCCTGCTCATGGGTATCTAACCTGTGCCACTGCCATGGATGTGTCTGGACTGGCCATGGCTGTCCCTTTTTGACTGCAGTCTAGTCCAGAGTCTGTCTCCTTACATAAGAAACGAGCAGAATTCGCCTTGTTGGTGGTGCTGGGGGAATGAATGCAAGATGCAGAGGCAGGTATGCATCCCCATCTTGGCACCATGCCCCTGACTCAATTATCTTGTCTTCCCTGGGTGACCCCTTCCAGCTCAGGGTACAGCTGAGGGCAGAAGTTGGCCTTTACTTTGGTTTATTTATGGCAGTTTCATTTTGTTCTGTTTCCTCTATTAGCAATAAGGAATGAATTCTGTTCTTGGCTTGATCAGGGTAGCTGTGAGCAGGCTCATGCTTGGGCACTTGGAGGCTGGTTTTAAAAGCTGACTGGTATCAGTGTGATGGTGTAAAGCTGACAAATCTTTAAAGAGAAGGTCACAGGGCTGCCTGCAGAGGCCTGACATTAGATTGTACTGACAGTGATAGAAACTGGTGCTGTGTGTCTCTGTGGTATCAAAGAATGATATCTAAAATTCACCCCTGCCTAAAAGACTAATCTTCTAAAATCCTTCAGAATGGCTTCTGAGATGGCTCGAGCAGGGCAGGCATTTACATTTGTCCCCCTGGCTGTGCCTGCCCTCCCCTTCCCCAAGGATGGCTTTGAGTCAGAGCTTTGGCAGTGCTGGATGCACAGCCTATTCAGAAACCAGAGCAAACTGGTGGCTCTGCTGGACAGCTGCTAATTGAGACCTGCAGCACTGAAAGCCTCTGGCAATGAAAAATCTGGTTATAAAGGGGGTTTCCTTTTTTCTTTCTAATCACATGAATGGAAACTGGGATTCTCAGTGACGTGATCCCCATTCCCAGGCTTTATAATGAGATATTGAATGTTTGGACACAGGACCAGAGGAACCAGCACTGGCAAACACCTTGTTCCTGTTGGAGGTGATGTCCTTGTCCTGATGGAGAGAGGCTCAGGAGTGGGATTTGTGTGGTTACACTCCTGTTGGAAGTTCATTCCCTTGTTTTCTGCTGTTATTGTGTAGCTGTTCATGAGGAGTTGTCTGGGATGATAAACTGGGTTTCATGCCTGGGAAAATTGTCCATAAAATTCAAGATTTTTGAAAATAGGGAAACAGAGGCCTGTGTCTAATGGTGCCAGGAAGACAATTTTTCTGAGAAGAACAGTTCAGAATAAATCAGCTGCTACAGCTGGGGATAAAGCTGACAAGGAATGACCCTGGAGATCTTTTTCAGGTCTGAAATAGAAGCTGTTAAAGTTTAAGGAGCTGTTAACTGGTTAACCACCCTTGGGCCACCCTACAGCCACACTGCTGTAACAGCAGCAGCAGCAGCAGCACAGGCATTTGCCAACCTCTTTCTCTGTAACTCCACCGAAATACATTAGCCCCCTGTTTCCCTGCTCTCCTCAGCCTTCTGCCTTTTAAAATCAAGAGTGTTCACATGAAGACATTTAAAAAAAAATAGACCAGAATTGATTTTATATGACAGACGTTGCTGTCAAATTTAGGAAGATGGCCAAAAGGCTAACAGAGCTGAAGATCAATTGAATACAAACATTTTTCAGTGCCAACTGATCTACCATGGCCTAGAGCTTTATTTTCACAGCAGCCTGTTCTATGCCTGAACAGGAGAGAGGATTCATCAAGGTGCACAGGGAGTGCCAGTGGGGGCAGCGTGGCCTCAAGCCCTGGAAGGCAGGATTTTTTTGAACTATGTTTTATCACAATTATTATCCAGGTCCCTTCTTTTGTTGTCCCTGTTTGGATGGAGGACTGCACTGCAACTGCTCCCTGCTGGGAGCAAGGACCTGTGTGCATTAGAGCAAATGATTCCTTAATAGAGGATTAATTTGGTGTATTCATGAGATATGCAGTATCTTTGAGACCTCTCATCCGGCTTAGTTATGACATTGTACCACCTGACAGGGCCCAGGGCTGTGTAGAAAGCCAGTTGCCAGTGGTCCCAACCAGGAGACTTTCCTACAGAATTAGGCAGGGTGAAATTTTGCTGAGCTTCAGGGACTAGAGCAGTGCTCCCCTTTTCCACAAGCTGAGGCTGACTTGATGGATGCTGAGCAGCTGGGTCAGAGCTGGACTTTGTAACCAGATGTGAAGCCACTGTTTGAATGGCTTTGCACCTGATTACACCAGGAGGGGCTTGGCTCACTGTCCTGCCATTTCCTCCTAGTCTGATTGCAAGGTTAAAAGGAGTGTTTGCTCTTGCAGTACTAACCTGATTTCACCGGTTTATACTGCAGACTATTAGTGGGAAGTACCCAGGCACTGAAATTTTAATGATAGGTATTTCAGTGAACATGTTTTCCTGTTTTATTGTCTTGTTTTGTTATGCTTGTGCAGTTTGTAAAGGGCCAGGGGGATTCCATAAGAAGAAACATAATGTAAATCTGGGTTGTTATATATCTTGTAGTGTCAGCCTCAAAGAGATCCCAATTATGCTTCTTTAAGGAGAAGAGCAAGGAATCAGCCCTCCAGCACAACTCAGGAAAGCATTAAATAAGCTCTTTCTAATTTTAATAATGAAACTACAAGGAGATAATTCATAAGTGTGACAGACATGCCCTATAGTCTGTGCCAGCAGCCCCCAGAGACCAGCCAGGCTGAGAGGGGGGCAAGCTGGACTGGCATGTTCGTGGTCTGTGCCAGAGGTCTGCCCTTTTTGTGAGGAGGTAGTTGGGGTGGAGGGGGGTAAGGAGGCTGCAAGAGGGATTAGAGGGTTACAAGCATCTGATAAAATGTTGAGGGGAAAAGCCAGTCTCGGGTAATAGTAAGTGAAGATAAAAACAGTGAGACCTACCTGAGAAGCCTCATGAAGGCATTTCTGGCAGCATTTCTAGGGGGAGACCAATTCCAGCCTTAACAAAGCTCTGATCACAATCTTTTTCTGAGCCTTTTACAGGACAATTCAGCTTAGTGTTGCAACAAAATGGAGCTTTGAAGTGCTCTATGCAGCCTCTCTGTTGGCAACCACATCATCCCAATCAATAACCTCAGTCCATCAGCCTTCCAGAAGCACTTAGTAGTTTGGGCACAATCAGCCCAGTTCAAATGCAGTGCCAGAGTGTTGCAAGTTTAATGGAAATTGGTCCATCCCCAGCTGGTATGAACTGAACTGCTGCTGCTGTCAGTGGGTGTTGCTGATTTGAATGAATTCAGGGTCTAATAGTAAAGTTTTTCTTTAAAACCCGTTGTAGGAGATGCTGCTGCTGACATGAGACTGTCTCCACCTTGCCTGTAAATGCAGAGTTGATGGCTATTAAGTACACAAGTGACTAAATCCTGTAGCAATTACAGCATGAATTACCAGCTCTCTGGGCACTGTGCACTGCAGACTGATGGCTTTGGGGGCTCACAGCTTAGCAGGGACTACCCCTGAAGTAGGAAAAGCCCACTCTGCAAGGAAGTGGAGATTGGGAAACATCAACCCTTTTCTTGCAACCAGAATGGACAGCAGCCACATGTTTGGGATGAGAGATCAGCTCATGCAGCATCTGCTGAAGATGTACAGCACTGCTCTGGCTGTTCAGTTGTTAACCTGGTCTGGTGTTTTTGCCCAATAGCAAAGGGTTGGAAGTAGATGATGTCTAAAGTCCCTTTGAACCAAAGCCATCCTATGGTTCTCTAATGATCCTGACTGTATTTTCTTTGTGAAGTGAGTTTCTGTATCTTAGGATCAAGCTCTGGGGTAATTACAGCATCCCTGTCCACACCAGCCTTGCAGCCTCTGCTCATGCACTGCCTCAGGACAAGGGAAAAAGAGCCCCTGGAAATCTCAGCTTTCCTTCAGGGTGCCTAACCCAGCTTGGATCAGAGACCTCCACAGTGCCAGGGTGTTTCTCCGGGTCCATGAGCAGGAATCTCATAGCCTCAGGCTTTGTTATGATCCAGAATTCAATTGCTCATCCTCACTTCTTGAGCCCGGTTAGAAAACTGGAAGTATCTACCAGCACTTGAGGGTGTTTTATATATGAGGTGACTCACCTGCACCTAGAGGCAGAGGACTGAGACCTGAGAATTTGTCCAGAAATCCAAAATGAAAACAATGGGGCAGTTGGGGATAGTTTAGAGGTGGCTTTGAAGATGGGATTTTACCTTTAGAAGGGTGTGCGTGGAGGAGGAAGCAAATGGCTATGAAGGATGGACGCAAGAAGAAGCCTGTGGCATTTGTATCTGCAGTCCTTCATTTTTTTTTGCTTTATTATGTCTGGAGGATGATGGAGAAATACAGAAACCAAATAGTTGTTTGCTTTAGAAGTATTTTTGTCTTTAGCTCAAAGGTTGGGAGAGCCTCGTATTGGCCTTAAGCCACATGTTTTGGTTTGTTTGGTTCTCAGTGTGTCAGGGAAGGATTTTTTTTTTCCTCTTCCTTACTGAGATGAGATTTGTTGGAAAAATTCCTCCAAAATGAAACTCCCTTGGGCATGGCAGAGTTACACTGGGAATAAATGCTGTTTGGGGTGTATGGGGCATTGGGCAAACCATGTGGCAGTGATCTGTTCTGTCTAACAGACCACACAGGGATTTCACAACTATTGCAGAACATAACTCAGTGTAGAAGTGATCCAACAACATTTATTATATAAATCTTTATGAAAACAAGGGACAAAAAGAAGGGCAGTGCACTCACGAGTGTGAATGCTGGGCATGGAGAGCATGTGGTTTATCTCCACTGACCAAAGTTCTGCTGCAAAACCTGTGTGCATCAGCACAGATGATAGCAGAGGGACAGGAGCCCTCTGTGCCCAGCCAGCAATCTCAGTAGTCCACAAGGCATTTTTTTTGAACCTTCTTGTGACAGTGTGTCCTGCCCTGCTGTTACTGCTGCAGGAATAGTTGGTTTTAAAACTCTAATTTGCTAATGAACCCCATGACACTGTTTTGGGTCAGCTTGAGTAGTGTTTATTTTCCAAATCTGCCCTGTGAAAAGAACAACAACAACAACAAAAAAATGGTTTTAGATTGGAGTTGAACAAAATAGTTTTGCTTCTTTAAACAGCCATTACTGGGATGCAACTCCTTGCCCCATTCTGCTCTGGAAGCCAGGCTTGGTGCATGGTGAAGAGAAGCCCCCTTTTCCATTGGGAAGAAGTGTAGTATATCAGTAATGGATTTGAGGCTGTTTCTTGCTTTCCATAGCATTGTTGGGCAGGTGAAAATACTGGCAGGGTCACACACCTTGTCATCTGAGGGACGTGGGCTCTGCCCGGCCTGCATTTCCAAGATGCCAGACAATTTCTTCTTATAGATTCACTAAATTGAAACTCACTGGGTATCAAAACTCCTGTTAATATGCAGAGACTGCCCTTATAAATTAAAAGATTTGAAGATTGTATTTCAAGATTTTTACAATGAAGGTGGAAAGCACTGGCACAGGTTGCCAAGAGAAGCTGCAGATGCCCCATCCCTGCAAGTGTTCAGTGCCAGGTTGGATGAGGCTTGGAGCAACCTGGCCTAGTGGGAAGGTGTCCCTGCCCATGCCAGGAGGGTTGGACTATATGACCTTTAAAAGGTCCCTTCCAACTCAAACTATTTTATGATTCTGTAATACCAACTTATCACCTAGTTAGAGATAAAACACAAAAGAGCAACTCTGCCAAGGGAAATGAGATGAGATTCCCATGCCACTGAATGAAATATTATCTTGTGTAAACTAGACAAAATGTGAGTCCTGAACCTTCATGTTCAACCAAACTACAGCTGTTTCAAAGTGGAACCAACAGCACTACAAAGAGACTTTTCTTTTTTTTTTTTCCATTTCCCCTACACAAAGCACTTGTCATGGGAGTGAGGATGAGGATGAACAGGCCATCCCATCAGTCTGCTGCTAGATCACATATGCTAGGAAACCCAACTTCCAGCTGGAGGGTCACAGTGGCCAGAGGTTGTGTGACCCACGCCCATCTCCCAGATTCCAGCTGTGCAATTGGATCCAGGAGGAGCCTGGTTCAGAGTAATTCCTCCCTGAGCGTGTTTTAGACAGTCACTTAATGGTTTTCAGAACCAGAGGCTACATCCAATGCACTTTTTCTCTGTGGATTTGTCTAAGTTGGTGCAAACTCCAGTTCTGGCCTCTACAACAGCCAGTGGCATGTGGTTACACAATCCCACGGTGAAAACAGTCAGTGAAGCTGCAGATACTGTTCCTTGTTAAGCAAACCACACCCCAAGACCTTGTTTATAACACGATGGGAGGGACCACATTTGAAGACTGTTTCATGGCAACTGAAATCATAATTAGCACAGCTATGTTCATATGTTGCAAGATAATTTCTCTTCCGGAGGGGGTGGATGTTAAAGATTATGTAAATAATCAGTTAAAGTGAAGGACTCACTACTGGCTTGCTCTCTAGCTGTGATTTGGTAGGTAAAATTGGATAACATGCATTCTGGAGCAGTCATTGCAGATTAGAACACAAAAATGGCAAAGGCGTTTTGGAAAAGGATCTTGCTTCATGTGCTAAACAGTTGGTACTAACGAGGCCTTCCCTGAAGCTCCAAGATGCACTTAAACTGCCC
>JAOXXN010000175.1:6037420-6048376 GCA_026770055.1 Myrmophylax atrothorax | reverse complement strand
TAATTGGATACTGGCCATAGTCATGTTTTTGGTATCTTCATTTCTCTGAGCATTAGTGTTGCTGAGATAAAGTCCTGTAATTGTCTGAGAGTGGAAAAGGCTGGATATGACATCAGTGGTGATGCCACCAAGTTCTGGGATGTTTTAAAGATGCCAGTGATACAGCCTGGGGTGGAATAGATGTTCACCATTCTTTCCTTTGCCATCTGCTACACAACAGGAGCAGTGGGGCTTTTCTACAAAAATAAAGTTCCCCTTTCAGGTTTTTGTGTTGCTGTAGAAAACACAGAACATCCTCTTTCACTTTTAGAAGGAAATGATCCTGAACAAAGCCCTGCCTGTGCTGTGGCCTCTAGGCAGATGGCCAGTGTCATTATCCTTTAAGGGCACATGAACAGCAACCTTCAGTTCAGAGGCACTGAGTTGTATCTCTCCCATGAGGTGCCAGAATGGGGACAAGGCCTGGATCCCTCTTGTGGTGTCAGTGCTGCTGGACCAGACAGTGTCAGTGTGTAAAACATTTATCCTGCTGTTGGCCTGTCTTCTGGACAGGCATTTGGAGAGGACAACACTGCAGATAAATGCAAGCTGCCAGACTGGAACAGCTGAGACCGAAGGCTTTTGTGCAGCCAGATGCAGTTAACAGAGGCCACCCTCCACTGCATGCTTAGAGGAAGGCACAATCTTCATAAGAGGCCAAAATCACAGACCTCTGTTTGCACCATAATCCTCTCTGGAAAGGAGTTTCTCAGTCATTGACATATGCCCAGAAGCCTTCACAATGAGTGGGCCTCACAGTCTCATCTTCTGAGCACCGCAAACATTTGGTCGTATCTTCAGCTGGTGAAAACTGGCACCACTTTGTTGCCTTTCCAAGTCAATTTGCCATGAGTGAAGATTGGTCTTTCTGTTCTCCTTCACTTGATGAAGGTCATGTAACTTTTGTGGCTTTGTGCAATATGTTCTTTCTAAAGAGAAATGAATGTGCAGTTGTGTTTTATTTTGCAATGTTCTTCTAAAGTACCCAGTTCAAAGACTGGGCGTGCTTGACACACTTTCCACCCGTTTCTTTCAAACTAATAATCCTCTGATGCCTCTCACGTGATCTGTTGGTCCTGCAACAGTTTGAGCTTTGATGGAGTAGGAGTCTTTGAACAACAAGGGAGCACTGGAAAATCTGGGGAACTTCTGTTTTAGAAGCTTTGATAGTGTGCTGGTACGCTCTCCTACTGTTAGGCTGCTTCAGTGTTTCCAGTCACACAGGGTCATTTCATAATAGATAAGGGGAGGATCTCACTTGAATTGTCTGCAGTTTTCTTAGTTGCCTGGGGAAGACCATAACTTACCCACTAAGACTACCAGTACCTGGTTTTTGACAGGATCTAAGAGCAAGATGCTTCAAAGGAACAATGTAGGAAGCTGGAGAAGAATCAGCCCCCACAGAGACAAGTTCTCATTCTAAAGCCTCAGTAAGAGAGCTGGGAGACAGACATTTTTCCATCCCCCTCTTTCTTCTCTGTGGTGATTAACTGTCAGCTGCTACTCACTTGTGAGCAAAGGTTTAAGAATTTCTCTCACAGTGCAGACATGAGTTGTTCTGCAGCCCTACTGAAATCAGGACTCACCTTCCTGCCCAGTCAGGCTTTGAATCAAACCCTGCAGTGTGGCAGGGAAGTGGATTGTTCGCTGGGTATCCTCCAGACCTGCTTGCAAAGGGATCCTGAAGATGAGAGCTCAGAGCACTTTGGGAAGCTGGAGGAATCCCTAAGCATTTACAGGAACTTGAGAGAGTTTCAGGTACTGAAAGCAATAGGGAGGAAAAGTCTCCTCTGAAAGCCAGTAGAGTCTGGGCTCCAAAAGCCAGCTGAGGTTTTCAGGAACTACTACCTTTTCTGAGAGGAAAACCACAGAGTCTGAACTATCAAACCACAGCTGCCCCCATGCTCTGGATAAAGGCAGAGTATCTCTAAAGGCCAAGCCCAGCCAGCCTGGTACAAGTGGTGTGGAGAAGGAAGTGTGCTATAAGACAGTTGCTTGAAGAATATCAGGATGCACCACAGAGTAATGGGAGAAGAAGCCAGCGGTGTCGCAAGCAGTGTGAGGACTCGCATCTGCTTTCTAATGTGTCCTTCTGGGGGTTCTTTGCTGTCAAGGGAGAGCTCAGCTCTTCCCATAGCAGGGAATCGGCAGAGACTTTGTGCTCTGTTTGTCCCCAGTTTTCTGAAAAATCATAGGAGCTCTGTATGTTTGTGGCTTTTCTTGTTGAAATAGGACAACAATTCCCACAGGCAGTGGGACATGAGGAGAGACCACGTACAGGAATTGTCTCCCTCACATAAGTGGAGGAAACGGCTGCAGATCACAGATCACTTCTGTGTAGCTGCCACTTTCATAGGTCTGATCTCCAGGAAGAATCACCTCTAAGGAGAAAAGGGTGACTGCCCTGTGACACCGAGTGCATCTGTCAGTGCTGTTTCACTTTAAGCAGTCAGTAATTGATGACACAGGTCTTGTTTGCACTTGATGCCTCAGAAATCCTGAGTCACTCTTTACCTGAATTCACCCTCGTACATCAGCTTGCTCTATGGTTGTATGATGGTTGGGAAAGTCCTCAAGTATGAGTGTTAAACTCGTCTTCTTCCCAAAAACGTAGTGGTACTGCTTTTTATAATAAGAAAGTAGGTTGGATGTCACATTTCTTGATAACAAACCAGCTGTGTGTCAGTCCCAGCATTTCTCGGGTGTTGAGACACAGCTCAGTTTTGCTGTCTGCTTGTGCTTAGAATCTCCTGCATGTTAAACCCTAGGAGGGCCAACATTGATTTACACCTGCAAGACATTAAGTACAACTTTCATTTATATCAGACAGAAACATCTTAGACTACTGTCTCAGTCCCTGCCCTTGACACAGTTATAGGTCTGTATCAATGTGAAAAAACCAAATGAACAATTTTTTCCCTTTTTTGGGGCTTTGTGGGGTGTTTGGGGCCGTGCTCAGCTTGGCTCTGCCCAACATTTACTGCTGTCTGTGTACATGCATGTTTGTGTCACTTGAATCCTTCTGTCTTTGCTAAGCACTATGATTGTATGCACAGCCAGTTGCTGGGGTCATCTGAAGTACATTTGCTTTCATTTTGCAGTAACTTGGTCACGAATTTCAGCTCTGAAGGGCACCAAGCAATTGTGTTTATCAGTAGGAGCTTTGCTTGCTATTGGACCCTTTTCTAAGTTATCTTAAACCTCAGTCACTGCCAGTATCCTGGGAGCTTAACATCACACAATTGTTTGAGTATTCATTAAGCTCTAAGTACTCAAACAGTGAAACCTCTACAAAAGCACCTCTGAAAGCTGAAGAAGAAAAATATAACAGTGTATAACAAAATGTTCCTGCTGGTAGCCATAAATCTCTTTAGGTTTTTAGTAGCTTTTGATGAGCATCTTAATGGAGCCTATCAGTCTGCCTGTATTTCAAGTTTCAGTCATTATCCAGGTGATCACAGATCCTCTGCTGACAGATAGATATAACTTGAGAAAGATTTAGCAGAACAAGAGTTTATCTGAAATTGTGACCTGACAACTGTTATGTCTCCTACTGCCTGAAATTACTGGTGTGCATCTTTCCAGGATGCACAGAGACTGCACTGATGCCATTTTGTCTTTTATGGCACCTCAGCTATTTGTCTTCCCGTGTCTCCTACTCTCATTTTCTACCTGTAGGCAATAGCATTCACTCCTGTCACACCTGGCCCAGGAGTTAAAATTCAGACAAAAGAGAGAAACTGGAAAAGCAATGAGCCAATATCATGAGGAATTTGGGATGGTAAAAAATTTGGGCAGCTGCTGCTGCTTCCCAGTCATGTAATTCACTTTCCTTCAGCAATAGGTGCAGCATGTCTACTTGAGTCTCACCCATTTCATTTTGCTCCTGTTTCAAAGCTAACAGTAAAGAAAAAAGGTCCAAATGAACATCCTATGGCTTAGGAATGTGAGAAAGCATAAATTGCTAGTTTTAGGCACTTATCTTCAACCAGCCCTCCTGAAGGCTGTTTGAGCTGTAAAGCCCATCCATCCCTTTGGCTGCTGATGCCAGTGCCACTGCCAGAGAAAGATCAGTCAAGCTGGATTATCAAAGTCAAAGCCAGAGACAGCTCTGGTGGGAAGTGGATGAGAAAGCCTCATGTCTTAATTCCTCATTGCCTAGGAAATAAAAAGGGGATTGTGTGCGAGGGGTAGGAATACCCTGTTTCTCATTATCTGAATGCATGGTCTTGAAAGAGAGGGTGGAGCCCCTGTGCAAAAGATAAGTCATATTTAATAGCTTGTTTCCATGTTTTTGCCTTCCAGTGCTCTGTTCTGGGAGCTGGAGTCCAGGGATTTGCATGGGAACTCCTTTGTGGCTAATAGGGAACGGTTGGTTGGGATTTCCTGTGGAAAGAAAGAGCCAGACAGAGGGAAACGGGAAAACCAAACACGGAAAATGGAGTGAAAGCTCACAGTGACCACTGTGACTTTAGAGGTGCAGAGGCAGTCCCAGATCTGTGCTGTGTTCAGCAGGGCTGGCTGTGCCCTGGGCGCTGGCTGTGAGAGCTGTCAGAGCAGGGCTGTCACTGGGGCTGACAGGGCGGCTGTGCCACGGGGAGTGGATGTGACTGATGCCATCTGTCTGTGCTGGTAGTGGGGATGCCCTCCAGGGAGTGAGTGGCTGTGGCAGCTCAGCACAGGGTGCAGCCTGGGAGCTGCAGCTTCGCCTGGAAGCATCTCGGGGCGCACGTGTGAGCACAAGGCAGGGGTTTGCACTGGCCCATGAGCTGCACTCTGGTGTGATTCACTCACCAGCCCTGTCTCTTGGCTCAGTTCTGAACATAAAGCAACTCAGAAGCCTTTCTTTTGGTGTTTGTTTGGTTGGATTTTGGATTTTTTTTTTCTTTTTGATAGCTGGGTTTGGAACACCCATACCTATTTCAGGACTTTTAGGACTTTTTGCAGGAGAGTGTGTGTGTGAGAACACATTTTTGTAACCAAAATTTAGCTTTTCCCACATCTCTACTGCCCCATGTGGGGTCTCTTGTGGGGGATGTACGTGTGACTCACATGTTAGGAAAGAAAACTTACCTGACAACCAAACCTCCTTCAGAATAACACTATAATAAACCTTTTCCAGTTCCATGAAATGTTTCTCAGAAGGCAGGAAACAATTTCCTGCCTCCCTCCTCCCTGTGGTTAAACAAGGCTGAGCATTGGATGGCAAGATGAGGCTTGATGGGGGTGAAGGGCCCTGCATGCCCTGGGGCTGGCGGGCACAGACTCTGAGCTGGCAAAAGCCAGGGAGCTCCCACCCAGGCCTGCAGTGAACCAGGAACTGGAAATGTGTCCCTGCAGCAGCTCAGCTCAGCAAGTGCCGAGCAAGAAGGTATAGGTATTTGCTAAAGGCCAAGTACCTAAAACTGTCTTCAGGAGGAACTTTGCACAGAAATCCACTGAAGACCAAGGAAGTAGTATCGTTTTTGGACCTACAGGAGAAGTTTCACACCATCTGTGTCAATTAAGCAGGGAGGTGAATTTCAATACAAGCTGAGAACTCGGAATACACAACTACAGCTTGCCCTGTGCAGTGTGATAGTGCCAAGATACCCTCTAAAAGTTGTTAAAGGTTCTCTGGTAGCAGACTTTTAGGAGCACTGACTCAAGGCATAACTGCAGTGCAGGTAACACACTCACTGTTTCCCCTAAATTCATCACTGGCTACTTTGTCCCTTATCAGATTTGATTTAGGACTCTCAAACTGCATTAAAAATGGAAAGAATGGTGCTGTTAATTTCCACAGCTGCTGGTTGCAGTCATGTTGTTGCATTAGAGAGTTCAATGGTTGGGTCAAGCTGTGGTGTCGTTCCAATGACAGAGCGAGACCTGCTGCAGAGCTGGTTCTGCTCTGTGGGGCCTCCCCTGCTCCAGTGGTCTTGCAGGAGTGGTTTAACTTGCCTGCCCCGTGGATGGGACATCGTGTCACAGTGAGTGACCCTCCTAATAGCTACTGGTGTTGGCTGTCTTGGCAGAGAGGCCAAAGACTGAATGCCCCACAGGGTATGAGCTCAGGGCTTGCTGTAGAAGAGACCCCTTTAGTTAAGGGTCAGGGCCCATGGACGGGCAGCAGTGAAGGGGGACTTTGGGATTATTTGTGGACAGACAGCTGACATCAACCTGCAGGGCTTGCTTCATGTAGGGTATTTCACTGTAATTTAAAATCCAGTTTATTTGTAATGCTAAAAAAAAAAGCTGAAAGCAACAGGAAGAACGTCCGAAATAAAAGATTGCAAGAAATTAAATGAGCAGTTTCCATGAGTTACATGTCTGGGTACTGCTCTGGGTGGAACATCACTTGTTTTCCATGATTAGCTTTCAGCTTAGGCCACAGTAGTGAGAACATGATCACTTGAGCATCTGTACTGGTTCTGGTTCAAGGCCCACCTTAGCCTAGTACTTTGTCCTTGACTGGAACCAGTAAGAGAGAAACTGTTTGTAGTGAGATCCTTCCTCTGGCATAACCTCTAGCCCATGGTCCCATCTGCTGGCATCAGCATCCTCACGTTTCTTTGGTGCACCCTGTTATTGCAGTGGTTCCAGATCTGGGGTTTGGTCTGGGGTTTTCTTTGTTGTGGTTTGTTTTGTTTTTGTGAGGACACTGAACATTTGTGTTTTAATAAACTTTCTGCCCTTTATATTTCTACAGGCCTTGGTCACCTCCTGTGCCATGTCTTCTCTGAGCTGAGGCATCCTCCCACATGGAGAAAGGAGCTGTGCAGAATGCAAAATCACTGGTCAGTCTGTTCTCCTTCTTCTCTGTCCTGTCATTTCCGTGAGAGGGTGATGAGACATTCCTGCCCAGAATTCACAACTTAGGTGCATCACAGGGTCATTTTTTATGATGGCTTTAAAAAAGGAAGGCTTTACCTTCTCTTCTCTAGCCTTTCAGCAATACTTTGAGATCCTGCATGCCTTTGTGTCCATTCCTGAGCCTCGAGCTGGCAATTTTAAAGCACTATCTGTGGCAACCCTGAGGAAGATGATAGATGACAGAGCAGAAGGAAGCACTGTCTGCCCTGAAAGTGGAGAACTGCACATGCAGGCAGACACTTCTGATTTTATACTTTTCCAATGTATTATTTGTGCTCTCAGAGCACGACCAGTGTCCCTTTGGGGCACATCTGCTTGGTTGGCCTTGGAAGTGGCCTGACTGCAGCAATCGAGACTAACAGAGCAAAGCGTTTCCAAGTTCATGGTCATTTTTGAGAACTCTCTGAATTACTGCCTGGTTTACGTGGCTGCTGTGCTAGGAAGAAAGAGGAACTTGTTTGAGTTGTAGATTGCAAGTGGTTCAGAAAGGCTTTGTAACCTCCTGGGTGTGGAGTCTGCCTTGTACCAGGCACTGGTGCTGGTAACAGCAGTGTAATCTTGTCCTGGGGTTATTCTGTGTACATCCCCTGCTCCTGTTGTGGTTTTGAATTTCCCTAAAACACTTTCTTCCTAAACTTAAGCAGCAAAGATGAAATCCCCCTTCATTGCATTTTTATTCCTATTTGTAGATGATATTGTTTCACTGAGAAAATTAATTTGATTGTGAATTTCTCAACTCTTCCCCTCTGTGTCTGGAGACCTCTATTCCCTTTTGTATATGTTTTGATATAAATCTGTTGTACAGCACATGTTACATAGAGATGTGCTACTTATAGGCTTTACAGCTTCTACTTCACTGAGGTATTTACTTTCCTCAATTTAAACCTGTTCATCAAAGATCCAACAAGGACTGGAGTTTTTGCTTTTATTTATGTATGTTTCTTTTATTTATCCAAGTGCAGGCCATTTTCCCACTCTTGGAAATGTCCATTGGTTCCACTTACAGAGGGTTTGACTTCATCTATTCAGACCAGCCTTGCTGGGCATGGTACTCTATCCGTTTTTATTCAGTAACAGAGTAAAGCTGGTGACTCTGAACTCTCCTCCCCAGGAAACAGGCTCTGATACAGCAATATAGGCAGAATTAAAATGATTGAAATGTTAATGTGGACTTAGGGAGATGGCAGTAATACCTCCCTGGGCTGTATGCAAGAGGAGCTGTTGCATTTGGGGAAGAGGAGGAGAAAGAAGTGCTGAGGTATTTAGATGACTGTTCTGTTTTGCTTCGTCACAGAAGGAGGGACGGTGCAAAAGGGCAAGGTGGGGGACAGAACAGATTTTATGTTTGGGCATGGGCAGGGAGAAATAACATACTGTAAATATTGCAGCTGACACAGCAGAGACCCATTTGGCTTGGAATATAGGGCAATAAATGCAGTCAGGTGATTCAGGGGTGTTGTGCACGTATCTGCCAGGTAGTTATGGGAGAGCAGATCAGGAAATAATTATGGCTGATAAGGGGAGCTTGTAAGGAGGCCAGCACCTTCTGTGACCATGAAAGGAGTTAATGATTAACTGTTATGGAAAAGCTGGAAGCACATTCTCCCTGTTCTTCCAAGTCACACCTGGCTGCTCTCCTGCATCGTTAACCTGAGCGCTGCAAAGCTGAACACAGAGCGCTGAGTGTGAACCAGCGTTAATTCAGGGCAGCCTCCAGGATGGGCATGGGGATGCTGGTTGCTTCTGGGAAGGGCATGGTTGGCAAGGTGCTGTGTCTGCTCAGGTGCCTGGATCTCCTGGAGTTATCTCCTGGGGAAATCCGTACTGCTCCTGGCAAAACTGGGGGAGATTTCTGTCCCCTATACTTTGCAAATCAACCCCTACCCTGGCAGTGGGCTCGTGTGGGTGGGGGACAGAAAGCAGTGTGGCTTGAAAATGGTTCGGGGAAAAGATGCAAGAGGGAGGAGAAGGGCAATGTCCTGTCGGTGCAGCAGTGTATGATGGTGCTTCAGGACAGGTACACTGACACACAGAGTGCAGCCAGGACAGCTGGCCCAAGGGATATTCCAGAGCACATGGCACCTTGCTCAGTGTATGAGCTGTGGGAAAGCTGGCCAGGGCTGCGGCTGGGGAACCCACTGGGCATCAACCAGAGGGTGGGGAGCGATTGCTTTGTATATTCTAACTAATTTTAAAAAAGTTTTTCTTATTATTGTTATCCCTTCCACTTCTGTCCTATTAAACTGTCTTCATCTCAACCCCTGAATTTTACTTTTTTTGTAATTCTCTCCCCTATCCCACTGTGGGGGGAGTGAGCAAGTGCTTGTATTCAGCTACCTGCTGAAAACTGCTACAGGCCCAGCTATAAACCTCTGCACAGTCCTTCTGCAATGAGCACCAACTTCCCCTGCTCACATTTGCCCCTGGCAAGACAAGGTGCTGCCAAACCCCATGGACCCACCGTGCTGGACCCCCAGGGCATGTAAAGGTGTGTTGTCAGGCCAAGGGCAGTGGGGGAAAATGCACAGGCTGTTGTTGGGACTGTTGTTGCTGTATGTGTTGGATAATCTTGGCCAAGATCCAGACTCCATCATCATTTCTGAGAAAATTACGTCATTAATGTATTGGTGTAATCGATAGGCCATGGCCCTGATTCAGCAAGACACTTAAGTGCAGGGCTAATATCCATCACACAGTCTGGGACCTTGATGGGCTGCTTTATTTTTTAAGAACCTGCTTTTACATTTCAAATTGGATTTGTGCTAAACTGAGGCTTTTTGTGCCTACAAAGAGCATCAGCCCTGTCCTGACCACAAGGTGCCATGTGCTCACAGTATAAATAGGGTCTCCAAGCTGGGAGATGCCACCATGAGGAGAATAAAAAGCTGAGAAGAGCCCAGAAAAGGGAGAGTCTCTTACCAAATGGTGCATTTGGCTTCTTGTAGCCCTTCTTACCCACACAGAAGGCTGATGCAGAGATGACAGATTTTGGAGTGGAAGTGTGAACTTGGCTAAATCACATTTGGCTGTTCTTAATGTTGGCTGAGCCCGCAGTGTCCAGGAGGTAAAGGAAGAGAGATAACCTTCTTAAATGGGGGGAAAAAGCAATTAGGGTTGTCTTACAATGCATGCTACAGGGGGAAGCAGGAGCTCAGATTTAGTTTCCATGTACACCTTAAATGAATCCTTACAAGTATTTGTTTTTCTTAACATTTCAGATTTTTCATTTATTTATTTATTTATAGAAGTGTTTCTTTTAGTGTGGTTTGGGGGGGGCAGTTAAGGATGATTTAGAAACAGTTGTGAAGCAATTGCCCATTAGACTTATAGCTATGTTTCATTTATTTTTAATTGTGTTCAGCTCAGATAGCTTTTAATCACTTTAATGCTTATCCTCAGGTTTCACTAATTGTTATTTATTTCGTTCAGTTGTGTCTTAGAAACGTTAGTTTTCCCTCACAGATCTCCTGAAGTGACCCCTAGAAAGCTGCAGTGAAGGCAGTGTTTCAAACCACCTTGAGAACAGCTTCCAGTGTCCACCTCAGCCTGAGCCATAGCGAGCAGGAGAACTGGGATCCTACAAATCTCTTGGGTGCTTTGGGGAAATTACCTCTAAACTATATTTAAGTAGTGCAGTAAAGCCCAATTAAGTAAGTACTTCATCAGAAGCTTGCTTTAAAGCTCTCAGCCAGAGTTGCCTCTCTTTGACAAACTGTATGCTGGGGGTTCAGTTACCAGGTGTAGGGAATGGCTGGATCCACTCAGCTCCTGGAAGCTTTGCTGCAGGCAGGTAGCAAGGAGGAGGAGTCTGGAGTTTCAGGTGTTGAGCTAGTGCCACCTGGAATTATTTTGGTGACTTGGAGGGAAGTGGTGTAATTTATGCACCCATCAGAGTACTCAGCAGTGATTTGGGGTTTGTTTATTATTGCAGCCCCAAAAGAAGAACTGTGGGGACTCAAGGTCACCCTCACACACACAGAGTGTGTGTATCAGGAAAGAGATTGAGGGGCTGGAGCGGGGCCAGAGAAGAGCAACGAGGCTGGAGAAGGGACTGGAGCACAAGTG
>JAOXXN010000175.1:6001946-6020902 GCA_026770055.1 Myrmophylax atrothorax | reverse complement strand
TGGTCCTGCTGGCCATGCTATTTTTGATCCAGGCCAGGATCCCATTGGCCTTCTTGGCCACCTGGGCACACTGTTGGCTCATGTTGAATTGTAATGGAATGCACTTGGCCTGCTGCTGCATCGGACTGTGGAAGGTGCCTCGGGTGGCTGAGCTGCAGAAGCAGCCAATGCCACTGGTTATTGAAGGGACTGGAAGCTTTAGAGAAGGAATGCAGCCTCCTGCATTCATAGGTTTAGTTGTTTAGATTTCTTCTGCACCCCAAATACGCTCTCTATTCCTACAGCAAGTCAGCAAGAGCAGAAGGTGGACTGGTGTTCTCTGTAGCATTGATTTCTGTTTGAGCTTTGTGGAACAGACCTCTCAGAAGTGAAGGGCAGTGGGAAATGTTTGTGTGCATGGATGCATCTGCTGCAAGGGGTAGGGATGCTCAGCAGCATCATAGCGCTGTGCTAATAATGCAGAATGGGATGCCTTGGGCTGGCAGGAGGTTGTTGGAATGGTGAGGCTGGATATTGGTGTCCTGACTGCAGAGGAATCCTGCTGGTCTGCTGATTGTTCATGACACGGGAAGGTTTGATTCCTGAGATGTCCTCTAGGGATGGAGGGAAGTCAGACCTGGAGTGGTTTAAGCTGCCTTTTTTCCCCTGTACGGCTGTTGAATAACACACTGTGCAAGCAACGACTTATTAAGGAGGAGAGACTATTAAAACACATTTCAAACATAGCAGAAAATTGAGCCTATTCATATTTGAAAGACCAACTTCGTAGGACCTGCTGCCTCTTCAGGCTATGGTGGAAGAACACAGCCATCCCATTCACCCACCAGTGAGGCAGGTCCAGCATGGTACCATCAGGCTCTTGCCGTAGAGGTGTCCATCTCCTGGGTCCCGCAGAGCTGCACCAGAGCCAAGCTGTGGCCACAGTGGGAGTGCTGCTGCTTTATAGAGCCAAAGCTGCCAGACTAAGTGTTCAACAGTCAAAAATCAGAATAGATTGCTCCCCAACAGCATCCTGCTTAACATAATGCTGTCTGCCTTGGTTTGGGGAGGGAACAGCATGATGTCAGGGCTGGGGAGCAGGGGCAGTGCAGCTCCAGGGTGAAGCTCACCTTGCTGTCCTCACTTGTCTGGAGTTCACTTCTTGTTTCTCTTAAAACTCACTGAGAAGAGCCCTTTTTCCCTGTGGCCCTCACACCTTCCACTTGAGTCTGAAGAGTACTCCTCTGCCTCTCCAGCAGGTTGGGCACTGCTAGATTGACACCACTTGAAGCCACTTCATCCCTCACTAAGGCTGTGGCTGCCCATGGGGTCACCTCAGCAGTCCTGTTGAACTTTGTGCTTCTGGGTGGCTTTTCTTAGAAGGATTTGAGCTTGTTGTCTGAACCAAGTGCATGAATGAGTTGAATGGGCTGCTCTAACTCACATCAGACATGTCCCTCTGCTTTGTCTGAGAAGGACACTGTGGGCTGGCTTACCAGCCCCAGCTCCAGCCTCTCTGCTTCCTCTGCAAGGAAGGGGAATCCACCATTTTCTTCTCACTAGAGATATTTGATCCAGTCCAGCACAGTAAGCTACAGTTCTTTTGTGTGTCAGAAGCCCACAGCCCTGTTACAGGCCACAAAACAGGCCTTTGGTGCCAACACAACTGAAGGTGGAAGTGGGTAACTTGGAAGAGACATAAATTATCTCAGTGCAGAGCAGCTTGGGCAATACCAAGGAGTTTCTGCATCCTCGTGTTTCTCCTGAAGATGGTATGAGGTCTCCAAAGTGGATGCTGAGATGTGATGCCCACTTGGTTAATGGTGCAAGAGGGCAATAGGAAACGTTTTGTCTTTAAAAAGGTGGTCAGGCAGTGTCTGAGGAATCACTTTGAGTGTTTTCTTCCCTAGCTGCAGATGCTGAGACTGGAGACAGAGTGTTACATAAAGCAAATCTTGAAAGGCTTTCTCAGACTTCGTAAACCAGGCAGGGCCAAATAAAACTGCTCACTGACTCTGATGAGAGAGAGCTTTGAGCTCAATTGAAATGTCAATAGGCAGTCTCATTTTCTAGCTTGATGGCGTCTCATGGGGGTGATTTGAATAGTGCACTGATCCCAGTCAGGCATCAGATGTCTCCAATGAGCAGATAAACTGGTTTTTGCAAAGTGAGCTACAGGTCATGGTATTTGTCACAGAGCATGTCCAGGGGGGCAAAATCAATCTGCTGCATATGATTGAACAAAAGTATGTTCAGCCTTGATAAACCGCTTGCCTTTAACCTCAGAGATCTGATCCAAACCCATCAGAAAGCGACCGAAGCGTCCCAGGAATCTGTGTGGATGGTAGATCTAGCTCCCTTGAACCACGGGCTGGGACAAATATTGGCCCAAGCACCCCTGGTGATGAAAGCTGGACAGTGCTGTGTCTCTGGGCTTTGCAAGGGCCTCTACTGTACAGAGTGATCTCTTCTGTAGCTGGGGAGTCCTTGCAGGCTGCCTTGGATAATGAGTTCAGTCCACCTGAGCAACTTTGCCACCCTGTCTCAGTAGTTTTTGTGAGATGGGTCATCTGGCTTCGCTGCTTGGTGTCCCTGTCGTTGACGGTTGGATGTAGATTAAACAAAAAGGATGAAAGTTCTTCTACAAAGAGCTGTAAAGTGTGTGGTCTTGTTGTCCCCTCCAAGGGGGGCTGGGCTCCATCCACTGCACCTGCCCAGGCCCTTGATAGGTCCTGAAGCCATGACCCCTTCCTGCTGACTGCATGGGGTGACTAATGGGAGCATGGAAGGGATTTCTCCACCCAGATGACTTTCTGCCAGTGGTTTTCTGTAGTCTTGGTCTCCCATTGCAGCTTAGGTTTAAACACCTGGTGCTGAAGTTCATGGGGAAATGTTTCCCATCCAGTCAGCTTTATGGTGTTTGTCTTAAATGTCCTTATAAAGTCTTCTGTTAGGACTTCAAGCCTGAGGTAATAGCTGTAACTCCCATTTATTTCCAGGTAATGACTTGGTGCTGATATTTTGGTCATTGATAGCCTTTTTGATTTTAAGCCTTAGCGGTGTGATAGCTCAGTCCCTGGTATCTTTGCTGACTGTGCTCTGTCCTCGTGAGCTCCCTGTTGGAGCTGCTGTCACGGTAGGCTCAGCTCAGAGTGCTGCTGGCTCTCCAAGAACTGGAGCTGGGTGCTCATGTTTGGCAGAGGCACAGCCAGTTTCTAAAATTGTCTCCAAGATAGTTTTGCATGGGGTTGTGTCTCTCAGACGGACAAGCTGGGTGGTATTTTATATGGTGTCATTGTTTGTTTAGCTAATGAAGTAGGAAAAAATATAGAGCTGAGATCCTTGGCTCTGTGAAACAGCTGTCAACAAGCAGCCCTGAGAGAGCAGATCAGCAGGGACCAGGCAGCCAGGGCACTGAACTGGGGCTCCGAGGGATGGTTTTGATTCCTGACTCAGTGCAGTCATGGATGAAATGCAGAGAAGATGCTCAGCCCAAAAAGAGGAGGGAGATTTTGGGAACTGTGTGCTTTTGCTGGTTCTCTCCCAGGGAGCAGGAGCTGCAGCAGGGCATGGTGGAGACCAGCTTTTTTCCTCCACTGCCTACCTAGGATGAAGGTGACCCTTTTCTGCAAACATTCTGAGTCATCCTCCTGGAAGAGCTTGCCCACAGAAGGGTGGATTCCATCCCTCATGCCTTGTGCCCTACCATGTAACGTGGGGCAGTTCCCTTAGCTGGTTTTTATCTGGTGCTGAGGAGGCTGGAGAGCAGCTCCTGCCTGGACAAGCTCTGCTGGAGAGCAGAAAGCACGGGGGAAACAATAAAATGTCTTTCTGCATCCCCCCTTTAGTTTGCCATTTTGCCTTCAGATGCAAACTGCCGTCATTTCCACATGGAGCAGCCACATGAAAAGCACCACTAAACAGTTCTCTAAATTTCTCAACAAGAAACACAGCAGCTAAATATATTTAATCTGTGGGTATTGTTCATCTTGGCTTTAATTTCCTGTTCTCAAAAGGTTTAGGAATTTAAACGCATGAATCATTACTGGAGCTGTTAATGCTTGGAGCCTTTTTCAGAAATGGAGATAAAGGAACTGATATTAATACCAGCTTAGCACAAATTCTGGCAGAACAATTCCATGAGAAGTTCCTGCCATCCCAGAGATACCGCTCGCTTTCTAACCGTGACAAAAGCTGCTAAGAAGTGGGTAGGTGGATGACATCATTCTCCCCCAGGTAAACAGGATGCTTCCATTTAAAAATGTCTCTCTGGCAGGTTATGGGCTGCATCATCCCTATCAGAGCAACTCTAGAGCATTGTACTGTTCCTCTGTTTCTAAAATTGCAGCACCTATTGAAGCAGGGACTCTTTCAGAGTGTAGTCATGAGATTTCTCTGGCACTGGAGGTCATGCACTTGCTCATGTTGAATAGAAGACTGGAGGAAAACTTTGCTTAGTTCCATCTCACTGGGCTGTCAGGTGGCTGCTTTTATACTTGCAGGATGTGAGCATCCTTCCAAAGTCCTGACCTGAACAGGCTCCCAGATATATCAGAAGCAAGGTCTGGCCATGAGATGCCTCAGTGAAGGATGTGGCTTCCATTTCTCTGCAGATGGAACAGGATTTATGATAAAACAGGCTATTCATCCTCTTTCATCCTCCTAGTTTTTCTGCAAGATCATGCCAGGCTTCCTTTGAATCCTCTGGGATGGAACCCTGAAGGTCAAAACAGGAAATCCAGGAGAATTTATGGAAAGGTCCTAACTAATGATTGTAGTCAATAGTGAAGCAAAAACTATGTGGGGACTGCTTTTTATTTTTGATTGGGCTTTAATTCTGGAATGTCATGGAAAGAGAG
The DNA here is from genome assembly GCA_026770055.1 of Myrmophylax atrothorax. NCBI lineage: Eukaryota > Metazoa > Chordata > Aves > Passeriformes > Thamnophilidae > Myrmophylax > Myrmophylax atrothorax. The sequence goes on along the minus strand of JAOXXN010000175.1, from coordinate 6,016,064 downwards.
AATTATTCAAGTGGGAAGTGACTTCTAGGGGTCTTTTAGTCCAATGTCCTGCTCACAGCAGGGCCCACTGCATGCTTGATAATGTTGATGGATGCGAGTGTACAGAAGAGCTGCCTCATTCTTCCTGATTTGATTTGTACCTTTGGGTAACTCAGAAGAAGAGAAATTTCAAGGCAGCTGCAGGAAAATGTTGGGAAGGAACAAGCTTGATCCTCCTTAGCAGGCTTGCTCTAAGGATTGCTGTTTTCAGGATGGAAGAGAAATGGTTTGGTTTCTAGCATCTCCCTCCACTTCTCATAGGAAAGGGGAGGCCTTGGTGGTCCTAGAGGCACCTAGAGGAGGTGGTCCTGCTTCATCTCGCTCCCTGCACTGGGTGTGTGCTGGAGAGCTGCTGCTAACTGGGATGGGGGGGTTGCTTTCCTGCTGTGACCCAAGTCCTTGCTGTCCAGTAAGTGGAGGAAGGATGGTAGGATGTGGAAGGAAAGATGGGGATAAGGGGCGTGAAGCACAGCAGTGTGTCGTGGCAGCTCAGGAACATGCTGGGTTGCAAAGGGACTGCATGTCCAGCCACGCTGCACCAAGTCACTCCATTGTCCTAATGGTGATGGAGCTGCAGCAGGTTTGTGCCAAGTGAAATCACTACCCTGTTTGGAAAGAATGGCACTATTTGCTTATACATATGAAAATATAGGCAAATCTAATGAGAAATTGAGACATTCCTACAAACATAGCTGTAATTTACATTTCTCTCCTCTAAAACTGTCATTAGAATTAGAGACCTACAAAGCCAAATTATAAGAAATTCATCCCCTGAGAGTTGCAGCTTCTAGTACCAAAAATGGGATCTGAGTCTGAGTACCTGAGGGTGTTCCATGGGACCCTTTCAGAAAGGGACCTGTGAGCCCATTCTGGGCAGTTTGGGTTCCCTCTGAGCTCCAGCAGCAGAGCCCTGTGTCATGTTTGCTCCCCATGAGCTGCTTGTAAGGAAACAACCTCTGTCCCCTTCTCACCTCTGTTCTCCTTCATCAGTGAGCTCGAGTCTCTCAGGCTGCAGGCCATGGCCATATCTCTCTTTCACAGAGTGCTCTGGAGCCACTCCTGCTCCTGCAACAAGCACACTCAGAGCCAGAAACCATCAGGCTCGGTCGGAGCCTCTGGGGCTGTCTCTCCATCTGTTTGTTTAATGACGCGCAGCAGCTTCATCTCCAACTTTGCACCCTCAGGACAATAGTCCACTCTGATGTTCAGCCCAGCCAGCTATTCTTCTGAGACAAGACTGTGGCTGGTGCATTGTAGGCCAGAGAAGGCTTAAAATCCTTTTTCTGAGTTGCTTTGTGGCTCAAAGTATTGCTCTGAGGTCTGCAGGGCACACTGAAAGCTTGCTCAGGTTGGCTTGCTTGTCTTCTGTTGGTGGAATAGATAAGCCTCAAAATCCTGATAAACTTACTGGTGGGGAGGACACCAGCTTGAAGGATGGGTGCTGAGGACTTTGATCCAGCTCCCACCTTTGCTGAGGTGTCTTTCCCTCCTCGCTTCTGGCATAGCATGAACAGTTCAGATTGTTTGGGGTAGGGCAGAGGAATAAACGTTTGCAGTGTTGTTGTTCTGTAAAGCTGGATGTGGATTTGCAATGATGTCCTCTTGGGGATGCCCAGGTCGTAGTAGTCCAAGTGAAATACCCCCCAAGAAAAGAAGAACCTCCAGGGATGTGCTTTGGGTTTAGTGCCCTATTAAATAAGGGAAACATGCTTCTGGGATCTAGTAAGGAAAATATTTGTCTTTCCCATAATCCATTACCAAGTCTTCCCTTTTGTTTTGAAGGTGGAGATCATATGCAGTAATTCCAGCATGTTGGACTTCATATTGTGTTTCACAGGTAGACCAAAGTGTTTACCCAACTAATCTGGTTCTGTGCACAAGGCCCTGCACAAACAGAGGCTCCGTTCTGCCATGTGCAGTCCAGGCCCAGGGCGCAAGACTTTCTGAAACAGGCAATAGGACCTTTAGGTTTTCTGCAAGCTCCATGTGGTCTTGATTCACCAGGGGACCAGGAGAAGGTGCTTCAGTGGCCTTAGAGAATGAGGGCTGTGAATGGCAGGGGGAGCTACTCTACCTGCTCTGCCATTGAGAAACGGCCCAGCCAAATACCCACATCTGAACACCTGTAGTGGCTGTCAAAGGCAATGCCAGGCTGGATGAAGTGCGAGCCCTGAATTACAGACAGATGGAGCAGGGTAAGAGGGAGCTGTGGGTCAGAGGAAAGCAGCAGCTGATGAGTGCAGGCAGCTCTCTCCAGGGTGAAGGAGCAGGAGTAATTTCCTTTCCTGAGCCAGCCGTTACTCAGTGTGGTGCTGAGCACAGTGGGTACTGCTCAGGCAAAGTCACCAGCAGTGCATTAACAAAAGCTCTGATGAGGAAAGAAGCCAGCTTATCATTCACCAAGGAGCTGCAGCTCTGCCAAAAGAGCCACGTATGAAAAACACAGATGGGAGCACGTGTCTGCAGGCACCCACCCGTGTCACTGCGAGCTGTGTGCCCAGGGCAGCCTGGCCTGCTGGGGTCTGGTGGCCCTACAGGCTTTGGTACAAAGTGTTCTTGATTTATTTGAGTCAAGGAGCTTAATTTCAGTGAAACAAGGTCAAATCCTCCTAAAACCAGGAGTTGAAAGTGATTTTTGAATGCTTCAGCTGATTCCATTAAGTGGGATCTGGGGGCTTGAACGTTTTAAAGTGTTTGCATTTAGGGCGTTCTTAATTGATGGTGAAAGTCAGGGTGATTGAAGTCTATCCCCATCATTCATTTGTGAAGGGACCTCATAGCTCTGGGGAAAGCAGGACAGTGCTCACTTGCAATGCCTTTGGAGCTGGACCAAGGACTGTGAATGGATGGGAGCCCTTCTGTTTCCATAGCACAGCATCTTACGGAGGTTATCCACCAACAGACTGTGCCTTTCAATTTCCTTCATTTGCATCCTGATAATAGTGGGACAAGGTAGTCTTCTCAATTATAAAAATCTCCCCCTGCTCTGCCTTAATCAGAGGTGTTCAGGAAATCTTGCTCTTTCCTCTTCTCTCCCCCTGCTCCCCCAAAGTGCTTTTCTTCCCCCAAAAGCAGCATGTCACGTCTTTCTCTCGCCCCGGCAGATGGATTTGGAGGATTGTACTTACTCAGGGTTACTGCTGCTACCTGCTATTTTAGCAGGAAAAGCCCCCGTGTGCAGGAGAGAACAAAGCCCGAGGATTCCCGAGGTCTCCATTGATGCAGAAGGCACCGAGCGGTGCGTGAAAGAGATAACAGAAGCGCAGCAAGATCCTCCTCCCTCCCTCCCCAACTCCCTCCCTCCGCCTTCCTCGCCCTCCGATTCAAGGAGCAGAGGCTGGTTTGTGAATGAGGAGCCGAGACTCGTTGAGACGGAACAAATAACCAATAAAGGCGCACAATAGCGGCTGCTGCGAGCCGGAGTCAGCAAGGCAAAGGCAGAGGTTCTCAGAAGGGCTTATTTCCCCAGGAGTCATTGGTGCGTGGCAGATGGAAGGAACTAATAAAATATTATGGACTCACAGAGCTTTGATCTTCCTGCTTTTTTCTCATTTTCCCCCTTCTTCCCAAGGGTACAGGCTGTGATAGCGAAGTGAATAGGGTGGAAATCTCATTTGGAAAAGGCTGCCCTGACAGTGTGGCTCGTGCAGAGACTTCAGGAGCTCTGATCCAGCACTCGGTGCTGGTGTGGGCTGGATTTTAGCTCCAGTGGGGTTTTGTAGCCTTTGAAGCCCTATGTCCCTTCCCATTCTGTTGATGCCAGTGTGTTTTCAGCCTTCTTGCAGGTCTGCTGGAGCAGGGGTGGGGTGAGAACAGCCATTTTGCAGCCTTGCACTAATTTTGCAGATCCTGGACTATATGCAAGAAAGACTATATGCATTTTTGGGGCCAATGCAGTCTCCTGATTTCTGTTTCAACTGCTGCAGCTCACAGGGACCCAGCAGCCCTGAGCTGGGGCCCTCAGCAGCCAACAGCTTTTAATCTAATTTTCTTACTGTGACTAATCTGTAGGGTGAATCGGTTTGGGTTTTGTCTCTGTGGCTGTGAAGCAGAGAAATTTGTTTTCTTTCTGAAGAAGTCACTGTGGTAAGAGCCCCAGCCCTGGGGCTTGAATGGAGAGTACAAGTTTTAGCTGCATGCAGAGCTGATGCCCTTGACAGTGAGAGCTCTCCATCTCAGGTTGTCTCTCTGCTGTTGTCTGTCAGTCTGCCTGTCTGCACAGAGGGTTAGCCAGTCACTGAGGGCTTTATTGTTGAGTAGAATTGAACTGTGTTTATTTTTTATTCTCCCCTTATTGAGGGATGTTTGTAAGTGCCTCTTGAAAATGCTTTCCTTAAGTTATCAGGTCTGACCTTGTTCAGAACTACTCTCCTGAGTTCCTGCCATCCCCCTTGCCTCCTCTAAGCAGTGGTCCCTGCCCCACCTCAGCATGGCAGCTCTGTCACAGTCAGCACTCAATGCTGCTTGGTGGCTGTTCCACATCTCAGCCTCTGATAGATCTCTCAGGCTTGGTAGCACCAGCTTCTGCCTTGGCCCCTGCTGCCAGCCGAGGTACCAACCTGCCTCCATGGTGCATCCATGACTCCCTGTTGTTTGCTCCTTGTTGTATGGAAATGGGTGCTCTGTCCCTGAAACGATGGAGTTAATAACACTGGGAGGGTCTTGCACCAGCAGCCCCTGGAGTTTGTTGTCTCAAAAGTTCAATTTGGTGTTAAGGGCAATGTTGCCCCTTCCCTGGGGAGGTGTCCGTGAAGCTCCACGGTTTAACTCCTGGAGCAAAGGTGGGAAGCAGAGGGGTCCCCTCTACGTGAGGGGAAACTCCCCACAGCCCTGTGTTCAGCTTTTATTTTATTTTCTGTAGTGCAGTGTGGGAGGGTTACCTTGCTTTGTTAAAGAAACACAGGATGCTTCCAGTTTGGGTTTGTCTTGTCTAAATCAAAATGTATGTGGCTTCTTACCAAGAAGTAATGGTGCAGAGCTACATCCAGACAAAGCCTGAGTCTGTCAGCAGAAATGGGAGGTGTAGGGAAATCATACACGTGCCATGACTTCCATTTGAAGATTGTCACAGAACTGTGGGGCTACAAACCGGTAAGAGGAAAGGATTTGTTTAGTGTCAGGGTATAACATTGCAAGTCAGGAGCTCCAGGAGGCCCTTCTGTTCCAGATACCGTTTTGCTTTTTTTTGCCCATGAATTTATTGCATTCCATGGCAGGTCCCATGGGCACTTAATCACAATAGCTGGGGTCTCTGGATTAGGGTGCAACAGCAAATCTGCAGATGTGCATCTACGGAGTCACTTCCAGCTGTGTTACAGATCTTACTTGGCTGGCTTCATTTTAGCAGAAAGCTAAAGTGGTTTTCTAACCAGTTATTCCCTTTACTGGGCAGAGGGGAGGGGAGGGAAGGAAAGGTTGGATTCTGCCTTGAGGTGGCTGCAGAAGTAGTGTCCCTGGCCAGAAAGAGCAGACCCCGATGGAAGCAGGTGATAACCTGAGCAGGGAGATGCCTGTGGGAATCAGGCCTGGGTTTTTTATTTCGTGTATGTTGTTTAACATTGAGAAAACTGACAAATTATGAGTTAAAATGGCTCTTCTGTCCTTTAAATTTAAGAGCAAACTAGTGAGGGAGGCCTGTACCAATTGAAGGCTTAAAATAATATCTTGAGGTTTGTTTTTTTTTAAACTTGGTTTGCCAAAAACTCTTACTAAGGCTTTTTGTGCTGATCTTGGACAAGAAAACATTGCAAAATACCACATTCTCCTTGGATGATAACATTGTTTCCTGCCCTGCTCTAATACCAGCCATGCTGTCCTTTTGCCTCAATTCCTGGGATTGCTTTACTCAAATGTTTGTGTTCTCCTCTGGGCTGGACTCTGACACTTCCTACTGCTTTGGGAGGACTGGCTGAAACTGCTCCAAGCCTAGAGGCAGCACAGCCCAAATGCTTTGCTTGCTCCTCTGGATCTAAATCTGTGTTGTTGCCAGCTGATATTCCTGACAAGATCCCACCCCTTCACCTCCAGGGAGCCAGGAGGGATGTATAAATCCGACCAACTGGATTTCTAATTGACACATGGAAGTGACAAGATAAGTGCCAAAGCTGCATCCCTCAGCTATCCCCCAGGAGCATCACTGAGCTCTGGAGTTCAGCTCCTCACGGATAACACGGTTCCTTCTGCAGGCAGATGGGCTTTGATTTCAGAATGGCCTGGTCTGACACTGGTAGCTGGTTGTGTTTGGAGCAGATGTATCTGCTTGCAGTCCTGCATTGGCTGTTTGCCCTGTCCCAAACAGATGCCTGATTTCTTGCCGTTGTTTCCACCACAGTATTTAATTTAAACGGACAAGATCCAAAATCAACCAGGCAGGCTTGCAGTAAACTCTTTGGGGAGGGTATTTTGTGTGGAAGCAAAGCCTGTGGCAGACAGAAGGGCAGTGTCCCCATGTCCCACATGGACCTCAGCCCAGCTTTCCTAGTGCCTTACGATGCAGTAAAGCAGCATCTCCTCTTAGCAGAACAGGCAATAACAGGACCAAAAGCTGGTCTGACTGCAGCCATTGGCAGGACCAAAAGCTGCCCAGCTCCTGTGTCTGGGCTGGGAGAGTTTCCTCCTCGCAGGTTTCTGTCACATGGTGCACATCATCTCCTTGTGCTGTTCGCTGCCTTGTCTGCCCCAGAAACTACACAGGGGAAAAGCTCTTGGCCAGTGTCAGGGTGAATTTTTCAGACTATTCCCACTGGGGTTTCATTGCTTGCAACCTTTAGTGTGGTTATTTTTTTCTCCTTAAACCCAGGCCTCTGTAACCTTAATTAGTTGACTGTGGACATAAGTTTGTTTGATACATGACAGTTTTGATGGGGAAATATAAGCAGTGGAGGTTGTTAGTAGAGGTGCTCAGGGTTAGTGGTTTTGGTCTGTGGAAAAAATTCAAGGGTTAGCGTCTTTTTTCCCTTTCTCTCTTTTTCCTGAACCTGGATACAAACTCAAAATTTCCCCCTAGAAACCTCACACAGCAACAACCAAATGAGAAGTTGCAGATCCCACCTCCCTCATCCTCATTTTAAATAAGATCCTTAATTCTATTTATAACGTGTATTTAAACAAAGATTTTTAGAAATACCCCAAAGTATTCCTGGTGACTCATTACTTTAAAAATGTCAAAATAGGAATTTCAAAGCTTTTCTTTTTCCCCCCATTCATTGTTTAACAAAAGTATTTCGGTGCATTTGTTGAATCATGGGTTTGTTTAAAGTCGGAGATGTCTTTGCATACCTGTCTTTGCTGGCACAGCCACAGCAGGTTCTGGGGATGGTTCAGTGGGGGACTCCCAGCAGTCTGTGTGACCTGGCTGGTTGCCATCCACCCCTGACCTGGACAAAGGCAGGCCAGGTTCCTGTGTCCACTCAGGGATGGTCGTTCTGCTGCTTTGTAACCTGGTGCAGAGTTGAGCAGTCAGGACAGCAGCCAGTGTAACTGGGCAGGGTTGTGTGTGCATTGCTGGGGCTTGTCTCACCCTGCAAGGGCACCCAAGAAGAGATGGAGCAGGGGACTGAAAGCCTTGTCTGTGACCATGGCCTTGGTCTGAGCTCAGAGGAATAATTGAGTGAACTGAGCAAAGGTGCAGAGCTGCACAGGCCTCCTCCCACCTCTGCCCAGTGGATGTCACTCCTGTTGGAGTGTAGCAGATGGTTTTCTTCAGGACTTTGCTGCTTCTTTGCTGCTTCTTGGCTGGACTTAGCACCAGATTCCCATCTTGGAGAGAGAGGAGCCAAGAGTAAGCAGGCTCATACCTGCTCACACCAGTGTCCTGCTAGTTGGACTGGCAAGGGGCTTCCCACCCTGCCTTTTGTCTTTCAGATTGAAGTATTCTACATTTGAAACCAGTTTCTTTATTATTGTTTATTAAAATGTGCTTTCATAAAATTAAATATAAATTGGGGGAAAAAGTGAAACAATGTTGAGGCACTACCCTCATCTCCAATGGGTATTGCAAGAAACAAAGACACTCCTGGTCCATGTGACAGGCAGAAATTTATCCCAGAGTCAGTACCTGTTGGGTTTCTTCTGACATGGAGGATGTGATTTAGCAACTGCTCAGTTTCATGCTCCAAGCTGAGTGCTCTGGTACATTGACTTTTTTGGTAGTGAGATAAGAGCTGATTTTTCTTTCTGAACAAGGCTCTGACTGTGAGCTGTAAAGCTGGGTAGAACTCTGGCCCCATTGACTTCTGCAGTGTGACCTGGTCGTTGGCAGAGCCCTCACTCTCAGGCATCTTCCTCTCCTCAGAGTTTGTATGTTGCTGAGCCTTTTTTTATGTGTCCATCTGTGATTGCTCTTGCACAATCGCCTCGTTAAAGTCGCGTATCAAAATAATCGGGTGAAATTGGACGCTTCCTTTGCAGATGGAAAACTGACTGTGCGCTCGTGCCTTTGTGCTGAAGTTGGGTTCTCGGGTTCTGAAAGCCCTCCTTCTGCTGCCTCTGTGGGAGTTTTCCCTAAAGATGTGGAATGTTTGCTGCATACCAAGGGCAGGATATTATGCAGACACGAGGCTCGCAACACCTACAATTTCTAAACCGCATGTGGCCTGTGTGGATTTCCTTGTGCTGGATTCACATGGAAACACAAACACATGTGGCATTTGTGTTGCTTTTCTAGGAAATCACTGAGCACAGCCCTGCAAAATAATACTTCCTACTGTTGGATCTACTGTGTGAGGAGGAAGGTCCTGCCTTTGTATCCTGGGCTGTTGGAGCCACATGCCAAGGCTCTTGAGTCATCCACCCTGAGTGTCTGGCTTTCCAGGAAGGCAAATCCCAGTTTTAGAACCTATCAGGGACCAAAGAGTGTTGTGGGAAATAATAAAGGAAAGGTCATCGAATGTTATCAGAACTTGAGGTTTTCAGTGGGGATCATGCCAGGAAATGCATGATTAGAAGTAGGAGAAACTGTGTCGTGTCAAGGCAGTTGGAATAAAGCCAACAGGATATGAAGTGGCTTCAGCCTGCTCTGAGGAAGGTGAAGTGAGCTGGCAAGGCATGGGAAGAGGGGAGTTTGGGGATCAAATGTGAGCAATCAATAGCTGGCACCTTGCTCTGTGTGTTCCATAGCACTGTACTCAGCTGCTCAGTCAATTCTTGGGGGACACAAAGGGACGGGACATCACTCGTGACTCATTGCTGCCAGGTGAATGTCAACACGTGCTGGTGTTCCCCAGAGCTTCCTGATCTGCACTCAGGATCTCTCAGGCTGGCACCCAGCAGGGTGGTGCTGTGTGGTCCTTGGGGAAGAGGTGTGTGAGTTAGAACAGAAGTGGGAGAAAAAACTGTTGCTGCAGGGAGATGTCCCTCTGTGCTTTCAGAGAGATGACCCTTTTGGCTTTCTGATGAGGGAGGAGATATCTTCTTTTTCTCAATCAATACAGCTGAAAAACATGGCAGTTCTCAGTGAAAGCAAAAGTCCTTTAATTTCCTTGGCACGTATAGCAGGGACAAGAATGCTTCAACTCAGCATCCTACCCAAATTGTGATGTATCCTCAGTTGTTCTTTGGATAAATTGAGCAAAATGCATGTGCAGTACCAGCAGCTGCAGGACTCCACCCTGGGGATGGCTGTATTTCAGTGGTGAAATCACACTGGAATGTGCTTCTCATCCAAACATTAACCCCACTTAACCTAAAAACCCCCCAAACAAACCACACCAAGTTTATTCTGTTTGAGAACAATTTACTAGCCTCCTTTTTCTGTAACAGAGACACTTGAGTGTTCTGTTTATGTCCCTGGTGACCCACCGTGGCTCTTTGTCAGAGAGCTGGAAGGCTTGGCCATATTATGTTCGTATTGGTCAGGGGGAAAAGACATCCAAGTGGAAAAGAGAGAGAGAATTTACTTCCTTTTTTTCAGAAGTCCACTTCTAAAAAGGTTGCTGAAGGCATATACTTTGTGTGATTGACCCTTTGGTCATGCAAACAGTCTGGTGTCTTTCATGGCCTGTGTTGTGGTCTTTGCAACTTCAGCAGAGTTCTCCTAGTGGGGTCTCCTTTCCCTTGGTGTGTCCTCAGCCTCCTTTGCTTGATGTTCATTTTTAGCCTTGTGTAACTTCTATTGTTGCATGCACAGGGATGCTTCTTCACAGGAGCCCTGGAAATCCTGGCTCCTACTCAAACATCTTCCCACCTGAACTGGTTACAATACTCTGCAGAGTTGGTACCTGAGCAGAATTGCAGGTGTCACCTTTAGGGACTTCAATGTGTTAATGACTTGTGCTGCAAGACTTGGGTAATGTTTTCATGTTGTGACACTGACTATGAGTAACAAGTTGGCCCACGGTTTGCTACCCTAAAAAGCTCCTGGCAAGAAACTGCATCCCTCTGAGTTTCTCTGGGGAACAATTGCAATGTGACCAGATGCATCTCAGGACTTGGTCACACAGGATATTGGGGCATAAGTATTTCACTGGTGAAAGTGATACAAGTTAGACCAGATGGGATTGCTTCATAGTTATATCATCAGAGAAGAATATTGGAGAGCATTCCCAAGAAGCTCACCATCCCCAAAGGCTCAGATTGTTTCAGTCCAGATTGTCACCTCTCCTATGGTTTCCTTCTATTCCTGGTCCCATTGCCACTAAAATCACTAAAACCAGTGTATTGCTGGATCAGCACATTGGTGGTTTTAAAAAGTAAATGAATATCTTTCAGTAAGTGCATCAGTTTCTCCACCTGGTTTCACTTGAGCTGCATTTTCCGTCACCTGCAGTAGTGATAAAGCACTGACACTGCTGATGGCTCTGGGACAAATCAGGAAAACTTAATTCCTTCCCAATGAATAACTTCATAAATAATTGTTGCTTTTTCCTTGTTGTATTTGGATATTTTTTCCTGGCACTGTTATTCTTTCTGGGAAAATGAGCTGTTAGGCATGTTGATGAAACTTTTATTCAGAATTTATATCTAATTTGGGAAAGGGCTTGAGCCAAAGCTGAGGAACACCGAGATTCTTGATATGGCCATGAACAGTTGAGACACAAGGAATGTCGGTGACATGCTAAGTTTTTGGTGCTCTCAAAAGAAAGAAAAGTAGGTAGACCCTAGTAAGAATATGAAGAAAGAAGGGAAATAACCCAAACCTGACATGGGATCTTGAACTGGTGACATAAATTTTTCTGGTTAACTTCTTTGTTAACAAACTAGACTTGAGTCATAAGCAGGTTACATAGTGGAACACTGTGGAATTCAGACACTTCCAACACAGGGAAGCCATCATCATATTAAAATGCACCATCTGATTAGGTGACAACTGCAATTTATTCCCAGGGCAATCCATTTAATTAGTTGGAAGGAGTCAGGATGTTTGATCTTCCAAGAAAAAGACACTTCCAAGGGCTGGTAAATATGAATTCAGGAGAGGGATTCTGTGAGGGGTTCACAATGCATCTGTTCACTGAAACTTGTGAAAAATCATTACAGGGTTCAATTCTCTTGTGAGTCTGAATGTAATGAGTCCTCATTCCAGCAAGAGCTTCAGGTTCACGTTTCATCTGCAGCCAGCCCATTTTCCTTTCCAGCTCCTTCAGTTGCCAGAGAACTCATAAAGATGACCCAGAATCAGTTCTGAAATGCCACAGTTAGTGGGGAACCTGCTGTTGACCACAGTGAGCTGGTGACACCATGGGCACAGACTCAGTGCAGTTTCAGGGAAGGAGGTTTCCTCTTCCTCTAACAGTGCTGATGGCTTTGGGGATCTATTTTCACAGCTACAGCTGGTGTTTGGCTCCTGTGGAGATGGATAATTTGGCACTTTTCCCATATCCTCCTCCTTTCTGTGCCTAGCCCAGCTCTCCTCTGTGTGTGTTGCCAGAGCAGCCAGTGCTAGTCCTACATTGCCATTGTATGGAAACAGGGGTTTCAGTCTGCAGCCCAAAGGGTGTATGGGATCTCCACACGCACATCAATGAGCAGATATGGCACAAAACCTGATTTTGAGATGCCTGGGACAACAGTTGTGCTTAGGAATATCTCATCATTTGTAAGGAATTGTCTTTAAGCCACCTTTGCTGCTCGCCCTTTAATGAACATGATGTAGGAATACATTTACTCCTTTAACTTGTTTATTAGAACTTTGATTCAGTATCAGTGTTTTATTTATTACTACATCCTTTGGTACTTGAAGAGGGTAAACTCTCTCACTGTGTGTTTCATGGGCACAGATAGATTTCAGTGTTACTGTGTCATAACCAAACCAAGCCCCACCAGTACAGTGTATCCACAACTCTGTTATCTGTAGAAGCCTCTGTATGAATGGGCAGAGGCTGAGATTATTTTGGGGTATACAATGCCCTCCCAGCCTGCCTGCCACCAAGTGATTTGAACTATCCCTACTTTCTTTTTCATAAAGCTCCAGCCCTTCAGCCATGTATTCCCTATGTTAAATATTCCCTCTCTGAATGGGAAGTAGCTCTGTGCGGATTTCTAGGAGGAAGGAAGGGACAGTTAATAACAGCATTAAACCTGACCTTCTGTGTGTGCCTGAGTCTGCTTTCCCCAAAGCCATGCATAAATTACCATTCTGGCAATAAAACTGAGCCTGTTTAATTTTCTGTTTGACTAGAAACATTGAGCAAATGTCATGATATTTGATTTCATCTTTGTCTATTTTTTGCCCCTGCTGAATGAAGCTTATTGGACTCTGGAGACCCAAGTGCACACAGAGTGTCTGGGAGCACATAATGGGGTACTGTCCCTCAGGCATGTGCTCCTCAGCCACGCAGGAAGTGTTGGGTTTTATGTTTGAAGCCTGGCTGAGGTTCCCTAATGGCTGTTAATCCTCTGGTTTCTTTGACTACATCCTGTGCCAGACCCGGTCCCACCTCAGCAGCCTTGGGGTTTCTGTTTGCTTCACCTAAGTGACCAAAAATATGTGGGAGGAGGCTCCATCCCAGACTGAGTGTGTGAGAGTGGGATGGATTGAAGGACCAGCTACAACAGCCTCAATTTTCCATTGCTGGAACATGGAAAAGTTGAATGTACTTTCAAGGGATGAGCCACTTTGAAGGAAAAGGAGCTCTAGTCCAAAGGGGCTTTAGGTGAGAGGCAGCAGAGGAAGTTAAGAGAAGTTTAAGGTTGGGCTTAGCAGATCTGCTGCTGGCAGTTGTGGCATCACTGAAGGCTATGGGAATTCTTGCCAGATGGAGACATGGCCTTGAGCATTGTTGATGTAAGGAACTGTTTCCCAGGTGAAAGGATAAAAAAAATCTTAACCTGGAGAGACAGCCTGACACATTGCTATGGTAATGAATCCTAAAAATAAAAAGGTTGGGAAGGAAATGAACCCTTTGCTCACAGTCATCCTTCCTTTTCCTCAAGGTCTGTGAAGAATGCTGTTCCCTTGAGTCCAGCGCTGCTCCAATGGCTGCAATCCCTTGGAAAATCTGTCCCAACAAGGTATTTTTCCTTTAGCTGCCTTACAATCTTGCCACTTTTCTCTGGATGCTCACCTCATATATTGCCTTTCCCCATGGCTTCAGCTAGTGTTGTATTTATTTTTACAAAGTGCTGGAATAAGACAAGAAATGGCTTTTTACAGTATTTTTTTCATGGAGACCTGGGGGGCTGCAGGACTGGCAGGCACCCCCATTCCCTGCCCAGGGGCTGGGGTGTGGAGGGATGTTCAGAGCACCTGGCTGCAGCCCCCTGTTTAATGAGGACATGGTGCGTCAGTGACAGAGCAGCACAATTAACCACTGCCTGTGTGAGGGGCACACACACACAGGGACATTGAGCACTAAAAGTTAGGTATTATTTGTTTTCCCCACGTCCTGCTCCTTACTGAGGGATCCCAGGCACGACAGCCAAACCCCATTTGCTCATCCCCTCCAAAGGTGTGGGTGGGTGGTGTGAGGAGAGGGAAAGGAGTATGGAGACAGTGGAGAAATCCCACAAGCATAAAGTTAAGTTTTCCCATCCACCCTACCCTACCAGCAGGTCCTAGATTGGAGGACCCTGAGATTAGCTCAGTTGGTTAAAACTTGGTTGTAATAATGCCAAGGTCATGGGTTCAATCCCCTGTGTGGG
>JAOXXN010000175.1:5968267-5979185 GCA_026770055.1 Myrmophylax atrothorax | reverse complement strand
GTGGCCTCCATTTGAGGAAAAGCTTTTAGGCTGGTAAAGTCATTGAAATATATCAGATTGAAACACTTGTCCTCTTTCCTATTCCACTGCCATTCAGGACAGCCTTACTTTGTTTGAGTCCCATCACTGGAGTTACTGGAGAGAGTTTCTGAGGGTTGCTGACACCATTTTCCTGTTTGCTCTTTGAGAGAGAGAATTGAAAGTTAAGAACCTTCTGCACTCCCATTACTGTGGCTAAGAGTTTCTTAGTGTAAGGCAATAATTGTTTCAGTGAGATCATAAGTAATTAAGAAGCTAAGTTTTCTCTAATTCTATTTTATTTTTTAATTCTGTCTTATTAAAAAAAAAAAAGGAAACAAACTGGAACCTAGAAAGGAAGCATAGATTTTACACACACACAACCCAATATTTTTTTCATTCTTACTTTTGAAATTGTGACTCTTGCCCAGCACCTCTAAACATGAGCTGACCAGGTCTCAGGTGTGGGTGTTGCCCTGCCTACAGAGGCTGAGGGCTGCTGCTCTTGTTCATCATTAACAGCAGTTATGACATTGCATATCACTCAGCTCCCATTAACTTGAGACCAAACTCACTACGTGTCCCAGCAGAAGCAGCACTGCTAGAGAAAAGTTGTAACAAGGGGACAAAAAGAGGTGTATTCAGCAGCAGTAAAATCATGCAGGAAGATGGCAGTCATGCAGATGACTTGCAGAGTAAATGTTGCTGGCTCTTGGGGTAGCTCTGGCAGTGCAATGTGTAACTTCAGGTGCAAAACCAGTGAATGGCAGCAGTGAAGAACCCGTGTTGTTGCCCCCCCGGATAACATTCCTTCAAGGTGGGGGCCTCCATGTGAGGAGTCATTTTAGAACCCCCTTGCTGACCTTCCTCACAGTTATGTTTATCTCCTCTCTAAACATTCCCTCTGTTACCAAGTGTATCTTTGATGATCGTCCAAAGTTCATATCCGCTCTTGTGTTTAACCTTCGCATCCAGCGGCGGAGGTCGCTCAGCTCATTCCGTGTGCACCAGCCTCTGAGCACGTAGCCCAACTCCTTTGCTTTGCGCTGGGTGACTGATTAGCAGCAGTGGGACAGCCTGGAAAGGAGGGGGCAATTATGAGTGCCAAGGAGTCAACAGGGTTTGTGCTTGCACCTTGCAACATGAACTGGAGGGTTGGTGAGCAGGAGCAAGTGCTGAGCTCAGACCACTGAAGTTTCCATAGATTGATGTACAGAAAAAATGCTCTGTTGGTGACAGAAAACGTTTTCAAAGTGTTGTTATGAGGCATGATCCCATTTTTTATTTTGCGATCTGGCCCAGTGTTGCTGATCTCATGGAAGCGGAAGGTTGGAAGAGTCTCAGCCTTGAGGAGTAAGCCTTTAAGGAAAGGATACAGCAGTCTGTGGGATAGGATCCAAGTGGTGGGATGTCCTTCAAGGTGCTTCAGTGGAAAGACAAAGTGAGCTGTTGTGCTGCCCAGCATGGCTGGGATGTTCATGGTATGTGTGATCTGTGCCTGCAAACAGTTTTAAGACTCCACATACTTCAGCTTTGCAGCACTAACCTGGAAGGAGCTGAAGTCACAGGAAGCTGCAAACCTCAAACTCTTTGTGGTTTCCATCCAGCAGTACATGAGTAGGGACACAGTAGTCACCTCATGGGGACACCTGAGTGGACCAATGATGAAGGCTTCAGATGTCCTAAGTTCTCCTCTTATCAGACCTGAAGCATCTACTGTTCACAGCAGGGGTCAGTTTGGATGTCTGACACAAATATGGACAGAGCCTTCTCTTTTAAAACAGTCCATGGTGGGACTGCCCATCTGTGGTTACAGCCTGTGCCCAAGAGGTCCATGGTGCCAGGTAGTGGGACTCTCCTGGAGAGCCCCATTTCCCTCTCTACAGAGGCTACCCCAGCCCCACGGCAGGGTGCTCTCTCCTCCACCTTCACACAGCCTCACAAGGCTTTTGGTTGTATTTGAAGTTATTTGGGTTTTTTTTTGTTTGGGTTTTTTTCCCCCTTAAATGCCTAAATCAAAAATAATAAAAAATTAGTTGGATTGCTTGGATGGACTGTGATGTACCTCAAAACTAGGAGGATTTTTCCCAGAGTTTCCAGTTTCTCAGGTGTCTTTAGTGCCCATTGAAGCTTTGGGAAATAGAGCTTTACATGTAGATTTCAAACTATCTCCATGTTTTACATGGAAGTTGTGCTTTGTGCTAATACTTCTCAGACACTGTATTTTGTACTAATGAGCCCCAATGCTTATAAGGAGCAGAATGGATCTGAATAAAGTCCAAAGGAGTAATTTCATCTCACACTTGAGCTGCAGACTGACAGGGACAAGTCTGCTCCACCCAACCAGCTCCTGGGGCAGGGGGTGCTCTGTTTTGTTACCATGAGAAGCTGAGCTCCAAGAGATTAAGAGCATATTTCTGAGCTTCACAGAGACTGACACCTCTGAAATGTTAAGCAGAAGGAAGCAGGAAAGCATTAGCAAATCAAAGTATGTTCTTCACTTGGGATAGCTTCTGCCTTCAGGGACAGCTGGATTTTGGGCGCCAGTTTAGTGCAATATGAATTTTTTTTGTCCACAATTGGGAAAGAAAATAAAGTTAATGCTTCAGCTGAGCAGAGAAACTTTGCCTGGCCCAAACAGAAAGATACACCTTGTGCTGGTAGCACATCACCCTGTGAGTATTTGCTTTGGCTAATAAACATAGAGAAGCTGTTAAATGATTTACCTGCTCTGTGTACTGAGCATCTGTTGCTAAGCTCTTCAGTATTTAAACACCCATCTCTCCAGCACACAGCTCTCTGCTGAGCTGGACTGTGGAGGCTCCATAGGGGATCTCTTGCCAACATTTTTGGTGGAAGGTGGAACTTGGTGTGTGAAACATCCCAGCAGAGAGGACAGGCTCATGGAGCACCAGCTGTGCTGTGTGGGTGGGCACTGTGAGCCCCCGGGGGGAGCTGCATGTGGACCATCACTGAGTTTGGCCAAGGGACTGTTAGTGCCATTGGGAATATGCTGGCAGCAGGATGTACAGGGTACCTTTGGGGAGGCATTTTATTATGTTTGTAGCCTAATTTTGGCTTTTTTATTATGGTTTTGCAAATAGTGTTGGACTAGCAATAAATTGCTGGGCTTTGCCCATGGATCTTAATAGCAATTTGTGAGCAAGAGAAAACTGGTTTTAAATGTATTTGTCCCAAGGAAGAGCAAGCAAGTGAACAAAAATCCAGCCAGTCGTCATCTGTGTTTTAAGAGGATTCAGGATGTGAGTTTCTTAAACAAAGCTCTTGAGTTTTGATAAACTTGGGGTCTTTGCATTGACTTGGCTCCCTTTTCTGGGGCTGTATCATGGCAGGGTGGCCTCGGAACAGGATGTGTGAGCCTGGCTGCTCCCAGTCACTGTTCCAGTGCAGGTTATTGTATGGTGTGATAGGGGTTGTTCCTGGGCTTTCAAGCTCCAAGGGTTCATACACAACCAGAGGCACCTCCTGAGGCTCCACAGAGGTAATAGCAGACACTCAGTTCTGATGAGCTGAATGGGTCTCCACAAAGTTCATCTTATTAAAGTCCTCAGAAATATGAAACTCCATGATAGCTCCATTATCCTGGCCAATACTCATCTGCTGTCATGATGATAAGCCATGGCAGAACATGGATTATTTTCCAAAAGAATCACTTAATGGAGCCATATATAGCCAAGAATTAATTTCCCCCCTACCACAGGTGGTAATGCTCCAGTGAGACTTTGCTGGAATGCTGTGCAGCTTCTGGGGCACACAGGTAGGGCTGTCACCTCTTTGAAATATCTCCTGCTTTAAGAGCTGAAATAAAGAGCCACACACAGATGGTGGTTTGCAGCACAGTTTTCCTGGTGCAGCCCCAGGGTTTGCACTGCATGTGCTCCAGTGCTATTTCCTGACACTGGCAGCTGTTGTTGGGGTGGTCACAGCCCCAGGGCACTCTCACAGCACTGCTGGAAAAGCAGCAGCAGGACAGGGGTGATGTTCTCACCACTGGCTGAATTCCTCCCTGCGGTGCCAAGGGCCATTTAGTGTCCAGTGTGTCCACATGGATGGATGCACTTCTGCCCTGAGCTCCTACTGACACTCCAGTGCCAGCCTGGGAACCAGCCTGGCCCTCTTGGTGTGGACTCCTCTTCTAGTCCAAAATTCTTGCTGTTGAAGTGGATATGTGTGTTAGCAGCAGGAATCTGCCCATGGAAGTCTGTAATCTGCAGTTCTCATGCTTATTGTGGATGGAAAAACAGACTCCCCAGATACCTGGTTCGCTGGCTGGAGCTTAGAGCATTATTTTTATCTTTTCCCACCATTTTTAGCAATGCAGTGGTCCAGTAACAGCTATTCCAGGCAAATACCTGATGTCTGTAGGACAAAAAGGCATGTGCAATGATGATCTGTGCATACAGGAATGAATGGTGTGCTTCAAGGGATGGATTTACTGAATGAAAGGTGGAAGGTTTAAATAACCTTTGTTCTTCATATTCAAAAGCGGGAAGGGCTTGATTTGTTTTTTAAGTTCCGTGCAACTGCAGGATGATATTTTTTACCCCAGGAAGGACTTGCTACTGAGTTGAATTTTGTACTCATATTCAAAATCAAACTGTCTGTTGATGTCATTGAAATTATTCTTTAAGCTGTGTCAAACCCTCAAAAATGTAATTAACTTCCTCTGTTCACTCAACACCCGTCACTCAGTAAACTGGGGCTGGAAACCAAGTGGGAAACCAGCTTGTGACTATTTTTGCTTTTTGTATGAGTGTCCTGTTTGAATGGGGTTTGGGTTGGGTTCTTGGGGTTTTTCACCTTTTCTGTAGCCTTTTTTATCTTTCTGTGATCATTCCAACATCAGGGTTTCTGCTACATGGTTTTCTCTCAGCAAATGAAATGTGTTTGCACAAATTATCTCTGAACATCAGCTCTGCCTCTCATGTTTCCTGCACTGCATGGCAAGCTGCTGGTACACAGCCACCCAAACAGGGAACACATGCAGCACTGGGCCTTCTGTAGTTATTCAAAATGGAACAAGCTTCTAAATTCGCCCATGAACTCCCTGAAATTCTCTG
Source organism: Myrmophylax atrothorax (assembly GCA_026770055.1). Lineage (NCBI taxonomy): Eukaryota > Metazoa > Chordata > Aves > Passeriformes > Thamnophilidae > Myrmophylax > Myrmophylax atrothorax. Next base: position 5,974,086 of record JAOXXN010000175.1, on the reverse strand, counting down.
TTTGCAAGGCATTCCTCGAAACAGGCTTGTACAATGCTGCGACATTTCAAGAAACAGATTCATCCAAAGATTTGGTGAATACATTTGAACATTCAGTGGGAGAAATACAAGTCATCTGGTAGTCTCCTGAAAGAAAGTAATTTATGTTTTAGTTATTGTGGTGTCTCACTCCTTTGTACGGGAATATTTCATACCAGTTTTAGTCCTCCAGTAGCATATGTGGAATGTAATTTTGGACCACTTAGAGATAAATAGGTCTGTGTGCCTTTTTAACAAGGACATCTACAAAATTTACAAGTACTGATCATGGGTTATGTTTTCCTTTCCACCTGGGAGACACATGTAAGTGGTTGGGTTCACATTTGCAACGGAAGGTTTGTGATCACAGAGGGCATCTGATCTGCCTGACATCATGTGAAGTACCCTAAGGTCAAGCCAGACCTCAGGTATCCTCACCTGGTGTTCTCTCCCCTAACGTTATCCTTGACCTCATGTTTTCTTCCCATGGGAACATGTTTGTGTGTCCCATGTTTGCCAGCAGGGAGGGTTTCTAACAACTGTGGAAATGATGGATAGGAATTGGTTTGGGACAGGTTTTTGTGTGAACTGGGACTCTGATGTTACTCAACACTTGTAAAAGTTGAAAGGTTACAGTGAAGGTTGCAAATGTCTGATCATCTCATTTGGCCCCAAACTGGCCTGGGAGATCTTAACTTGAAAAGAGCATGAGAACTCAAAATACCAGAGCAATAGGATGAAAATGCAGGAAATGTGGTTGGGTGGGCCTCAGAGCTTGATTTTTGATTTGGACCAAAGGTCAGGCCAGCTGCTTTTCTGTCCAAGCTGGGTTGTATGCCCATGGCTGCTCAGGACACCACTTGTCCGTGTTCTGCCTGGCTCCAGGCTCTGGGATGTGTTTTCCCTGGCAAATGATCTCTGCCTGCAGGAGTGCTGGGCTCAGAGAAGCTGCAGCAGCACCAAAGCAGAGCCAAGTCTGGTGTTCAGGCAAGGTCAGGATGTGTGCTGGGGCTAAGCCCCCATTCTGGGCTGCCTTAGGCCTTTGCCACATTGGCTGGGCACTCGGATCAGCCTGGCTACCTCTTACCAATTACAGAGGTCTTTGGTCTCCAGTGCTGTCAAAGACAACAACTGTCATGGTTGTCACGTTAATATTTCATAAGCAAATAGAATTGGCAGAGATGGCTCTGCAAGCCATGGTGGCTCCTTCGAGGACAATTTTTCAGGTTCTTTGCTTACCATAAGCTTTGCCTAATGTAGTAATTCTCAGAAGAGCTCGAGAAGAATTTTAATGTGCAAAAGCTGGAAGAGAAGTGACCATCTCATGGTAGGATTTGCCTTTCCTCTTTGGCCTCTGGATCACTCAAAGCTCCCTTTGGGTTTTGAATGTGTTCCCAGAGAAACACACTTTTCCTCCCACAGGAGCATCACACTTCATTGTTTCCTTCTATGCATTATTAAGCTGCAAAAAGAGCTTTACAGCTTTGAAATATGTGCTCATTAGCTGTAATTAAATCTTTAAATTCTCCTTCAGGCTTGGATAAGGCACAAGCTCTTCTCATACCCAAAGTTTTTCTTCTCTTCTGACTTTTTTAATATATTTTATTAGTCTCATGCTTTGCTAATTACTGAATGCAATGATGTTTCCAAAGCAGCCACAAATAAAAGTATTTACAATTCAGCGAGGCATGTGTTAATCTGGCAAACTATTATATTGACTACAAAGTCTCTTATTTAATATGAATCACTCTGTAAAGTGCCTCAACAGCACAGCTTCTTATTCATTATTGCTTAATTTCATGATATCTGAGATGTGGGATTTCAGTTAACGGATAATTGAGATCATAAATCAAAATATTTTCAATGAGAGTACATGAAACACAAGATGTTCAGGTTCGGAGCCTGAAATTCTCAGCAGCTCTCAGTGAGGATGAGTGAGGTCTGCAGGCACATCCCTCTTTCTGCCTTAGCTCCAACAGGAAAGGGGGAAAGTTTTTGGTGCATTGTCCGGTTTCTGTCTGTGTGATACACTTGCATTGCCTCTATTAGTGTAAAATTCCCAAGTAATGTCTCTCTGCTCCTGATACATTCACTGCATGGGAAGATTTCCTATCCCCAGTTCACCAGCAGGACTGGCAGTATCTGGGTACCCAGTGATGTGAACAGCACTTGGCTGTGTTTTAAGGTTCTGTGTTAACTTGCCAGAAACATCCTCCAAGTGTCTTCAGGGCTGTGCAGGAAATCTGGGAAGCAGCAGAGATGTCATAGACAGGTGATCTCAACCACTGACCCATTTTTCTTACTCCTTTTCCTGACAGACACTGAAAATCAACTTAGCCAGGATGACTAATTCTTTCTAGCAATCCTAATTATTGCTTTTGTTACTGAGAAGAACTCACAGATATAATAGCAGTGACTAGCAGAGCAAGTATTTTAGAAGAGACAAGTTGTTAGATGTTCTGACAGGCACCTTCATTTTGTCTTCCTTATTTGGCTCTACTGACCTCTATAAGCCCTGGATTGATCATATTACCAATTTTGTAACAAAAAATAACCTGTTTGATTCTTTGTTTTGAGAAACAATGTCCAGTTCTAAATTTTTTTATTGAAGATGAAACCTGCATCATAACTTATATATTTTTCAAGGGAAGGTATTTTGGGGGCAGATTCCTTTTATTTTTTTCTTTCTTTGCTCATTTGTAGCAGCCTTGGAAGCAATAGTTTCATATGGAAATGCTGATGCAGCACTTGGCAGCACAGCAGCAACCCATATCTCCTCTGGTGTGTTTTAGGCTGCCTGGGTTACTGCTGGACTCCTCTTACCAGGCAAAATTAGTGCTTTTCATAAGGTCAGTGTAAAGCTTCTTCCTACTGGAAAGCCTGAGGAAGGACAATGAATGGCCTTGTAGGCTCTCCAGCAGCACACAGAACCCTCGTGTGAGTGGTGTGGGAATACATCAGTACACAGATTTCCTGTTCATGCAGGCCAAGTTATGTAGAAAATGCCTTTGCTCCATGGCTGGAGGACAGAATGGGCTGTTTGTGGAGCAGCTTTCCCTTGTTTCTTACTCTGTTTAGCTCTGCCCCTTCCAGGGTGTTGTTTGACTTTGCTCCCCACCCAAGGATTTGAGCTGTGAGGTTCAACCAAATCATGGACCATGTGGATTTAGAGCAGCTGAAGCATTTACCCCGGGGGTGGAACACATTGTGGCTATTCCAGAGCCTCCTGTGGCTTTTTCCCAGAGCCTCCAAGGTGCTCCATATATGCAGATACTCAAACTAGGCAAATGCACTCTGATTGCTAATCCCTTTTACTGACCCTGTCCTCTGTGCTCCCAGGAATCTGGATGAAAAGCAGGAGAAGGACACAAAGGCTACAGGATGGGAGAAGAGAAACCCTGGTGGATCAGGAGTGGGAGGGTGTTCAGAGGGAAGAGTGTCTTGGGCAAGTATTTCCTGCTGCTGTTGGACCTTTCAGATCCAGAGGTCCTCACACAGGATCGGGATACCATTTTATTTTAGGGAACACAGTCATTTTTCAGAGAGCTGAAAAAGTTGCTTGAAGCCTTCAAAGCAGTAGTGGTGTGGTGCCAGAGTAATTCTGTGGATCCGGATATGAGTGGTTTTCCCCAGGATGTGGCCAGCTGGAGGCATAGCTTGCAATTTAATGCAGGGCTCCTCAGTCCGTGGGTGCCTGTGGTTCTGCCCCAGCATCTAAACCATCTTCATCTCTCTGCACTCAAAAATTAGAAAGTGCCAGTTTTCCTTCCCAAAAGCTTCCAGGCTGCCTCGTAGCTGCTTTATTTTGGGCACTGTGAGCTAAAGGCCTTGCTAAGAAGTTCTTCTATAGGGAAGGGTGTGTAAAAGGTTTAGACAATGTAGTTTAGGCCCCTCTCATCACCTGCCTGTATCACGAGACCCAAGAGGCTTCACTCACTTCTTGAACTCTCACTGCATCCCTGCTTTCCTTCTTTTTTTCGTTCTTTCTTTCCCACTTTCTTTCTTTCTTTGATTAAAATAGTTCTTAATATCATCATTTGCTCAAAGAATAGAAATAGACCAAAAATGCATTCCCTGACTGAACCAAAAAAGAGTTCAGGTCTCATGTCATTATTTTTTAACCAGGTCTGCACTAAAAGTTTTATGAGCTGCTCCAGTTTCGGAAGGTTTCCCGTAAATGAACTTTCCACCACTCTGTGACAGCAGTGTGTTGCCAACACATGGATAATATGGAAAATGAAAGAGGGGGGAAAAAAAAAGCCCTTTCCCCCCCTTTCTTCCATCTGTTACAATACAAGACTGTGGCAGGAAACGAGGTTTTGCAGTTTTATATGAGCAGAAGTGTGTTGTGTGGTTTTTTTGGTAGGATTTTTTCTTTTTTTTTTTAAAGCTGTGGAGTGTGTCATTTCAGAGCTCTCTCCAGCAATCTGGAAGCAACCAAGTTAAGGCATGGAAAAGACATTATGTAATTGCAAAAGACAAAAAAGCCTCCCAGTGCTGAGGCCTTGTGGCAGAAGCCAGTCTCTGACCTCACCCTTCTCAGGATCTCTGGAGAACACTCTGTTCCCCTGGCCCCTGGTGAAAAATAAGCCTCTGCCAGGTTTCAGCAAACAATTCCGGCATTTCCTTCCCCTGCCTCTGGTCTGTGGGTGTTTTGGAGTCTCTCGCATGTGTGGGCAGGGATTCATTAGCTAAAATAAAAACCGTACTACGGAGCTGCCTTGGAGAAAAAGAAAGTTGGGGGGGAAAAATGCAAGCAAGTGTAATGTGGCTTCAGCTAGTTTGGACTCGATTCCTAGTTTTGGAATTAATAAAGAGAAAGCCAGAAATAAAGAGGGTCTCATGGGTCCTGTTGTGTCCCCCCCCTTTGCTGGTGGTGGTCCCTGGTGCCCTTTCTCTGCTGGCAGCAGCTGAACCTCTGCCTTTGCACTCCCACCAGCAAAGCTGAGCACGGGCCCAGCGTCTGAAAGATCGAGCTCTTTGTTCTTTCTTAGCTTTTCCCAGCATAATCCCTAAAGAGATGTAATCATTTGGTGTTGTTTCTCCTCCAAATTCTCTTTAATTTCCTGCCTGTGGTTTTGGAGGTTTTGTGAGGTGTTATGGTTGGGGGGAATTTTTGCTGTTTGCAGTGGCTGTCCTACATGCTCTAAAAACAGCATCCCCTTTCTTCTAAGAAAAGCCTTTGCATGTCCTAATTTAAATTGCTGGCTCATCATTACTGCCACTGTAATACTCCTAAGGGAACCCAAATAAATATCCCCCTCTCTGTGGACATCCTGCCTTCACACTGATCCTGGGTCTCTGGGGGCAGGAGAACCCCATTCATCGTCAGGCTGCAGGTTGAAGACCAAAAATTCCGCTGCTGGTGTATCCAAGAGGAAGGGAAAGCTACTCTATTTCCCAAGCAGAGAAGCCAGCAGTGTTGCCCTCAACTTCCCTACAAAAGTACTTGAGTTGGGTTGGTGTCTGCCAGCTGGAGCTCAGTACCTCCTTTACAAGCCTCTGCTTTCCTCAGACAGGCTGCCAGGGCAGCCAGTGATAGGCTTTCAATTGCTGCCTTGTTTGTGTAAGATCTCTGAACCTCAGAAGGCTCACAGAAGCAAACAGAAGCTTTGGTTGGCCTTGTAGGGAACCCTCCATCTGCCTGCTTGGGCTCTGCAACCATTGTTGTAGCATTATTGAGTGTTCCTCAGCTTAAATATTTGGCTGTTGTGGTGCAGGAAAGAGTTTTTCCTGTCCCTGTTGGCAGTGGTGCTTATCACAGAATCACAGACTATTCAGAGTTGGAAGGGACCCACAAG
>JAOXXN010000175.1:5955557-5967538 GCA_026770055.1 Myrmophylax atrothorax | reverse complement strand
ATCACAGAATCACAGACTATTCAGAGTTGGAAGGGACCCACAAGGATCATCGAGTCCAGCTCTTAAGTCAGTGGCCCACATAGGGGATCGAACCCATGACCTTGGCATTATTACCTCACTCATAAAGCTGGGATCAGAAAGGGTCAGGGGTGGGATCAAAAAGGAGCCTGAAAGTTGGCCATGGTCAGGATGCCTCATTGCATGTGCTCTGGTTCTGTATTGATCAGAAGCCCCTGGCACCTGCCTGCAGGCTGCAGAGTGATCTGAGTGCTGGCCCTGAGCTTGCCTGGCTACAGGACTGCTTGTCCCCAGCTTTTCTTTTTCCCCTGTGGAAGAAGCTGTAAATCGTTTACCGAAATGACTCTGCAGCTCCTCCACCAAGGGAGCCAGGCTGCCACAACCCAGAGTCCCTGGGGGAGTAATTCCCATTCCCTTGTCCCTCACCAGCAACAGCAGAGCATGCAGGAGCCCTCTGGTCTGGGGAATTGAACATGAAACCCTGGGAGCCTGTTTCCTAAGCCCTGTGGTTCTGCTGCCTCATTGCCTTGGTTCTGGGAAAGTATCTGACATCCTAATGTGGTGGCTTTGCTCCTCCATTGCACCAGAATACACCCAAAGAAATAAGGATTTAATTATTAATATATTTATAATAGCAAATCTATTATTATTTATTATGTAGTATGTGAAAATATGAGTAATAATATAATATATTGAATAAATATACCATGCCTCCCTTGTAAACAGCTCTGAAATGTGACAGGTCCCTTTAGCTCTGTGGAAAATGAAGTGGGAAAGGGCAGTGAACTAATGGTGGCAAAGTTGTTGATGGTCACCAGGGTCCTTCAGGGCACTTTGAAAAAACCTCTCTGAAATTTAGTAGAAAATGAGTGATGGATAGAGAGGATGAGCTGGCTTGGAGGGTCAACACTGGCAGCCCAGTCCCAGCTGGCTTCTTGTGGTGTTCTGTCTTGGTTAGAAGAGTCAAACTCATTGTGTAGAGTGATTGATAAGAGCTTTTGAGTTTCTTGAGGAATGTCCATCATGTTTGCCAGAGCTGTGAAAAGTGTTGAACATCTCCAAAGCTTATGAAAAGCAGTGGCTGTGGAAGCAGCAGAAACTCAGCTGGGAGTGGGGGCAGCAAGAGCTGGACTTGGTCATTAGGTACAGTAGGGGGAGAATGTGAATAGTTCCTGCTGACAGCAAAGCTGCTGATGTCCTGGGACCTGCTTCATGATGGCCAAGGCTGGCAAGTCTAGAATGATCACAGTCATCAGGGAGTATTCATGAACCTGATCTCAGCCTGGCCACGCTTTCCTGGGGTTTCCACTGGGAGGATGTGAGCTCTGCACACCTAACTCCTCCTCTGAGGATCCCAATCCCTTCTTAACCACCTGCCTGATTTCTTGGGTAATTTTCCAGAAAGTAACTGGATTTTGGAGAGAGGGCACAGAAAGCACTGCTGTTAGTTATTCCCCCCTGACAAATAACACTGTGTGAAGGGAGCCTTGAAATCCCAGCCCTGAGCCCTTCCTCTCAGTGCAGTGGGGTTTAAGCCATATCCCCAAGGAGACACCAGCACAAGCAGCAGATCCCTCTCTGGAAGGGGATTTGCCCTGTTGCTTGATAGTGTTCCTCATGATAATTTGCCTGCAATTACCCCAGAGCTTTTTCTCCTCCTGTAAACAGTCTATCAGCTTCAGATTTGTCATTTTGTTTCTGGGCTGAAACTGTGTGTGTGTGTCTGAGCAATCCCGAAGGCACCTGGTGTAGGAAACTAAAGATGTGTTTTCTGCTGGATTGATTTACCTGTGCAGCTCAAACCTGAAATCATCCTTAAATGCTGCAGATTAGCTCTAGCTCTGCTCCATCCCTGGACTGGGATGTTTTTAAGGGGCAACTGGTGCCATTCCTTCCTAAAGCAGCTGATTCCATAGCTCTCCCACTTCTCTGTCTCCATTTCCCATGCACGCTGTCAGCAATTTAACTTTTACTCTGGAAAGTGAGATTTAAAGTAGGTGGTGGATACCTTGGTGTTATCAGGGAAGGAGGGGTAGAGTGATTGTAAAATTGGGGGGTTCCTGCTGTACAACACATACTTTCCCAGTGCTTTTCTCCTCTCACTCTCCCTGCAGTAAACAAGCTGTAGCTCTGGCCATGTTCTCTGTTTTCATTGAGTCATTGCACAAAAACATTTTGCTTTGGTGTGTTTGAGCTCTTGTTCTTCATTTGTGCCTTTTTGAAATTTGGGGCTGCAGCTGCAACACCATCAAAAGCCTCCAATTAGCATCTCCTGGGGTGGTTTTGGACTAAGGGCAAGACTGTAGCCAGCTCCTAGTCCAGGCCCAGGGTGGTGGAATTATGACTCCCTGTATATTTGGAGGGGGTTGCCAGTGTTTCACCAGTTTTGAAATCTGATTCACATGTCAAACCTGTTCTCTATCTAACCCTCTTCTCCATCTGAGTCAGGGAAAAATGAACTTTTTAAAAAGAAAAGCAAGAATTGTCCTGGTTCTTCAACCCAAAACAGGCACACCATACCTGTTAAAAATAGAAAGGGATATCGAGCTGGAACTGAGAAGCTCCTAAACAGAGCAAGAGGGGTCCTGGTCTGTTCTCCCAGGTAACAAGTGATAGGACAAGAGGAAGTGGCCTCAAGATGAGCCAGAGGAGAATTACATTGGAAATTAGGAAAAAATGTCTTCACTTAAAGAGTTCTCAAGAGCTGGATGAGACTGCCCAGGGGAAGTGGTGGAGTCACCACTCCTGGAGGGATTTGTAAGATGTGTAGATGTGGCACTTAGGGACATGGTCTAGTGGTGGACCTGGCAGTGTTTGGGTTAGTGGCTGGATGATCTTAGAGGCCTTTTCCAACCTTAACGATTCTGTGATTCGATGCTTGTTGCTACAGCACATCAAAGTGTTCTCTCCAAACATTTTTGGAGCAATAAATAGCTTTCATCAAAAACAAAAGTATATTATTTGCTAAAAGAGGATTTTTGTTTTAGAAGAAAAATGCGAGAAGCGTCTCAGACGGGCAACAGGAGTGTAAAATAAGTAAAATCCTATTGAATTTCCTTCCTTCCTTCTCATGTTAATCCAGCCAAGTCCTTCAATATTTCCCATACCGAGCTAGAGCACAGCCAGTCTGGAGTTGTCAAAGGAATTTCTTGCCTTCTGGATTGCCAGTAACACTGAACTGGAGATGATCTGGATTGGAAAGAACATGCCTAATGCATTTTAGCTCAAATAAAAAATGGACTATTGTTTTAAATTAGATTATTTGAAAGGGTTGAAGCTACTCAAAATAATTTGCTTCTTTTTCAGTAAGCAGCACTTTATGGTGGAGGGATCATAACTTATGTGTCTTATCTTTTTATCACCAGTAACTTTTTAATATATTACCATTTATCTCTGGGTTAGTTGAAAAGTTCATCACTATGCCTTTTCTCTCCAAATTAACATAAATTAATTACAATTCCCAGAAATGACTGTGGAGAGAATAAAAATGCCTTTTGGTAACTGGTCAGACTTGGACAGAAACCCAAAAGTGAGTGTAGCTTTAAATGCAGAGAGAAGAGACAAAGCAGCCCCCAGTATTAAATGCCAAACAATAAAGCCTTTAACATGTCTTTGGGATTTCGAGGGGACTGTCCTGCTGACCTCTCATTCCTGCATATTTTCTGCTGGCAGCATGGCAGCCTTTTCTCTCTCTCTGCCCTTAGAAACGCATCCCATGAAACAGCAACACGAGGACCAAAGTAAAAGCAGGCACTGAAGCAATGGCTCTGCTTGGGACGGTGAATGAAGCTCTGAGCTGGTGCCCCTGGGGGAAAAATGATCCAAGGCACTTAAGGCCATGGGCAGATATCCTGCTCCTGATCTAGCTGGGCTGGCTGGAAATTTTGCTGCCACTCACCAGGAGTGATCTCTACAGCTCTTCTGGAAGAAGGGTTGTCCAGACCTGGTGTGGCTGTTTCCTTCCCTGTGGGCTGGTTTGGCAGGTGGCCAACAGGGCAGCTCTGGCATGGCCATGGCAGTAAACACATAGGAAGCTAGAATGGCTTTGCTTGGCCACTGTTTGTCAAAGAAACAAACACTTATTCACAGACTAAACCCAACTGCAGGTACCAGCTGGCTGCTGCTTGTAGCTCCTGGAGTTGTTCAGGCTTGTGGAGAAGTTCTGGTGACGTGGATCTGATGCACCTTGTGATGAGGAGGGGTGTGCAGAGGTTCCCTTTCGCTCCAGTGTGGACTGTGGTTATCACACACACACTCAGAGCTGCCACTGTGTTGTGTCTGTGTCACACTGAAGGCACCACCCATGGTATGAAGTGCTCAGTGCAGGCAATGCACCTCTGGCAAATGTCACTGCTCTGCAGCCAGAAGGGTTGGTTGGGCAGGGGAGGGGAGTCTCCATTTCCTTACAGTCACACTGGGTCTGCATGAGCTTGACTGTGACTTGGATACAGAAGCCTTACCTCTGTGGGAGGAGGAGGAGGAGGCACTTATAGCTGACTACTGGGGAGATCAGCACCCTCCTTGCACGGTGACTTGAGTGCAGAGGACCTGCTGGCTGCAACATTGGGCATGGCCAATAGGTGATGGTGGGGTGGCTGACTTTGTGTATTAACAAAAGGGACACCTGATTAGCAAAGTGGTAATTACCTTTGGATCTAATAAGTGTAATTATTGAGTAATCCACAGGAGTATATAATGAGCTGGGAATATTTTTAGCCTGAGAGTGAGTTCTTTGCAGTCCCCCAGTGCCATTCTCCCAGCAAAGAGCACTTAGGCAGCACTGATGGCCTGTAGCTTTTAAGAAATTACTGTGATGCATCTTTAAAACTGGCAGCTTTATTAAAAAGGGAGGTGGGGGGATGCTATTATCTTAACAGAGCTGGGCTAAGAGAGAGTGTGCATTTCAGAAGGGCCCCAGTGCTCTGTGAGGCTCATAGGCTCGAGAGCCTGAGGTGCAGCTGAAAGCCAGAGATGCTGGGAAATTGTCTGGGCTGTTTTGAGCTGAACACACTGCTCTGATCCTGGTGGTGAGGCTGGGCTCATCCAGTGCTGGATGTAGTGTGTGTAGTAAGAGCAGGACAAGGGGTCTTTCTTTGTTGAATGCCTGGAGGATGCTACAGCACAGAAACCAGCTGAACTGGGCCACTGCTGTAGCCCCACTTTTGCTGCTCGGCTGAAGAGTGAGAAAAGGGAGAGGAAATTGTAATTTTTTGGTGGAAGAGATTTTAAACAAACAAACCAACCAAACACAAAGTCCAGGAAATCCCACTCATGCTTGCTATGTGGCCAGGGTGTGTTTTTGAAGAGCCATCACAGAGTAAGCAACTCAGCATCATATTCAGGCACAATTTCAGAGCACCTGCCCCAGCCCCTCCCATTGCCAAGCACTTGGTGCAGTGTCTCAGAGCAGCCCAAGCTCTGGGAAAGCAGAGCCTTTGGGCCTGTGTCAGCACAAGCACCTCCTTATCATCCTTTCTTTTAATACCTCTGCATAACAAATGCCAATTAATATCATTTATGAGGGCAAAACTGAAATAACTCTGGCACCCTGATCTGTGCTTGGATGAAAGCTGTAGTTTGTTACTTATGTGACAAATATTATCTTTTGCTCCTACTAAAAACTTCCCTTTGCATGTTTGTCCCCCTGCCCCATCCCCAACCAAGTTTGTACTTTGGAGAACATTTTTCTAAATTCAGGTGAGGATTTTCAGAGCCAAGTGGCTGTAGGTCTCCTGTGCCAACCAAGCACTCCCATCCTTGTCAGTGCCTTTGTGACAGAGTGGGATGTTGATGGGGTGGGTGCTTGGGTGCTTCTTGTTGTCATTGCAGGGCAATGGAGCTGGCTGTTTCACAGAACCAAAATCACAGAATCCATCAGGTTGGAAAAGCTCTCCAAGATCCCTGAGCCCACCTCTGACCAAACACCAATTGGTCAGCTAGACCATGGCACTGAGTGCCACATCTAGGCATTTTTTGAATGCCTACAGAGATGGTGACTCCCCTCACCTCCTTGGGCGGTTCATTCCAATATTTAACAACCCTTTCTGTGAAGAAATTCCTCCTGCTGTCCAACGTGTTTCCATTGCCCGTGTGTGCTTATCAGCAGAGGGAGTATGTAGATGTTTGAAGTGAAAGATGTGCATTCCTCAAAACCCACTTAGCTGGATTCATTTCCATATTTGCAGCAATTTCCATGGGAATGCCTCTTGCAGCATTTGGCTACCCCCATGCTATGAATTAGCTGAGCCCTTTGCCTGCTCCCAGCCTGCAAAGCAATGGTGTGCTGCCTCTTTCTTTCTATCTGAGCAGACTTTTCAAAAGGCAGTATCTTATTCCAGCCTCTTCAGACTGGAGTGGGAATGCAGAGCTCAAAACACCTGCTTCCCACACCGGCAGTGCTGAATGGCTGAGGAGCACATGGCTGCTGAGCCTTTGTTTTGGGGGTTTCTTTTAGCTACAAGGAGTAATCAGAGTTCGCTGCTAAATAAATGAGTTTGGTTGGAAGATAAGCCTGGACACCTGAGGTCTTGCATTCCCGTCAGGGCTGGCGAGCTCCAAAGGGTTTTTTTAACAGGCATCACTGGAGAGTAGCTATTATGTGTGAGCTTTACACTCAAACACCTTCGGACAATGAAGGCACCAGAGGACACTGCTGCTCCCGATTGTTGGGCAGCAGAATAAATCCCTGCTTCCTGCAGCGTTTCCCTCCGCCGGCCACGGGGCCGAGGCAGAGCTGGGAGCTTTGCAGAGGCACAAAAGGTCTCTCAATAGAGCAGGGGTCAAACCGCGGGTTCCTCCTTTCAAAGCAGCCCCTGATCTCTGATGCAGGGAGCCCTCCGAGACCCCCTTTCGGAAACGGAGAAAGAGCGGCATTGTGTTGCTGAAGTGAAGGAGAGAGGGAGGAGGAGGGAATCCCAAGCCCTGCTCCTGAAGGGCTGATGTTTTCAGAGGTCCCCATGGCAGAATTTTAGGTCCCCAGCTCTCAGTGGGAGTGATGGGAGCTCTTGCCCCAAATCCTTCTGCCAGTCCTGGCTGTGCAGCATCTCATGGAAAGGAATCCAAATATCTGCAGCTGACTGTGGGTCCTGCCTGCTGGGCACCCCATTTGGATCCCATGTATGTCGGGGTGGTTTGCCGGTCCTGAGGCTGTAGGGAGACAGGGAGATGGGGCTTGGTGCTGAAGGACACCCGTAGTTGTAGTAATTTGGGTGGATTGATGCTGGGTGTGTCAGCACAAGGGGACTGGCTGTGGGGGGTGTGTGTGCTCTTTGCAGAGCTGCCTGCAGTCTTTCCCAGGAGACTGGTGAGGACCAGCAGAGATCTTTGGGATGAGTTACACTGTAGTGGCAGGACTATGCTTGCTCTTTCCTCCAGTGGTGGTTGGCTGGGTGTGGATTTGTTTCTGCAAAGCAGATGGAGATTGTGCTGTTTAACCCCAGAGCTGCTGGGCTGCCTGAAGAGCCAGTGTGTGCCCTTGAGACAGGAAAGAGTGCCCTTAAAACAGGCCTGTGGTCTTACAGCTGTCCTGACTCACATTCCTGCTCTGTGGCAGTCACTAAAGGCAGCTTGGTTTGTACAGTGGGCTCAGATGGAAGTGGCACCCCAGAATGGGCAACAGAGAGCGTGTGGAGCAACCTCGTTGGCGCTTAGGTGGCATCTGCATGAGCAGATACAACAGTGCCATGGAAATGGATCTGGAGAGTGAAGTATTTATTGAAGGACTTGATGTCCACAGTGTACATTTTTGGGGTTTTCTTGGATTAATTTTGGTCAGATCTTAGGCCTGTTAACTGATAGGACATACTTTTTATTTGTACCTGTAAGGAATCCTGTTCTCACAGCCTGAGCCCTCTCTGTAGTGGGAGCCATAGTGCAGAAAGTGAAGAAGCTCAGGATTTCTCCATCCACACTTATGATCCAAACCAAATACTTCTGAGGACACTTACATGGACTCTCCAGCAGCAGCAATAGTGCTGAGGGCAATAGTGATGCTCTGGCACCATGTTCCTGCCAGTGTGTCTGGGTGGCAAGTCTGGAAGAGCTAATGGGATGTGCAGACCTCCTTCTGTCCTCCAGAAAAGTACAGGCACTGGGCTGGATCTGCCAGCACAGCCAGAGGGGCCCAGGCATCCCCCCCTCACCGAATCTGCCTCACTGCCTCCAGGGGAAGTTGTATTCCCCTACATGCTGGGACTGTCCCAGCCCTGAGCCTTCAAGGCCTGGCAAGAAAAGAGCCACTGTTGGCCAGTGTATAAAATGGAAACAGCATCTGCATTTTCAGCTTTTTGCTACCTTTTTTGAAGGCGAACATTTCCCCCCTGAGATTTCTGAACTCTGAATAGTGCAGAAATATGGCCATACACAAAGTACCCTTCCTGCCCAAGCCCTGCCAAATCCCTGGCTGCATCAGTCTGGCATAGGTGGGGTTTTTAATGCCCTGGACCACAGCTAAAGTAATTTCTCTGTGCAGTCAATGAAACTTTGCACATCATCCCCTCCTATTTTTCTACCCCCAGAAAGGATGGGGCAGCTCAGTTCTGACCAACTAACCCAGGGGAGCCTGAATTTGGCCATTGCATTCCCCATCTGTTAAGTACATCCACACAATGATATTTCAGTACGTGTCTCAAAACAATGATTTCCTTTTCTCTCATTGTTTCAAGTCCTTTGGATTCCTCATGCAGATTAAGGAGTGTCCCTGTAGAGTTGAAACACAGCGACAGAGCTTCTTGGGTAAATCGGATCCTGTCTCCCTGCAGAGCACCAGCAGTGGAAGAATAGCACTGTGCTGGCATTGCATATTTGCTTTGCAGCCAGGAGCTTGGGGAAAGAAAGGATCCAGCTTGTCCAGATTGCATGGGCACAGCCACCACATTGTAAGGGTTGGAAGAAGGGAAGGGGAGACCCACCAGAAGCTCATTGAAAACCCACCACCCATCTACAGCTTTTCTTTCGGAGCGATAAACTCCTTCGATTTCTGCTGTGCAAAAAGCAGCATGTGGAGAATTCTGGTGCCAGCAACACTTTTTACTGGAAACCGAGATGTTTCTCTAACGAAGAAAGAAATGTTCTTGAGTATGAAGTTATCAAACAACTTGACAAATTCAGATGTGCTAAATCACTCAGTGTAAACATCTGTCTGGCCTGGTTTTATGTGCCTACAGCGAGGGCAGCTTATCCCATTCCTGGCGAGATGTGATCTCTGTCCTCTGGTGCTATTTTTAGCTTGTATTTATTTGGAGGAGGCTGTTACAATATTCTAATCAGGCCTCACTTGCTTTTAATTCCTCTTAAGACTGTTGTGGGGAGATGGGCAGTTAGAACACTGTTGTGGCTAAAGCTCTTGTGGCACAGTAGGATGTGAAAGCCCCACTTAGGGTTCCTCTCATCCCTGGAGCTCTGGACCCTGGGTCGCTGGGACTTGGACCCTGGGTCACTGGTGCTTGTCTTGACTGCATTACTGACTTGCTTTCTGATGTTGGTGCAAATGGCTTTGCTGCTCTGTTCATCTTTTTTCCTCAAGGACAAAGCACTTCTGCAGCAAATTTGGCTGTTCCTGAGTTTTGCTGGCCCTCCTCATGGGGTACAGGGTTGAGAGGCATGGCTGGGGGCTGTTAGAAAGCAGCTATATTCAAATGTCATCCCATTGACCTCACTGAGACTGCTCACATGTTTTAAATTAAGTGCATCCTTAAATACTTTCAGGAATTGGAGCTGGTTTAGTGTAGGCTTGAATAAATGAAAAAATACATATGCATTTGGGACCAGAGGGGAACCTGAATGTTTTATACCCATTAAATGTAAAAGTACAAGATTGTTGGCTTAAGACACAAGTTTTGAAGTCAGTATCCCCTCTTGCTGAAAGGAACCTGGTGCAGCAACTGCATGGTGGCATGGGAGGGAAGCAGACCTCCTAGGAAAAGGGCAACTACCTCTCTTCATCCAAGCAAATCTGGGCACAAAGAAGGGCTTGGTGCAAACTCCTTGGTGACCAGTGATAGGACCAAAGTGAATGGTATGAAGCTGTGTCAGGGCAGGTTTGGTTTGGATATCAGGAAAAGGTTCTTCCCTCAGAGAGTGGTTGGGCACTGAACAGGCTCCCCAGGGCTGACAGAGCTCAAGAAGTGTTTGGGCAGGACTCTTTGGGGACATGGTGGGATTCTTGGGATTGTCCTGTGCAGGGCTAAGAGTTGGACTCGATGATCCTTGTGGGTCCCTTCCAGCTCAGGATATTCTATGACTCCGATGTGCTTGCTTTGACTTTCACCTCTCTGTGCCTCAATGCACTGCTTGGGAAGGTGGTCCCACCCTTGGGAACTGCACCTTTATGGTTTCCACACCATGGGACAGCATGATGGAAATGGATTTGCATTTTATCCTAAATGAAGACCTAAAGACAGCTTTACAGAAAGTTTCCCCCACCAGGATTTCTACCTACATATTTTTCCATTGAGGAATCTCTGTTTTGTGAAAGGATACTTTATTTGGGGAAAAACCTTTAGCTGTTTCTTTTGTTTGGCATCAAAGCCAGCTTAGAGGAGACTTTTTTTTTTCTTTAATAGCAGCCAGCTGCATCAGCAGTCTTGAACCATGTTCTTCCTTCTGCTTTGAATATAAACCCTATAGCAAGGGAACATTAGTTTTTCTTCTTGGCAATAAACAGTGTCTTTAGCTGCCAGTAGTGAAACTTGCCCATTTACTTGCAAGAGAAAGTTAAAATCAGCACTAATGAAGAAGAAAAGCAAATCCAGCATTTCAGGTCTGTGTTCCCTGTGAATAGGTATATATACTGCTTGGAGCAGTTATGGTGATGGACTGGAAATCCACTGGGTGTTACTTGTGCAGGTATAAATCCTGCTGGCTGTGAGCCACTTTCCTCTTATCAGTTTCTCTGCTCCAGTGAAACAGCTTAAAATTCACATCTGGGTCCTGAGGCAATGCTCGTGTCCTTGCTTTGACTTTTCAATGTAACAGCAGAGCACACTTTGGCTTTTTTTCTTAAAAAAAAAAAAGGTGGGGAGAAGAACTAAAAGAAGGTACCTCATTTTCTCCAGGATGGATCTCCTACAAACGTGAATGGAGTATAATAAATGCCAGTTGGCTCTCCAATCTTAAGAAAGGGTTTGTCCAGTTGGCAGAGCTAATGCTTATTCAGGAGCTAATTCTGCACCAGCTCTTCAGTGCCCATGACCAACATGCCAGGGGTCAGGGAGCCTCTTTCTGAGCCAGGCAGCGGTGGGAAAGGGGTGGCTCCCCTGGGATTTGCTCCCTTGCCTGAGCTCCTCATGGCCCCCTGTCACACATGACAGCGCTTTTGGGTTTTGGCTGGTTCTTAAAGGATGTCCCAGCCAGGCTGAGCAGACACAGAGTCTGTGGTTTTCTCTCTTCCTGAGTTCAAGTCCTGTAAAGTGGGAGTGCGGGAAAGAAATCAGCCTTTGTAAACTTTTAGTTCACAACTGCTGCTGGGTCTTGTATCTGTCTGCTCGTCCCATTGCCTGTCATCACACAGCTGCCACAAGCCTCTGTTTATCTTGTTCCTTTGCTTTCTTCCTCAATCCACGGGTTTTCCCTCCCCCCCGTTAGGGTGCCTTGCTGCTGATTTCTGCTCCTTTTTTCTCTCCCCTTTGGTCTCTCCTTGTCTCTGTACTTTTTTTTCCTCTCCTGAACATTTGTTCCCCACCTGTGTTCGCCCAGGCTTGCGGCAAGAGCAGCTCCCTCCCTCGGAACATCCCAGGGCATTCTCAGCGTGTGCAGAGGGAAGTGAGCCATGGAACAAACCTGAACCTCACTCCTGTGGTTACAGCAGTGTCATAGCTCAGAGGTCTATTAGGAAACAAAAGCCAAGCTCATCTTTCCTTTGTGTTTTAATTTACCCGGGTGGAGATCCCAGGTGGGGGTTGGTCTCTTCTCCCAGGCACTCAGCAATAGGACAAGGGGGCACAGGCTCAAGCTCTGCCAGGGGA
>JAOXXN010000175.1:5879902-5931855 GCA_026770055.1 Myrmophylax atrothorax | reverse complement strand
GAAGGAAGGAAGGAAGGAAGGAAGGAAGGAAGGAAGGAAGGAAGGAAGGAAGGAAGGAAGGGAAAAATGCCAAAGGCTTGGGACAGCCTGTGGGCAAAATTGCCTTAACACATGAGTGAGCCTTTTCTGGTGGCTGCAGCATGGTGGGGACCTGCAGAGCTGTACATGAAGCACCTGATACGCTCTTTGTTTCGCTGTGCTGTTACCCACTGAGCTGTTGCATGAAGATTTCCACCCTGCCACCCCAAAGCATGGTTATTTCTCAGGACCTTGCATTTCATCAGCTCGGTGGTGTGACCCAGTTACCTGATTTAACAGGGATGTTTTGTACTCTTTTAAGGGCAGAGTTATGAAAATATTCTATTTGTTTCTTTGATATTGGGGCAGTGATTGAGCCCATTTTCCTTCCCCTTGTCCCATCCCGCCCTGCCCATCCATACATCCTATTGTTCTGTGCTGAAATGCCTTGGCTGCAACAAAAATTATATCCTTAACAATTACTTGACAATTTGTAGAAGACAGAACTGGAGAGGGCTGTGGAAGCAATGGCCATCTGAGTCATTAGGTGCTGCTCACAGCAAACCCTCTTGACTCCAAACCTTGTACAATCTGGCTGTCCTGAGCCAAAGGGGCTGTGGGTTTGTAACCTGTCCTCCAGCTTAGGTCCTTACTCATCCAGAGTAGCTGCTGCTCTTCCCCAGGGTTATGTATTGTGGTTGTGCTGATGGAGAAGCACAGCATGGGCTGCTCTTGAAGAACTGCAGCTTTGGATCAGCATCAGCACAATCAGGGCTACAGTCAGCAGGACAGTAGCAGGAGTTGGTGCAGTTTTTGCTCCACCAGACTGAGCTGGTGTTTTCCTTTAAGAGAAGAGAGATCTCAGGTAGTCCTGAGAGACTTAAAATGGAATGTGAGGGCTCACAGGGGCAAAAGAAGATGCTGGATCTAGGTGTGGGGTACAGGTTGGACAAGTGCTTGTAAATCATGAGACCCAGCTGCTCAGAGTAAATGATTGAGGAGGCAGGTAGTTACAGCTGGTCAAGGAGTTTTTCCAGCCAATTTTGATTTTTTTCTTAGGAGGAATACACGAGTTTGATGTGTAAACAGTTGTCATGGTAAGTTTTGTGTTTTCCACAACACTTTTGAGTTGTGCTGGAAAGTGAAAAACTTATTTGTTATGAAAGGCCTTGACCATTCTCAGGATAGGGAGTCCATCTTCCAGCCACTTCTGAAATTGCTGATTTCCTGTAGCTGTTATTTGGCTGTCTCCCAGAGGGCTAAGGCATAAAGTGACACCCTGCCTTGAGCTGAGTGTGCTGTCCTGGATTTGCTCTCTGAGAAGTGGCAGATCACCCTGAAAGCCCCTTGAGTTGTGCTCCAGCCACCACTTGGCCATAAACTCAGACATGGTGCTTTAAATTGCCAGTACTAATGACAGTTGGTTTAAACAGTTCCTTGTCTGTAGCAATAAATGAAAACGAAGAGCTTCAAAATATGCAAAGATGCAAAATAATCCTGGCAGGGGGTAGTTAATCAGGCATTAAAACCCAGGACAGAGTCCAGGCAGAGATTAGACAGTTGCTCTTTAATCAAAGCAGCTGAGCTCATGTGTGCCTGCTACTAACACTGCTTTTCAACCTGGAATTGGAGTTAGAAAAGCAAGGATTTCCTGTAATTCTACTAATACTATTATTACTTGTGCAATGATCTGGAAGTATCCTCTTCAACTGTGGTCTGGGATCAGGCGCTGTCAACCCAACTGCCTGTTCCTGCTGGAGCAGCAGTAGAATGGAAAGATGCTGCCTGGCTTGGTCTGTCATGTTGCAGGAACTGTGGTGAACCATTGCTTGGGATGGTAACAGCTTTGCCAGGGCTTCCTGCTGCAACCTGGCTGTGTTGGCCACTGTGAGGATGACGCTCCTTCTTACCTGCCCCTCTCTGGCAGCAGCCAGGAGCTGGTCCTGAAAACCACAGCTCACAAGAGATCTGGGTGTGTGCAATGCCCAGCCCCTGCCGTGCTCACAGCCAGTCTGTGATTGGGTGGTTTGGTGTGCAGACTGGGAGCTCAGTCCCAGAAAGCTTGTCCCTCATGCCCTGGGCTGGGGATGACGCTTCATGTGGCCTCTGAGGCTCCATGACCAAACAGGAGTGTTGCTGCTGTGTGGCTTTAGCAAGGACTAAAGCCCACTTGAAGGTGTCAGTACTGAACACACAGCAGTGCCAGCAGCTGCCTCCTGCTGCCTAATGGGGCTGTGCAGATGTGGGAGCACAGGATTGGCAGGGCCCTGAGCCCCTCGCTGTCAGGATTTAAGGATGGATTTGAGCTGTGCAGCTCAAGCACAGGGCAGCTGCCAGGTGGCTGGTGCTCGGTTTCTCTTTACCCTCCTGCACTGAATGCCAACAATCCTCTCTTCTCAGCAGGCTGCCTCTTTGCTCTGGCAAGGTGTCCACTCACCCAGCAGAGCTGGTGCTTCCTGGAGCCTTGTTGGACCCTCATGGATGCTTACACAAGCAAAACTGTTCATGGCACTGGGAAGGTTGCCAGATCTGCAAGAATTAGCACCAGGTTTACACCTCCACGTCCACCTGGTCACTGAAATAAATTGCAGCTCACATTAGTTGGTCTTTCCCAGTGCCTGAACAGGGTGAAGTTTTACCAGCCCAGCCATAGATATGGAGCTCATTTCTGGCAGTTCTCAAAGTTTTTGTGGCTCAGGTTTTTGTTCTGTGTGTGAGGCAGGTCAGGCAGCCACAGGTTGGCTTTGTTTGTCTCTGGTCTTGGAAACCTTCTTGTCAAAACCTGGCTATGCCTTTTGACTCCAGGCCTCTGTGTTTTCATGATGATCCATTTGAGTAATGGTGTTTGAAGGAGGTTTGCCCATCAGTTGCTTCATGATACTTCAAGGAGCAGAGAAATAAAGCTACTCCTTTTGTTTCCTCCAAGGGTTTTCAGGTGGCAGTGACAGGTGGCTTGAGAGAGCAGGTACAAGTCCACCTGCTTCCCAGTTTTTTAAATAAACTATAAATCTTTCACTGCTTATTGATCATGACCTGTCTTTGTCCTAGCAGAAGGATGTGTTTTGGGGACATTTCTCATTTTTCAGGATGAGAAAGGCTTTTCTCCATCCTTTCATTTTGCAGTCTTAGGAGTTGCTTGTCAGAGGCACTGCCTGCAGATGGGTAGTGAGTGACTCCTTATCTGTCCTGGCACTCTGCTTTTAAGTTTGGCTTTTCTTGATGTTAGTGATCCTCACCACTTTCCAGCTAGAATATTGCTGTATATTGTGGGCCATGTGGAGTGCTAAAAGGAAATAAAGACTCTGGGAACTGGCCCATGCACATGTAACTCCATTGATCTTCATCTTAAAATTCAACAAAAAATAAAAGGAGGCAAATTCATTTGCAAGGAGAGCACATTGCTGCTTTTCCATGCTAAAAGGCTGCAAAATAAGGATGTGTGTGCAGACAGATG
Organism: Myrmophylax atrothorax; assembly: GCA_026770055.1. Classification (NCBI taxonomy): domain Eukaryota; kingdom Metazoa; phylum Chordata; class Aves; order Passeriformes; family Thamnophilidae; genus Myrmophylax; species Myrmophylax atrothorax. The sequence continues at coordinate 5,928,383 of JAOXXN010000175.1, read as the reverse complement.
AGGATGCTGCTGGGCAAAACCAGGGAGACAGAGTGATCTTCAGGTCATGTGCTGCCCCCCTGCCCCTCTCAGTGGTGATGGGCTGCAGTACCCACTCCTTGCTAATTGATGCTTGTTGCTATCAGGACTGCAGGCCAACTAGAGAGCGTGCTGAAAACAGGCCAGCCACAGAAATGGCTCTTCTGGGTTGATTTTTGCTGTGTTAGGAGGAAAATAGGCTATAAAGAATAATACAAGAGGAGCTGGGACAGGCACCATAGAGGAGAGATTGCTAAATAACAGAGTGGTGGTGTTATGCACCCAGCAAGGAATGGCTGCCTTCCTGTTAAGAGTTAACACTGGATCAGCACAATCCCTATTTTTAACTGTCTCCAACAGTTTCCTAGCAGCCTGCTTTGACTGGGTTGTGCTCAAGTCCTACCCTAATGCTTCTGCCTTTGGGGAAAAGAGGAATTCCTGTGCTGGCTCGGGAGCTGCAGGACATTCCCAGAGCGTCCTGCTTTGCTCACTGCCTTTTCCAATGCTTCTGTCTGTTTGAAATAAGAGCCCTTCCAAAATTTCCAAACAATTAAAACTCCTTGGAAGGCAGGACTGGATTGTCTTTCAAGAAGGCAAGCTAACTGCAAGCAAAGTTAGCAGTGACTGTGTTGAACTGTGCAGCAATGCTTGGAGCAGTTTGCCCTCCCATGGCCAGTTGGAGCTTGCAGCTCCTGCTCTCCAGTGCTGCCACTGAGGTTCTCCTTCGGCTCAGATGGATTCAGAGTCAGGATAGCATTGTGCTGCTTGCTTGCATCTTTACTGCCTTCCCAGGATAATCTGTCTGAAAGGGAGAGCAGGGGGTTTGCTGGAGCAGAGCACCCTCAGGGAATGTGCCCAGCACTGCCTTCTCCACCTGCTTCCTTGCAGGCAGTTTTGGCTTCTTGGGTATTCCAGGGCCTGTTCTGCATTTCATGGTTTGGTCACTTGTTTGTGGTTTGTTGAGACTCTTGTGTAGGCTACAAAATACCCAGAGCTGCCACACTTCAGTGGGAGCATCTGCCAAGTGTCTGCAGGCTGGAACTTAGTTAGATACAAACTCTGTGGGCACATCTTCTGCATTCATAAGAACAGGGGAAACGGCCTCAAGTTGTGCCAGGGGAGGTTCAGGTTGGATATTAGGCAGAAGTTCCTCACTGACAGAGTGGTGAAGCTGGAACAGGCTGCCCAAAGAAGCGGTGGAGTCACCATCCCTGGAGGTGTTCAAAAGCAGAGTAGACACAGCACTTCACGATATGGTTTGGTGGGTATGATGGTGTTTGGTCACAGGTTGGACTTGAAGATCCTGGAGGTCTTTTCCAACCTTTGTGATTCTGTGATTCTCTGGTTCCTGGCTGCAGTTGTGAAATCACTCCTCCCCTCTGGGGCTGGATTCCTTGTGTCCCTCTTTGGGCTACCCCACATTGGGCTGTGCCTGTAACTGGGATGCAGACAGCAGGTTGGCCTGGCATGGATGGGATCAACAGAACCTATGGAGAAAAATGAGATGAAAAAAGAAAACTATTTCACTTTTTGGCAAGGTTTTGCAGGGGAAAACAAGAGAGTAAATGCAAACTCCCAATTTCTGCACTTTTTCTGAATTTCTTTCTCTAAAAACATTTATTTCCTGAAACTCAGAGTTTCAGGGATTTAGGTGGAAGTCTGGAAGTGGTAGATAGTTTGATTTCTGCCCCTTCTTCAGTGATATCCCAGTAACAACCAGGTATGAGGCTCTGACACTCCTTTCCTTCATTCACCTGGCAAAAATATCTTATTCTAGTTTGCCCTTTGAATTTGTTCAGGTTTTTTTCCACAGCATCTTCGGCAGATTCCAAATCCTCAGCTATCCCTGCAGCCTCTGGCTATCTGCAGTGGAATTCTGGGCAATGTGTGCGTGGCAGCAAATGCCACCCTGGTGACTTATGGTGTCCCCCAGGCCCACTCTCCAGAAGACAAACCTCAAAACCTGGTCCCTGTTAGCTGGCACAATCAGCACCAGCACCATCCAGAGCTGAGTGTCTCAAACTCAGAACAGGCAAGAGTTGCTGTGTTTGTGTCTGTTGCAGAAGTGTGGAAAGCCAGATGATGTTAATGACACCGTGTCCATTGGAGTCTCTGGTTTGTGGGAGGTTGTGATCATTTCCTCTTTCTCCCAGATAAAAGAAATGCAGAGTAAGAGAAGTTTCTTGGCCACTGCTGGGTGGACACTTTGAATATCTCATTTAATTTACTAGATAATGATCGCATTTATGGAACAGCTTGTTTCAATTTTCTCATTATCACTAACCGAGATGATAGCTTATTTAATCCACTTGTGCACCACTTCACAGACAGTGAGAAATGTGGGAAGGGAAGTCATTCAGGGGAGCACGTGGAGCCCTCCCATAAGGAGGCTGAGGAAGCCTCAGGTTTCTGATGAAGGTTCCTAATGGGGACCCAAATGAAACAGAATAATTTTGCAGGATCTGTCCTGTCATCCATTCAGGACACAGGTCATGCTGGAGTTCAGTGGCTGAACCAGATGCCAAAGCTTTTTCTCTCAGACAGTAAGAAGTCTGTGCTGACTGTTACAAGACTGATATATTGTCTGCTGAGAGGACTGAGGCAAATGATGAATGAGATCAGAGATGAATTTGCTCTAATGCTAATACGCTATATGTAAGAGCACAGACTGTTTCCGCTGATTCTGAAAGAAACTTAATCCTCTGCCACTGAGAAGGAAATGGGTTTATAAGTCTGAGGAAGGAATGCATCATAATCCCAGAAAAAGTAGGCAGTGATTTCTGGCACTGGAGATTTGGCAGAATTTTGAGGCTGAAGTGGAACAGGAGCTGCATTAGCCAGTAGATTTCAACAATGGCAAATGGGGTGAAGGACACCTGTGGTCCCTTGGCTGTTCCTGGGCTGTTGTGTCTGTTTTCATATCCTTACTCATAAAATGGTAGCAAGATTAATTATCTAATGTTTTCACATGGAAGAGAGCAGGCTCTCATGCTGCTAAGTGCCTCCTTCCCTGCCTCAAAGTGCATGTAAAGCCCTGCTGTGGGACAGGGTGGGCTCCCAGCTTCACTGTCAGCCACGGAGGAGAATCACCTGATGGCCCAAAGAGGACTCCGAGGGTGCTCTGACAACTCTTTATTTGTCCAGTGTGACAGACAACAAACAAGCCCACCAGCTATCCAAATCAGAACAGGAAGAATGTGACTGAAGGATTATATCCACATTGACACCCTTTAAGGCCTTTTCTGAAGGCTTATGCAGACCCCTTAGTGTAAAGTAAAATTATTGCTCTTATTTCAGTTGGCTTCTTTAGAAGGAGGTACACAGGAGGGGCCTGAAGTATTTAGACATGCAGCTGCCTTTGATGGTGTCTCTGTAGGACCTTCTGGAGAACTCAAATGAAAAGCCAGGTGTGCATTGCAGGGGGATTTGTTTTTCCAAACAGAAATTATAAGACAAGGAGAAAGGCTGTCTTTTCAAAAGCAAGGAACTCTTTGGACTCAAGTTGTGAATCAGACTGTCAGTCCTTGCATCCATTATATAAACTATGTGCTTGACCTGTAGCTGTTTAGGAATCCTTCTTAAAATACTCTTTCAAGTACCAGCGTCAGAGCTCTGTCTAAAACGTCCTTTATGATGGGCTGTTCTGCCTTCAGCTCCTACTCATTTTATGCTAATTGCCGACAAGTCGTAATTTTCCAGTAAACCACTCAGAATACGCTTCGTGAAGATATTAATGATACAATAAGTCTTTGAGAAGTCACCAAGACTGACACATGAAAGGCAAAGCTTCTTTTCTTTTAAGATCTGACCCCTCGATGTACTGCTTGTCTTCCAGACAACAGACACAAATTCTCTGTGTAGATGGTTGGTTTCTAACCCCTAAATCACTGTGATGAGTTGAACAGCTACCTATGGGACTGGCTGGGTTGGGATGGGAATGCCTGGATTGCAATTTCTGTCCAGACTTGGGGGAATGAGGTGCCTAGTTCCCACTGATTTTGGTGGCAGGCAAGTGCCACATTTACTGAGGCTCCTTTAATGAATCCAAGTGGTTGCCCCTTGTGTTGCTCACTGCACTTTCTCCTCCAGCCTTACTGCGAGTTGTGTGACATGGGGGGGTGGCCAAGGTGCTCTGGTGATAAAGGGTATGTCAGACATGCTTGGGGGCACCACCACTGCTTTAGGAAATTGCCCAGATGCACACAGATCCAGGAAGGGGAGTGCCAGGAGGAACTGCTGGCCAGACCACCTAAGCTAAGGAATAAATCCTCCAGTGCACTCCAGACACGCATCTGCTGGCCAGTGGTGAGTGGGGGAAATTCTACAGAGTGAGCTTGTTCCAGGAAGCTTTACTCTTATTAGTTTTTGGAAGAAACCCAGGAAAAATTCCATTGGAAAGCTGAAAGCTATTATGGCAGGATAGCTGCTAAGTGACTTGCTATGCGCCCTTGGAGACCAGCTCTCCCAACTCTATGAAAAATTAAATAATCTGATTCTCTGGGTTTGTGTCACTGCAGGCCCAGTGTAGTGTTTTCTACAAAAGGATCGTGATGTTCAATTGCCATCGTATTTCCATTCTGGTTTTATGGGGAGGACAAAAAAGGAAATTACAAAGGAAATTACAAAGAAAATGGTGAAAATGTAAAGTCTCTTATTGAGTTGCATCTCCTTGGAGTCCAGTAAGTTGCAGAACACTGTAGGCTTTTCAGTCCTTTCAGTTACTTTATTAGGTAACTCCCAGTATCACTTATGGATGTTTAAAGAGAGGAAAATGGGATTTCTCCTGTCTGCTAATTAATTAATTGTGATTGGCACACAATCTTCAGGGCATCAGCACCACCTGTGGGCCTCTCCTTCTTCCTCTGCTTACCATCACAGCTGCCTGGTGTATCTGCTGAGCTGTGCACTCAGGGTGTGCACTCCAGCTGGAGAGAACATTTGTTGACATCGTGTCTGGAACAAGCTGAGGTTACACTTGGGAAGAGATGTTGCATGAAGGAGCAGCCAAGCTGGGACTTGAGCTTCAAGGGAAAGAGGCAGGTAATCAATTCTTATAAATAGTTCAACCCATAGCGGGGTTGAACTGGTCCGGAGCTGATGAATATCTTCCTCTTTCTTCCTTTTGTTTTGAAGGGGCAGGATTTGCTGCTTTTGACAAGCTACGAGCACCTCTACCCTTCAGGGAAGGTTTAGTTGTCACTTTGGGCCCAGGGCTGACACTGGTTGTAGCTGGAAGAGTATGAGAGGATCTGAAAAACTGGTTTCTCTTACTTACACCCCACTCACCTGCAGTGTAAGTGCTCCACGTCCTGCCTAGTGAAGTCATTAGGAGGGACCTGCCAAAGCCTCCACGCAGCTCTTACGTCCGTTCCATACCTGTGAGCTTGGGCTGAGTCATCCCCCACTGCAGGTCCTGACAGAAAGTCTCTGTGACTCAGGAGCTCCCAGGAACAAGGTGGCTGGGAAGAGCTGCCAAAAAAGGGAGGCTTTCTTCTTGCCACCACACTGCTGATCCTGGGCTGCTTACAAGCAGGTGTGGCCAAGGGAAAACAGGACATCTCAGATGTTCTCTTAGGGTTAGGAGGGGAGAGGAATGAATAGAAGCAGGGAGAAAACTGTGAGAATAGGGATGGAAGGAGCAAAACCATTTTGTACAGACAGGCTGCACGGCCTATACAAAAGCCTCTTCTCCTCTCATCCCTGTCACACACAAGAGACTTTGGTGCTCACCACAAAACTTATGAAAGGTGCACAGCACAGCAAGAAGAGGTTGGAAAGCTTTGTTAAACACACTGATGAGCAGTGCCCAGCACAAATACAGTCTCTTCTGCTTTGGAAGACAGTGCATGGTGTTAGGAGAGCAGTGCTGAGCCACCTGTGCTGTGGTGGGGAATCCTGGGGAGGAGAGTGGCTGGGTTTGTGGCTGTAAGCAAGTGTCTGAGCATGGCAGATACCATGGGCATTGCAAAGGGCCATGGTCATCCCCAGGAGGCATCTGCTGTTGCATCGGGTCAAAGGATGAAACAAAATGAACCTGTGGTGGCCTGAAGGGGCCATCTCCCCTGTGATGTGAGGGGGTGACTGGGAGGCCAGCCTGCACTTCCCAAACCTGATTATATCATGGTGTTCATAGCAGAGGAGGTAGCAAGGTTAATGATTAGTCCTGTGAAGTTCCTAACCCTCTCCCCTCTCCTCTGTCTTGTGCTTGTGGCTGTTTGAGGCCAACAGTGTCTCTGTGCATGCAGGGAGCTGTCATGCTGCCCTGAGCTAGTTGGAACTGACAGATAATGCTTGATTTTACATTATAACCCATTTTTTTCCCCCCACGCTGACTGTACATGTCTCTTCATGCCCAGGTTGTGTCATTTCCGTTTGTTTCCACTTATTACATCTCTCTTTGGCTGCCTTCTCTTCCTCGCTGCCTGCTGAGCACACATGAAATCTCGTCTGTGCCCAGAGCTGTACAGACTTGCAGTGCTGTGTTCCAGAGCTCCTGCTCATCTCCGTGCCAGCTGGGCTGGTCACAGATGAAGAGATGGCACGGGCTGGGTGAGCGTTGGGTGGCACTGAGCCAACCAGGAGGCGAAGCTGACAGCTTGCCACTGCTCTCATAGTAGGTGTGGTATGATTAACAACAAAGGTCTAAGAACAAATGAGTAATCTCCCTTTCAGTCCCAGCTCTTCCATATTTCATTATTTAAAAAAAATTAAAAAAATAAATAATCTATTTGTGCTCCATTGCTGAGCTCCTGAAGGCCACTAAATGTCCCTTTGCATTTGTTGAAACTGGATAATCTTTAATGTCCCTTCCAACCCAAGTCATTCTCTGGTTCTATATAGCCCTATCATCAGTGTGGCTCCAACTAAACCCAGAGCCCCTCTGTGCTCACAACCATTGTGCAAATGACAGCAGGGACATCCTGAGGTGTCACCAGACACAGGAAGCCCATGGTGGAGACTGATGCTCAGTCCAAAACCCCTGAACCCTAGTTGAGAGCTTTTAAATGTCTGACCACTCTTTCTCACCTGATCTCAAAAAGGAACAAAGCATGTGTCCAATGTGGAGCATGCAGATAGTTTTGGTGTTGATTTGCAAAGCCTGCTGACCACCAGATGCCCAAAAATCATTCCTTTTAAGGTGTCCTAGTTTTAAGAACACAAAAATAAAATAACTTAGCCCATTTAAATAATTTGGCAAGTCATTTAAAACTTCCATGAGTAAAGGCTAAGCTATACAGCTCAAGTTAAAAAAAAGCTGTAGAAGTGCAAGAATATACATCCTTCATGGAAAAACCCCACCATTTTCAGATTGCCATGTTTGACAAGTTTTGTTGTTTTTTTTTTCCTTCCCATTGATGTGTTGGAGATAAATAATAAGCTGGTAATGCGGATTATAATAGATCCAAAAATAAGACTCAGAGAGATTCCCTGCAGCCCATATCCGACAGGTCTTGTCACTTGGGTGCATTTGTAAAAAGCTGTTTTGTCTCTCAGATGACAGATGCTTTGATGAGCTAATCATCTCATTTCCGTGAACTGCACATCTGTAAAAACAAAAGGGGATGAGACTCGAACAAGTGACTAAGCCCTGTTCTTGTTTGCATTGTCTCATTGCTGTTCTCTGAGTGGGGCTGGCGCTGCTGCCGTGGAGGTTCCTGCCGTGCCCACGCCAGCTGGCAGGTGACGTGCACACGGGCTATTTCCAGCAGGTGACTCCCCTCTGGGGTTCTGCTCACCACAGAGTCCACAGGAGGCTTTTCCCCTGCCCCACTGATGGTCTCTGACAGCCCAGGAACAGCCAGCCTTGGCTCAGCCAACCACTCCTCTCATCAATGTGTTGTTCTGACTTAGAATCACAGAATACATTGGGTTGGAAAAGACCTCCGAACTCCAGTCCCTTTACCAGATCATGGCACTCAGTGCCACGGCCAAGCTCAGTTGAAAAACCTCCAGGGATGGGGAATCCACCCCCTCTCTGGGCAGCCCATTCCAATGCCTGAGCACTCTCTCTGCAAAGAAGTTTTTTCTGCTCTCCAACTTCAATTTCCCCTGGCAGAGCTTGAGCCTGTGCCCCCTTGTCCTATTGCTGAGCGCCTTAGGAGGCAGATGGGGAGGGCAAAGCTGTGGAGGTGAGAGCAGTGCAGAGTTTCCTGGGAGTGACAGATGCTCTTCTCCATGTTCTGCACCAGTGGTCATCCCCACTGTCGGATCTCCACACAGGCCACAAACAGCAAGAGGATCCTCCTTGTGCTTGAGACATGTGGAGCAAGTGCCAGCCAGGTCAAAACCCTGCCAAAACCTTTCTTCCAGGGCCATAAATTTTGTGGGGTCACCTGCCCCAGGATGCTGTAGGTCTCTCATCCATGGGAATAGCTTTCTCATGGTTTGGGCAGTAGTTGGATGCAAAAAATAGGTGGTTTCCTGCCATTGTTATTGCCAAGACATTGTTTCCCATTATTTTTTCAGTGTTTATGCTCAGCAGCCAGTGAGGTAAGGAGAAGAGCAACCTCCTTGGGGTTATCTATACCCTTTCTGTACTTTTTCTTTACGTTGTGGAAGCCAAAATGCTTCAGGTTCCCAGTTCTCACTGACTGCAAAGGAACTAAGGGGCAGTTCAGTGGCTCAGTCCTGATGCTCAGAGTCCTGACATCCCTTCTCTGCACCAAAGCCTCCAGCCCAGGTATTCATTCTGTCTGGAGAAGGGTCAAAGAAATAAATATAGTGTGAGGTAACTGATCTGCCTTTGCTGTCCACCTCTAGTTAATTTAGATGGAATTTGCTGTATGTACCTTATCAGGCAATTACATTTTCCTGGGTTTCATCTTTAACTTTGTGGTACTGTGTTTCATTCCCTGTTTCAGCATTTTCTAGACTATTTTTATAGCAAAATAAATTGTAACTGTATCAATCCACCCATATGATTATCTGAATCAGGAAGTTTTTTATTTAGTTTTTTGTGGAATAGAGCTGTGGTGGAGGAGGAGCAGATAAAGAGCCTTGAGTTCAGAGAGGAATATGCCCTGAGATGGGTAGGAGTGTTGAACACTAGTTGGACTGCAAATCCTCTGAAGTTTGTTTCCTTTTTTCAGTTCAAACATGAATTTAGGAGAAGAGCACATTGTATGTCCCCCACCTCCGCCTGTCCAGAGCCATTTATTTCAAAGCGAGAAGGTTTTTGCTCTGAAGTGGAGGTTTAAAAGGAAATTATCAAGTACTTTCTAAACCAGTTTTGCATCTTTGTTACTGCTTTATCTTTAGTAATTTGAAATGCTGGGGGTGGAATGTTTTTTGATGCAATGCCAGCAGAACAGAAAGCACAGCTTTAACCCTTGGGCTCCTCTTGCCATGGCTTTGTACCTTAGAATTATGTTCTGTGGACTGTAGAACTTTGCACATCTCTGGCAAACATGAAGGGAATTCGGGAGTGTGTGTGTCTTTGCCTGGTGGTGGACACAGAGCTCTGAGGGTCTTTATTTTCGCAGGGCCAGGGTGGTGTGAAGGCAGAAAGAGCTGGCAAAAGTTAATGGGGTGCAGCTTGTGGGGCTGGGGCCGTTCTCTCTCTGCTCTGTCTGTGCTGGTGCTTCGAGCTGTATTTTCCTTGGGCTCACACTGCCCTTACTGAGATGTTTCTAGGCTGAGAATTCAGCATTTAGGCTTTAGCCAAAGTTCCTGGAAGGGGGTGCTGGTACAGGGCAGTCCCAATCCAGAAACGGGGATGCACAAAAATGAGTCTCACTGTGAGCAGCCGGCCTCGATGAGGCTCCTGCCTCCATGTTCTCCCATCAGCCCTGGAACATGGCTCAGTGATGACTTTTTCTATGCAAGTAGTTCCTGTTTTGTTTGGGGTTTCTTTCATTTTTATTTCTTTTGTTTTAGTTAAATGTATCAACATCAATACCTGGAAACTACACTGTGGGCTAACATTGCTGCTGAGCCAGGGTTGATGCATGGCCATTCTCCTCTTCCATTTCCTTACCAAGAGCTTCAGACCTCAGCACCTATCAAAATAGATGCTGGAGCCAAAAACTAACAGAAGTGGAAAGGATCTCTGCAGTTTCCTGTGATCTGGTCTCAGGCCAAGCAGATACGGCTCCAGCTGCAACCTCTGCTTGTGCCAGAGATGTTTGTGAGGATCTGCCACTGTAACCAAGGCTGGAGCAGCCCAGGGAGTGGTCTGTGAAACAGGAAAACAGAGCAAAACCAGGGAAGAGCAGATGTCATACCTAATGTGGGTTTGGGCAGGATACTCACAAAGGGATGTCATGGGAGGAGTGGCCTGTCCCTTGGGAGCCAGCTTTAGCTTAGAGAGGAGCATGGTGAGGAAAGGCAGTTGGTTTTAGTAAAACATCTTGGCCACCCCATGTGGTGGATAATGAAGGAAAAGCTGCTTTGTGTCCCTGGGGCTCCAGTCAAATGCAGTCACCTCCATCCTCTTCCCTGACCCAAATCCCACCAACTGGCCCAACAACCAGTGGCTCAGTACGGGTTGAACAGGGACCTTGACTGGGCTGTAGTTCTTCTGTTGGTTTTATGGTCATGTGGAAACGTGATGGCTGTAAATGCCAGGCCAGTGGTGGCCCCTGGTAGAAGTGTGGGGTGGTGGTGGGAGAGGAAGGCAGCAGTACCAGGACTTCACTGTTCACAGTGGCTCCAGCATGGCTGAAAGCTGCCATAAGATTGATGACAGCTCCTTCTGGGCATGGTTGGGTGTTGGGGTGGTATCATGGGCACCTCCTGGCAGCTGGTTCTCTACCCTGTGCCCATTTTCTGCTGAGAGACAAAAGTCTGGAGGAGCAAGAGTTTGGCAGAGCTACCTCTGAGTTGCAGGAGTGAAGGGAATGTCTTCTGATCCTTGAGGCGTGAGATGGGGGAATGCTGGTCTCTGGAATCCCATTTAAGGACAGTGGAAACTACACCAACAGCCCAGTGTGTTGGGAAACAGGCCATAAATGGAAATGGTGTGGGACTTCATCAGGCACTTTGAGGCTTGTGCAGGAGGCTTACCTGAGTCAGTTAGCAATGTTCTTGTGCCCTGCTGTGCAGGAACCCTACCAGCAGCACTGAGGCTTTTAAAGCCAAATGTGATACAGTTCTGAGCACTCCTGGCAACAGGAAGGTGCGCAGGTCTCCTTTGAAAGTGCTTCATGCTGGAATATGAACTCTGTTTGAAAAGGGTTGCCTACACTTGCAGCTCCAGAGGTGAGGTTACACCAGTTATGTTGGTGAAGAGTGGTGTATGGACATCCATTAAATTTTAAATCAGGCTCATTTTGACTTACTTAAAGTTGATTAGGAGAAGCTTGGTGTTGAACCACAGTAAACAACTCTCAAATAAAAGAAGCAATGCAAATGAATCAAGAAGGTAATTAGCTGGATCTAGAACACTGAGGTTGTGTGTCTGCCTGTCCAGTTTTCTATTCGGTTTCCGTTTGCATTTCAGATTTTCTCTCTGTTATTTTCTTCTTGCCTGTGAAGTCCTTTCAGATACTTGTTCTTTAGTGGTTTGGGTTTTTTACTGTAAAAAGCTTTTAACCTCTTACCCCCTAAAGCTTGTGCTCAAATTCTTCTCCATGCCAAAAGGGGGAAACAAGTGTGTTTCTTCCCCACTCTTCAGAGTTCCATACCGTGGTGCACTCTCTGCTTGAGACTGCTTGGGAAGCACTGGAGGTTAGAAATTCAATCTCTGTGCATGCAGGTTTTTGCACTCTGAGAAGAGAAGCAGGGTGTTCCAACATCCAGAGCACCTGAAGGGCAGGTGTAAGTCACTGGCATCGTTGCATCTGTGAAGGGTTTGGTGTGTGGCATAAGTTTACTCTTGCCCTAATGAAGTTAAGACTTGAATTTGAAAAGTGCCTTGAGATCTTGAAATGGTCTGGTCTTTCTAGAAAGACAAAACATTTCTAAATTCACCTTATCTCTCAAACATTTTATTATAACTGCTTTCTGTGAGCACCAAATTCACAAAAAAAAATGTATAGAGCATTAAAAAGTCATTGCAGTCTGTCTCCTTTCCCCCAGGGATTGCTGAAGTTTCTCGATTTTGTACTCAGTTTCCATCACTTGGGAGACACATCCATCATGCCAGTAGGATCCATAAATATTCTTAATCCCTCTCTGCTGGCAATTTTCTCTTCTTTCTCATTCAAATGGGATCCCAATTCATATGAGAAGCCCCTTTTCCTCCCAGTTGCATTGGCAGTTCTGTTCACCCCCACCCTCCAAATGAAGGACCCTATGGTTGCATCAACCCACTTCTGTTTCATGCCTATGTGACCTCTAGACTTGGAAATCCTTCAAGGGCACCCCAAAATACGCTCTCTGTTTCTGCCAGTTGCCAGGCACTGGAGGAAACACTGGAGGCTGCTCAGAACAACAGCCTCGAGGCAGAGATCAGGGTGTGCTGGAGACTCAGCTGGCAATGCCAAAAAAAGAAAGGAGTGTGTTTTGGGAGGGTTTCTCCTCAGCTCAGTAGGCGTGGGGTGGTGGGCTGTCAGCGTTGTGACGGCTGCAGCGTGTGGGCTCAGCCAGGATTCAGCTGCAGCTCCCAGTTTTGAGGGGCTGTTGCCTCCCAAGGTGTGTTGGGTGGAACATGACACCCTCATTAGGCACCCCAACGTCACACAGAGCTGGTGATTCGCTTCTGGGCCCACTGCCATGCCTCGGGGTGCCTGCTGGGAAGAGTATTTTTGTTCTTTGCAGAAGACACTGTTTTGCAAATGGATCATGAAAAGCAAAATGTGCTCGTAGGTGTTGAAGGAGCAAATGCTTTTGCATTTGACTGCACTGTGCTTTTTCTGGTTTCCCAGAAAGGAAACAGGGGCATTCGTCACGATTTTAAGTTCTGGGTCCTTGCAGGCTGGCTCTGGCCACATAACTGCAGTGAGGACTGTGATTTTGGGGGCAGTGCAATTGAAGCAGCATATGGGGACTCACAGAACAGACCCTCAGGTCTGCTCCCTTAGCCAAGCTTTGCCTGTTACATTTTCCTGGGTCTTTTCATTTCTGTTGTTGGTTCAGAAGCAATCGTACTCTCATGCACCCCCAGGGTGTTTCTGGAGCTCCGTTAGGGCAGCAGCTCTGCCTGGTTTAAAGCTCATTTCATCTGTTCTTATGGAGATGATGGTAACCCACACTGCAGTTTTCCATGAGGCAGCATGCTGTGCCATGTCCTGCCCATGGTGTTCTCCTTACCTGTTCTTTCTTTATTCCATGTTACCAGAGATCCTCCTAGACCCATCCATGCTTGTCCTGGAGGTTGCTTTTGGTGCATTTTTTTCCCATGCCTCTGGCTTTTAGCATGGGTTTCTCCAAATCCTTTCCATGAAGTCTCTGGCATCTCCTTATGCACTGATTTTGAAGGATTGTGCCCCTGGTTTTCTGCACTATAATGTTTGGATCCATTTGGAGACTTATTTGTTAGCAGCACCCCAGGCCCCTGACTGGCCCACTCTCCTACACCAGCAGGCTTCTCCTTAGCCACCCAATGTGCTGGTCTGTTGTGAAATCCTTCCCCTGACTCATCCTTCTGATCCTTTGAAGCTGCCCACTCAAATAGCACATTGTAGGCTGGCATGAGGAACTCACCCAGGCTTCAGCTGTGCTGGTGCCTTCATCCAAGCATCTCTGAAACTTCTGGAAAGGAGATAGTTCCCACCACAGCCTCATGCAGAGCACCATGAGTTTGTGTCTTGTGTGGCTGCTGGGGAAAAGTCCTGGATTTGCTGAACCAGAGGGACCATTGCCTCCACCTGCTGGAAGGCAGGTTTGGCTGGGAGAGTGTCTGGGGAAAGGCTGAGTCTGATGGCCAGATGTTATTCTCTGCTGCTGGTGTTTTGGAGATGGTGATACCTTCTTTTTTGTTCAGTGCTTTCCAAAAGCTTCTTTTTGTGAGCTCAGAAAAAAACATTTTTTAGATGCATTTTTCACACGGTGGAGAAGGAGCCAGTGGGGCTGTGAGCAAGGATGTCCCTCCCCATGGCAAGAGGGGGCCCCTCTGGGTACTATGGAAGCAGAGCTGGCACTCTGTGAATGGCCAGAAGGAAATAAATAAATCAGTAACCACAGCCTCTGTCACTGGATGTGCAAGTATATCAAATTTTAGCTGCTGTTAAAATGCCATGGAAATGGAAACAGCATCTTCAGAGAATTTTGTGTCTCTGTCATTTTATTTACCAAACCATCTGAGCTCTGGTTGCAGGGTCTGTCTCTTTGGAGCAACCTTTCCAGGTGGGTGGGTATTGCCTCTTTTCCCTGTGAATTCTTCATGGCACTGTTGATCTCCTGACTTACATTTTTGGAGCACTTAAGGAAAGCAGTATCATCAAACTGTCTGTGCAGGAAAGTGATGATCAGTGACAGTCTGAATGTGTCACATCAGCAACTCCCTACGAGGTGCTTGCTCCCTCCACAGAACTTAGTTGCAGACAGTTTTAGTTACTCTTTGACTTGTCCAAAGGGGAAAGAGTTGCTAAAAAAATAAAGAGATCAGTGGGGCCTGCAGAGATTGCCCCTCATTTCTGTGTGGTCTTGGGAGGTCCTGTTTTCCCAGCCTGTAAAAAGGATGATATTCTTACCTGATGGAGGTGGGAAGTATGTTGAGATGTGCAGCACAAGTTTGTCAGGTACCAAAATGCAAAAAGAAAGGTAAATGGGCCCAGTGCTCTACAGCAAACCCAGACCCAGAGCTGCCACTCTGGATAGAGCAGGACACAGTTGAGGCCAAAGTCAAAGGAGAATGTGCCAAGCAGGCAGCCATCACTAGGACAAAACACTGCCTGCACAGAGGTCTGAGTGCTGCTGCTGTGTCCAGAGCAGCACTGATGCTCAGCAAATTCAGTCTCCAAAGTGGGCACTGATACTTGTCTTTCCCTCTTGGGGCTGATCTGGGAGCAGGACACTCCTCACCTTGGTGGCAGGAGGGTGGCACTGGTTCCATGTGGGAACGTGTCAGGTGGAAGAAAGAAGAGACAAATCAGCCTTGCAGAGAAATGTTCTCCCTGGTGGTTGTGTTTGAGTGTGCCTGTTTATTTTAATCAATCTCCAAACAATGTGTTTGATTTTTTTTTTTTCCATTTTAAATATAGTTTGAGCCCAGCTTCAAAGTGACCTCCTCAGGTAGTGGTTCAGATAATTCCTGGCAGAGACAAACTTTTGAATAAGAGCTGGAGCCTCATAATGAGGCCTCGAAACATAAAGCCATCACTTCATTTCCCCAGGTACCTGCGTGCCTGGAACAATCCTCCTTAGACTCCTTTGTCTGAACTCTAGGAGGGGTGACAGAGTTATTAATTAAAACCGTGGCATGCACAAGTTTTGGAAAGGGAACAAGAAATGCAAAAGGAGTGATTTCCTCCTCCTCCTCCTCTCCTTCCGCTGCAATTTATTCTATTCCTGCTTTTCCATGTGATATCTTGTCCTTGCAAATTAAAAAACCAACCCACCTCCCCCATCCAGACTTTTTTGAGGAGGTGCTTGGAAACACCTTTTGCTTTGAACTGAATCCTTGCTTTATTTCGAAGGTCTGAAGGCAGCAGCAGGGCCCCACCCACATGCTCCCTGCATCAGGGGTATTGGCACTAGGCAAATAGAACACAAAAAGACATGTAGGCAGCAAATCCCTGTCCTGATCTGGGGATATGAGGGAAGTTCACAGAAACACCTTTTTCTTTGGGTTCACAGCCCTGTTTGAGCCAATGATGGCCACTGAGGTTGCCTCCATCTAGGTCAGGCTCTTGAAGTGCAAAGATGCAGAATGAGTTACAGGTGAAAACTACAGGCCAAATCAAGGAATCCAGTGCTGTCATCTCTTCTAGACAACAGCTCAGGGCCTGTTATCCAGCCTGGTATCCTCCAGTGGTCTGCATCCTTTGTATCATCTACTTCTCTGTAACCTTCTTGCCACTGTTTCCCAGTGCTAAAGAAAACTGGTGTCCTTACTGACCTGGATGCTGCAAGAATAAGTGCATTGTCTGTAGTGATGTCATTTAAAAACAAAATAATATATTAAAAATGTTTCCTTCCTCTACAATAATGAAAATTTTGAGCTTCCTGCAGAGGAACATTTTCTTAATTGAATTCCTAGTGCATTGAACATCTCCAAAAAGCATGAATGGCAATTTCCTCTTGCTGGCTGAATTCTTCTGAGGGACACTCTTTGGGGAACTGTTCATGAAACAAAGATGTTTTTCCCCTCTCAGGCCAAGGTTTTACCTCCAGCCTTTGCTCACCAGTCAGCATCAACCCTTGTTCACATTGGGGTTGGTCCTTTGTTGAAGATGAGCTCCTGGGGCTGTCACAGGATGCAGGTACCTCTCTCTGCAAGAGCTACATCCCCACTGAGCTGCCTCTCCAGGTAGTTCAGCAAACCTTCTCCTGCTTGGATGAGCACAGACCCTGCCAAAGGCTTGCTTGTACCAGGCAATTTTGGTCCCATTCCCTTGCCAGCTCTCCTGATGCTGGTGTGACTCCTGATGGATCCACCATACTCTCCATCCCAAACTGCATCTGGAGACACCTCTAATTCCACATAAGTGCTTAGGTGGAACAGAGCTTTGCAGACCTACTAAAAGTGCATCTGCTGATGGCACAGTTGCCTTGTGTCATTGGAAATAAAAGGTGAATGGAAAAAGAAGAAGGGGAAGCAAAGGGAAGATGGGAATCTCGCTGTCACAGTTACCCAGCTTCAATATAACTGGTGTCACACAGACATGACTCCTTCTCCCTGGGTTTTTTGAGCAAAGGGCCTCTCCCAGCAGGCAGTCTGTGTCTGCTGTACCCCAGAGCATGTTGCTGCTTAGCTCTAGCCTTGGAGAAGTGGCATTATTGGTCCTGTGAGAGCCAGCTGGAATCCAGCAGTGCTCCTGGGATGAGCACGACCCAACTGGGCACAGGAGCTGGTGCCCTTGGATAGCTTGTCTGTTAAGGCAGGGCTGCAGTCTTGGGGTTAAAAGAGTTATCACAGCCAGAAACTGGCATCAGGAGAGGAAGGAGATGTGCTCTGTGTCTGCTACACAGAAAAAGGTGCATTGCTTATGGGAGAGAGTCTTTTGAATCTTGTTTAGGTGTGACACACACACACAATTCTCAAATCTAGGAGAATTTATCCTCCATCTTTGGTATTTCTAGAGCATTATCATCATCATTATCATCATCATCATCATCATCATATATTGGCGCTTCCCAAGGTCTGAAGTGTTTATTGAGACCAACAAGGGTTGAATGAGTTACAAAGGGATTTGGGTTCCTTTGGGAGGAAAACCCCAGCCCAGCCAGCTGTGAGAAGCAGTACCAACCCTTCCCTTTGCAGCTGTTCACAGCTTGCAACTCAAAGCAAAGAAACAGTCCAGAGGCTGCAGGAGCAGGGAGTGATTTCCAGAGCAGACCCACATTATTGCTGCTGGTTGTGCAGGAGCTAAATTGAGCACACATGTAGCAAACAGCCACAGCTTTGCCAGCCTGTTGCACCCTGGAAAGCCACACTTTCAGCATGCAGAGCTCCCCAAGTGATTGTGTGCCATGCTGGGTCATTTCCTGTGGCAGAGGCTTTTCCCATAATTACTTTGTAATTGCACTTTGTGCCTGTCATTTTGTGACTTGCCAGGCAAGGCTACCGATGGAGCACATCCATTTGAAACATTATTCTTTAGAGCTGGCAGAGAGATGGCAAATTTTTAGGCAAAAACTAGAAAGAGTAATGGGAAATAATCTCTTCACAGGAGGTCTGAATTCTTCCCTCTCCTCCTCTGAGGGTCAGTGTGGTTCAGGAGCTCAGCTGTATCATAGCTCCAGTAGAACATCTCTCCCTTGCTATCCAGCTTCATTCTGCTTCCCAGGACAACACTGTCCTTCCCAGGACAACATTGCACTGCACTTGGCTGCTCACAAGGTAAGGGATCCCTCTCAAACAAACCCCTTGGGCAGGGACCAGTCCTGATAAAAAGCTGTTTATGCACAGTGAGAAGATGCCTACCTCGAAATCACTCCGCAAACTTCCTCTGTGCCCATTATAAACGTGGCAGCAGGCAGGTAAATCCTCCTGGCTAACAGAGAGCAGCTTTTTCTCCCTAAAAATTGTCAAGTCCAGCTGTTTAGAAGGAAAGCACCAATTATCTGCTATCTCAGGAAACTGAGAACAAGCCAAAGTGCAAGGCATTTCACATCAGCTCTACAAGGCCAGTGTGTGCAAGAACACCTTAAACTCCTGGGGCTCAACACACCTGCCAATAGAATAAGCTGTGGCAGATACTGACTGGACCATTTTACTGTTTAGTGGTGATTTTGCAGAAAATGCAATGTGCTGAAGATGCTTTCCCATTTAGGTTAGCATAGGAATGCTCTCCTAAAACACTGAACGTGATCAATATTTTTAACTTAAAATGGTTGCTCAAAATACCAGGAAGAGTGTAGCTAATTAAGCCCCTGAACATTTAGAAGTAGTGATTGTGGCTCAGGGAACACAGCCCAGATCAGTGAGAGCAGAGCACTTTGCTAAAGGCATGTCTGAAAACAGGTGCTAGAGAGGGGAAGAAAGGTCTAGAGGCTTTTCACCTCCCATCTACAGGACCAAACTATGCCCTTTTGTGGTAATTTTAATACTTTTCTAGTGTCTTTGATTTGCTATGGAGAAGAAACAAGAGATAGCAAACACAAAATCTTCTACAGCTTCAGTGGCCTATTTTCATTGTGTGTGTCCTGCTTTTCATTGGTCACCTGCATGGAGTGCAAGACATTTTACTCAAGGGCAAAGCAGATCAAAAGCACTCAATGTGATATATCTGTGTTCAGTTGGGAACTTAAAGTAGGTTGCAGTTCAATGTTGAGGAGGGTGGCAGAGGAAGATTTTCTTCCCTGCACAGCCCAAGTGATGGAGCAATTGGTAATGGCTCTGTATTGTCACCTCTTGTTGTCTTACAGGCTGGATCCATGGCTTGGTGACACTCAGCAGTGGCATCCCACAAAAAATGAGTCTTCTTGGTGCCACAGACTGGGCTCCTGCTTTAAAAAAAGGGGGGAAAAAAGAAGGAAAACACACATTTAAAAAATGAGCTGTGCAGCTCAGAATTTTAGGAGGGTGATCCAACCCCCTGCAGCCAGAGAGATTGTCATGACTCTTAACTCTGGTGCTCTGGCTGAGATCCTAAATAGCTGAGGTCAAATTATTGATTGAGAAGGTGAGTGACAGATTCCAGATCTCAAGTCAGGCTGCCTCCTGACATTTTCTGTCTGTAAAAATAAGTAGCCTTTCTCCACTTCTAACAAAAATCTCTTCTCTGGCTCTCCTTGTCGGTTCTCCCTCCTGTCTCCACCTCCAGAGATGTCTGAACAGTATAATTTCCTTTTATTTTTAGCCATCTTTCATAATTGAAAGTATCTCTGTGTCAAATAGAAAACGTTTCCATGAATTCCTCAACAGGCACTTACTGCAAGCAATTGATGAAAATGAAATATTTAATGGAGTTTTATACCTGTGGCCTTGGTGGCACTGGGGCATCTCAAAAGCAAGATTTTAATGACATCAGGATGGATGGCCATGAGGCCTGTCATGTCCCCAGCTTCGATGGTGCTTCTCTTTTGGGGTCAGCATTGGATCCAGCCTGAGGGGTGTGTGAGTTGGTAGCACTGAGTTTTGGGAAGTGGTGGCTGCTCCTGACCCCAATTTCCAACTCTTCCTACTCCAAACCCAGCAGTGCTGCCTGGGGAAAAGCTGATGTTTCTCACTTGGCAGTGGCATGTGACTGCAATGCATTCCAGAGATCCAGCCATCTCAGCTAAGGTAAGAACCACCTGGAATCAGATCCAAAGTCCAGTTAGCCCCATTCCTACTCTTACAGGAAGGAGACAACACAGGAGCTCCTTCAGGAGGTCTCCTGCAAACTGCTGCCCATCCCCACGAGTGTGCACTCAGCATCTTCCTGAGGCATCATTTTTGTCTTTGCATTTAATAGTCTTAGAAGGAATTTCCTTCCCTGGATTAGCTCTTCTCAGGCTAGTACTGTGTTCCCATTTTGATGTTCAGGGAGACAGACACTGGCCCTGCTCATCCTCAGCAGCTCAGCAGGATTTTGCCTTGGCCTGAAGAGCTGCAGCAAGAGCATTTCAAAGCAAATGGAGGAGCAGAAACAAACAGCCCTCCAGTGGCACACAGTGAGCCACGAGTTGATTCAGTTTAATACAGCTACTAAAACCAACCCTGAGGATCCAAGGTTTTAATTGCATCCACTTCATAAATCAAGCTCTTTCTTATCAAACTCTCTTACTGTGACTCATGCCTAGCCCAGAGTCAACTGCTCTGGAGATAAAGGAGATGGACTTCACTTCTCTCTGCCCTTTCTCCCTTCCTAAGCAGCTAATAACATCTGCTTTCTATGTATCCCCTTCTAGGCTGCCTCTCCTCACCCCTGAAGTGTGACTGCTCTGTCCCAAGCCACCTCCCAGGTGGCTCATGCATCTCACAGAATCCTGGTGGAATAGAGTGTGAGGAATCCTGTTGTGTCCTTAAAATTAAGGGGGTGGGACCCACCTTGTCACTGCTGACACTTCTCACCCAGCCATGGGTATCAGCCTAAGGAGGGTCTCCTTTGCTGCCTGTGTCACTGTACTGCATCCATTTGGGAATCATAACACCACTGGAATTTATGAGTCATAACTAATGATGTTACAGGTACGGGGAGGATTATCCGATGTGTGATCGAACAACTCCCAGGCAGTTAATCACCTGCAGTGGGTTCTGAGCACGTTGCATGACAAGTAACATAACTTACCTTTTAAGGTGAAACCACGAAAGGTGTTTCTGTCACAGGTCTTCCCTCACTCAGCTGGGCTGGAGCATTCCTGCAAGGAGCAGGAGCTCCTGGCCTGGAGAAGCGGATGGGGGTGTTGTCCCACAGGTGTTGTCACATCTCAGAGGGATTTCCCCAGGGATTTCAGCAGCAAAGGAAGGAACTGAATATGAAGTTTACATGAGACTGTTGTTACAAGGTTTCCACAGATGCCCAGAAGCCAACCTGGTCTTCAAAGGGGGCTGGAAAGGTTCTGCCATCCCAGAGAAGACACGGCTGGGGCTGCCCTGTGAGTGTGGTACAGCCCTACAGTTCATGTGCAGGTGAGTTGTGTAGGGTCAGAGCAAGCAAACCTGTGCCATTTGTGCACTGTTCGTTCACTCCTGTCCCCCAGCCCCAGTAACACACTTTTCCACTGTGAAGAAAAGCCTCTGTCAAGAAAACAAGACTATAAATTAATAAAGAATATAATGGAGATGCCCCTTGGCTGGCTGTGGCAGTCCCTTTCTGCTGCCATGAGTACCACCAGCAGCTGAGGTGGGTGCCACCAGCACAACATTATCACCACCCTCTTGGTCTAAGTTTAGAGGTATATCTTCTATGTGAACAGAATTGCATTTAATTGCTGAGATAAATTTAAAACAATTGCCTGGGTGACATTCACCCTTCCAGGGGGTTTCTGAGTGACCCCACGCTCTGCCCAGGGGCTGGCAGCAGCTTTTCCAGACAGCCAAAGCACAGTTATTTCTCTCAAACGCCTTCCCTGCAGCCCTTGGAGTGGTTTCAAGTGAAAAGCAAAACGGCGACATTTTAAACGTTGCCTCCCACACAGTGTCTCTCTTCAGCCTCCGTTCCCACTTGCTGCGGGTTCAGGAGTCTCTGGTGGATCAGTCTGCCCCCAGAAAACTGTGGGTTTGCCAAAATAGAAGCATTTTTGCAGAAGGCAGTGATTTGGCTGAATGTTTTGCCAGCTCGTGTCTCCGGGGCTTGCAATTTGTTTCAGCATTTTGTGTTTTTATTTTATTTTGGATTTAGTTTTCTTGTACACAATACTACCAAAACAAAATATTTGTATGTTTGCAAATGTTTTTTTGGGGAGTGGTGGGGGGAAAACTGTGATTTTCAAGTACATTTTGAAATGCCAGGATTCCCTACCCACCACTAGTTTCATTTTGCTGTTGGCTCACAGCATCAGCTCTGGTTACACAGAAGTGACTGTGGAAGGACCTGAACATCTTTCCCACTAATATGCTTCACTTTGAGGATGGCAAATTATTTAAAATGCTTTCTATGGCTTTAGTCTGTCGCAAGTTCCAGTCTCATATTTCGTTAATGTCCCTCTCATAATCGATTATTTCTTTTCTGGTAGCAACTGGCACCTCCTGTCAAGGACCAAGGTGTAGTTGATACCTTCCTGGGTGGTGATGGAGAACAGGGCAGAGGAGAGGGCAGATGGAGGCTGGGGTGATGCAGTAATTCAACCAAAGCTGGGGATATCTGTGACCTTCACAGCCCAGGGTGAGTTGGAGGAGAGGCAAAGCCAAGAGCTGAGCAGAGAAATGACACAGGTCAGGTGGTGCAGACACTAGGGTTGGTGGTCCCTAGGCAGAAAGTAGGGGACAAAACAAGAAAAGCTCTTTCAAAATGATAGAAAATATTTGAATTTGAAATGCCTCTGTAAATGCTGTTTTCTGGCACCTGGGAAACCTATTCAGTAGTCATAGCAGGAAAAGTGAGCGAAGCATAATGTGACCAGTGGAAATTCCTGCAGCTCTTGGCTCAGCAAAGCATAATTGGAGGCTGGAGCCTGCTGGGGACTCTGGAGCTAACACCTCCACCCTTGCAAGGAGTGGGATCTTGGGTGACCATACGTGGTAAGATTGGGATGTCATTAAAATAGGAACACCTGCAGCAGAGCAGAGCCCTGAACTCCCTGCCGAGGCGTTTCATTGTGCTGCTGACTTAGAGGGAAGATGCCACCCACTAAATCACCCAAACCACTTCCTGCAGCACCTGGTTTTCCCTCGCATCTCCCATCCAAATAGTAGCTAGACCCATGTGAAAAATGCTTGATCTGCACCACACATTGCCATTAGGACGGATGCAGGAGGAGTGACACACAGGAGGAGTAATGCCATGGGCAGAACAGGAGCACGGCCCTATTCCATCCTGGAATGTGCTTCTCCAGCACTTGGCCAAGCATGATAATGACTATTGTTCCTGGACATGGACTGGAAGATAGGCAGAGACATCTCTTGGGCTGTTTGGATCCTTCAGCAGGGAGGAGGACCATGGTTCTCCCACCTGCCTGCTTGCTCCTCAGCTTTCTCTTTCTCAAAATCTTCAGGAAGCTGCAGAGATTCTGAGGTTTTTCTTTTCCCCTTTCTTTAAAGTGTGGCTAAAAATAAAGGGAGTGTTGAAACCCAGCCCAGCCCAGAAAGCAGAGTGTGTAGGTGTGATGCAAACCATCACCTGGGGCTGTGGAGCGTCCTGGGGGAGCTGGCAGATGTGTTTTCTTTTTCTTCTTGTTCTTTCTTTGGCACCTTGTCAAAGAGCCCACGAGATGCTAAACCTAAAGTAATCTTGTTTGAAAATAGCCTACACACATTGTTGTGGTTATGAGGAGAAGAGAACAAGGAGAGGACAACAGTTTTCATTTGAAAACTGTCTGGGACCCTTAAGCTGCTGCTGTGCTCTCTGATTTTATTTCCTGACTGAAGGTTTCTCGAGGTGGTTGGTAGAAAACAATGATGGCAGATGCTACTTTGTAGTGGTGGGCTGGTGATTTCTTGGACAGCCCTGGGTGCCAAAGGGAGAAGGTTCAATGAAAGGAGCTCTTCCAAGTGCCATGAAGCCATGGAACCTCAGCTCAGGAGCAGTAGGGAAGGCTGCTGTGGTAGTTGTCTCCTCAGTTACAGATTTTCCATGATTACACAGTGTGGACAAGCCAGTCCCACAGTGCACCCCTCACTCATTCTCTCCCAGCAATTGTGTGGGTTTGATGGGGAAACACAGGTCTCCACTGAAGTTGGGGGATTTGTAGGGCTTTTGCATCAAGAGGAAAGTCATAAAACTTGTGTGAGACACTGCTGTAGTTCCCTCAGAAGACCTTTGCCTCCACCCTGCCATTGCAGAGGGGGTGGGGTAGGATGGACATTACCATGTTAACCCTTACACAGCCTGTGGACTTCAGTTACCAGGGATGAAGGGCTGTGGTGGAGAAACATGGACTTAGTGTCATCTATAATGCAGTGGAGATTGGTGTTTGGTGCAAGAAGAATTTGCCCTTCTCGGGTTCAGTAAATGTCTTGGTGATACAGTGACCTTGGAGCAACTCAGGTGCTCCCTCTGCACGGCCAGGAGTGGTTGGTGCAGCCTCAGGGATGGGGGAGCTTCCCTGGGGCTTGATGGGTAAAGGCAGCACAGGCAGGAGAGTGCATGGACAGGGTGGGTTTGATGAGCTGCAACACCCCACACAGGGGCACCTCTCAGGCACAGCATCCCACCAGAGCCTGGGAGGCAGAGATTCCCCTTTCCTCCCTGCCACCCCCAGCACCTTTGGTAGGACTGGAAAACAGTAGGGGAGTATCCTCAGAGCATGCAGAGTCAAAGATCCATGAAGCTGGAAGGAGGGCTATGAAAACCCAGGTGGGAACCAAACAGGCCATGCTTCCAGTGGCAGCTTCCCAGAGATGAGTTTCCAGGCACAGCTGGGGTGGTGCTGCCTGTGGGACACCAGGCAAAAAACAAAAGCCATAAACGTTGCCAAGACCCCACATTAAACTCTCCTTCCCTCATCCACCACCCCTGCTTATGTAAGTGCATGGCTGGAAGCAGTTTATTCCCTATCAGCCCTTTCCTGCTTATCTGGAGCCGGTCTCACAGAGGGACCTGGCAAATCCTCGGATGAACGCCCGGACCAAGAGCCATTTCCCAGGGGGATCGGGGTGGATTGGGTAATTAATCACAGCTTGTCTGGGAGAGGATGAGTAAGTCTGAATAAAGGTGTTAACGGCTCTTAAAGGCTTTCCTGGTTTGCAGAGGGTGCTGCCTCAAACAGATTATCTGGAAATATTATTAGCTGGAGTGGGAAAGGGTTTTTTCCTCCTCTAGGTTCTTTGCAGCCACCCTAAATCTGCCTGAGCTGTGGAGACAGGTTTTATTGTGCAGGGGAGGTGGGGGAGAGGTGCTGGCTGTCAGTGGGTCAGCAATTAATTGGTTTATTCCTTTCTCACGGTTATTTTCTATCCAACATCTGCTAAAGCCCCAGTGCCCGCTTTGTCCCCGCTCAGCAAATGAGAACCACAGGGATTTGCACTGAGGGGACCCCAGGCCACGAGGTTGGCTTGGCAGGGGCTGTCAGGAGGTCCCTTGGCCTGCCAAGCCTCTTTCCCTGTTATCTCATCTTAGGAGGAGGATGTGATTAGTGTTTTCTGCCATGGGATGTCAGCTGAGGGCTCAGAGCCATGTGCCAAGAGGAGGAAAGAGCTGCCACAGATGGATGGTAACTGAAAGAAGAGACCTGCCCCTTTGCTCCAAAGGAAATTTTCTTTCCAATATCTCTATGGCCCATCAGTTAAGACTAATGCTCTTGTTCAGCCACGTGGTGCTCTCCTGGTAAAACTGACCCCCAGCCATGTGTTTCTGGGTGAGGGTGGGCTCTCCTCCATCTGCTGCTGCCATCTGGGAAATAATTTCTGATTGATCCAGCTTTATTGTAGCAACATTCCTATTTACCTGTGGCTCTGCTACAATTCTAGCACCTTGGAAGGTCAGAAACAGAGAGTGCCATCAAAGCAGAAGCCTCGAGCCCTGCCAGCTCCAGCTCAGCCCAGTCTCTGCCCCAGCTCTGCTGCAGTGAATGAGCTGCAGTGGGCTGTGGGGCTGTGCTGGCACAGCTGTGCCAGGCAGTGAGGGCTCACTGTGACCACCACTGATGACTCTCTTACAGTAATTGCCCCAAGCTGGAAAATCACCTTTCAGACCAGAGCAGGGTTAGAGGAAGGATGTGGCTTTGGCCTGAAGGGTTTTGGTAGTTGTAGCTTGGCATCATCTTGGCATGGAGTGAAAAGCATAAATTTTGAGTCCTAGAAAGGTGATGGAGAGAGGACTGTGAAACTGCTGGGGCAGGGTAGTCTCCTCTCTGCTGCACCTTCCTGGCCCCCCAAAAGCCTGCTAGGCAAGGGGGAAAACCCCTCCACGGAGAAACTAATTTGAAATCACATTATCTGCAGGGAACATTCCCTTTTGCAGTGCTGCTACTTCTCTCCCAGATCTTCCTATATATTTAACAGGAATTAGGCACTCTGAGCAGAGTCCCATGGGCTGCTTTCTTTGTGGTTGCATTGATTTCCAACAACTAAGTTAGCCCCCAAGAAAGTATAATGAAAGCAGCAGATTTCCAGGTCTCTCTTTTTCCTTTACAGAAGACCTTCCCTTTCACACACGAAGCACAGAGCGCCCAAACCGGATCCCAGTTCTCCGTGGGGATCAACCAACAGAGATGATGAGAGAAGTAGAGTGAGTCCCCAGCCCTCGCCAGAACTGAACTGCAAAACCAAAGGCTTCAGCAAAGCCCTTTGAGCCAGCCCACCTCCCAGCATAGTCTGTCCCTTTCTCTCGACTCAGGGCTGGAAATAATGACAGGTACGGAAAATCCATTACAAATAACTAAATAACCCTCCGTGCAGCACTGCGGGCTCCATAAGCACTTCCCCAGCTGCTGGGAGACTGCAGGAGCACTCCCTGGAGCAAGCAGACACAGGTGGTACTGGCATGTGCCTGGAAACAGCCCAAAGGTGGGGGGAGCCTGAAATTCCTGGTGTTCTGAACCGTTCCCCTCTCCATGGGATGTCTCATCAAGCCCTGTGTTTCCACACAGCCCGATGGCTGCCCAGGTGGGGCAGGGGTTCTGCCTCAGTGATCTGAAGGCAGTGGTGGCAGAGCAGGGAGATAACCTCGAGGCAGAAATGTCATTTTGTGTTAAAATTGCTTTTTTCCTCTCAAAAGGTCCTTCATTCACTAAGCTGTGGTGGGTAAAGAAGGCAGTGGTGGGTAAGAGGGGAAGGGACCAGGAGCTGCCTGGGTTGGCACTGGTGACCAGCACCTTAACCATGGGAAGGGAATGTTGGCCAAGGGCTCCAGCGAAACCTTGTAGCAGCACATGCTGTTAAGTAGCTCCTACCATCTCATACTGAACCTAAGGGCTGTTTGCACACACACAGCAATGCAAGATTTTTCTCCAAAGGTTTCCAGAGAGCATGAAGTGGGCAGGGACCAGGAGGGGGACAGGCTTTTTCGTGTTGGACTGTCACTACTGTGTAAAGTAAACCAGAAAGCAAAGGGTCAGTGTTTCTGGTCTGCATGCAAGCTTTGAACTAAGCCAAACTCTGGCTTGTTCCAGTGTCCTTTTCCTTCTTGAAGGATGTTTCTGATATCACATTTCTGGGGAAGGAAATCAGCCATGTGATCAGCAGAGTGTCACACTGAGCATGATAGTGCTTGATAAAAGGAGATTGATGCTCCAGGAGCAGCACTTGGAGAAGGGGCTTGTCACGGTCATCTTCCCCCTGTGCTCCTTGCCTCCCTGCAGCCTTTAATTCTGCAAAGCAATTCGGATTGTAGCCCCTGGACTGAATGGATGTACTTGGTAGTCTTGTGTTCCCCAGTGCAGTGATAGATATGTGTGATGTGCATGATGGAGAAGGGACCAGCCACTTGTTCTTGGCTTGAAAGGCCTCCTCTGGTCCAGGGAGGGACCAGGGTTTACACCCCAGCTTATGTGTCACCAGTAACTCTCCTGCTGTTGAAATTACATTGTCTCTCTTAATCATGAAAGGCTTATTTTCCCACACTGGAAAATGAATTCAGCACCATTGGCAAAGCTGGGGGCTGGGAAGTTTTAATTACTGTTTGTACAGTGCTCTGGGGTGAACGGTGCTGGAGGCCTGGGAAGGGTTATATTCTATATTAGCAGTTACTTATGTTTTATTACTTATGTGAGCTCTGTGGTCTTGTGTCTGTGGTCTCCTTCCTGATGCCAGTGGGGCTTCCTAACCCAAGCAGTACAAATACCCACCTCCTGTCACTGTTACTGCTGCAAGGTATGAGCAGGACCCAGAAAGTCATGTCCACCTGCAACCAAAATAAACTCAACCAGCATGTGCTTGTAAATACCCACCTGCTACATAGGGAAGAAGAGCCCTAAAGCCTTTCTCTCACAAAGCCTTTCCCACTAAAACGTCTCTTCCTTAGGCAGTGCAGCCACATCCTGCATTAGCCTTCCTGTCCCCTCCTGGTTCAGAACAACACCTCCTTAATTATAATCCACCAAATTCCTCTCTCCTCTACCTGGAAAAAATGGGATTTGGGGACAAGGAACAAATACGGAGTCATAAGTCTCTTTTCATGGGAAAGGAAATCAATCCAGTGCCCTGCTGGGAGCCCTGCTTTGCCTAAACCCTGGCAAAATGCAGTAAGAAGTTAAGGCTCTTAGCAGGGGAACATTACAAGAGCCCTATTAAGCACAGCTCAGCTTTTTGTGGTCAAGTGTTCCGTGTGGCACCCGGCGCTCCACGTTTTAGACAACAGGGCGATTGTGGCCACGCCGCCCTGGCAGCGGCGCCCCACGAGTACCCACCGTGGGCTGCAGAGCATGGGCTGCTCAGCAGCCTCTCACAGGGCACAGCCAGTGCTTGGGAAAATGATTCTGCGAAGAGTTGGAGTGTTTTGATAATGGCAAAGTCCTGGAAAAGGGACACATTAGCTATCAATTAGCATGTGTGCCCCCATGTGTACAGCTGCAGGATTGTGGTGGTGTCCAGCCTTATGATAACATCCACATGAAAATCAGTGAGAGAACAGGGTGGCTTTGACCTAAATTTTAAAATTTTTTCCTCTCCCTGCATTTGTTTTGGTGGCATGCTTGGTTTTCTGACAGATACTTCTGAAATACTTCACTGATTACTGCAAGGGGCAAAACTGGAGTTACTTAAAATTTCCTAAAGTTTCTCAAAGGCCAAATCCCTTCCAAAAGATGTGCCTTCCCTCTGTAACCAGCTTGTTACCTCATAGTGGCTCCTGGGGTGGTGGGCAACCCCTTCCTGCCTGTGCCAGGCATTGTGGGCAGGGGAGAGAGCCAGGCAGGGCCCCAGGGTGAGGGCAAAGCCCGAGTGTGACAGCACCGCAGTCACCACCCATTGCCAGCACTGCCTCTGATGTTCCCTCACAATCTGGGACAGACAGAAGGCAGGAAGAATTTATCTGAACCTCTTGATGCCGCTGTTTGAGAGGGTTTCATTTACTGCCAGGTGCATTATAGCTTCTGCTAGGTGGGTGCTGGGTTGAGATCTGTGGCTTTCTCAGGGCAATTGGTTCTAGGTCCTGTGGGTTACCATGGCCACATCAGTAAAATCAGGCAAGGAATGTATCCACCAGTCCTTTCAGCAGCACCAGAACGTGTCAGGGTGTGATGGAGCCGCCCTAGGAAGGACAGAAAGGCACGAGGGTGCAAACAATCCGACTCACATCCCTCCAGCAGTTCCCCACTGGTGAGCAGGTGTCAGAGGAATGTATTTTGCAATGGGTTTATTCAGTCTGGAGTAACTCATGTGCTCTCTCTTTAAGGATATTCTTCTCTCCAGCCCACCTGACAGAGTGGGGAGGGATTCAGCATGAAGCCACAAAACTAATCTCAAGGAAGAAACACAGCTTGCCTCCTGTCCTCCCCCCTGCACACCAAAGGGCAGAGCCTGTCCATGGGTGTCCCTTTGGGGCAGCATTCTGGGCGAGGCAGCACCCCTGGGTGCTCAGCACTCTCTCTGAGGGAGGTTTGGCTGCTGCTGGTCCCAGCCTGTCTTCAGCTTTTAACCTTTTGAGGAGGGGTCAGCATGGCCAGCAGCTGCCAAGGGCACTGCCACAATTCAGCCATGTCCCTGCTCAGGGACAGTAAACACAGGAGGGAATCCAGATCGTGTCCCAGCCCAGCTTGGCTTCCTGCCTCAAGGTCCCCATTGCCCCGAGTTTGGAGCTCTCCTCTTTTCCATTACCTCTAAGCAGAAATGGTGAATGTTTCAGCAGCACTGCCTAAATATAAAAATGTCAACAGAAAGAGCCATTTTATAACATGAGTCTGTGCATCTTCAGGCTCTGAGCAGTCAACAAGCCAACAGGAGAAAGGCTGAAATAGCTCAGGAGTTTGAAGATACTCTGAGAATGTACCTCACTGCCCATGGGTCTGCTCTCTCCAGCATCACCTGGGGCAGGAGGGCTGTTTGAGGTCTGTTTTCCCTGCCTGCTTAGGAAAATACCCAGTTTTCTCCAAAAACAGTCTGTCTGATACCCTGCTTGGTAGAAAAGGCTGTATCTGATGAAAAGGAAACACAACTTGTGTGACTGTGCTGAGATGCCTGTAGAGTGTCAGCACAAGGACTGGTCACTGTTCCATCACGTCCATGGGGTGTCATGGCTTTCATTGGGAAAAAAGTCAAAGTACATAGGCACCCTGTGTTAGACAGGGCTTTGCTAAGCAGGAATGCATTAGCTTGGTCCAGTTCATAATAACCTTAAATGTCAGGGAATGGCTTTTGATGCAAAACTCAGGAGCTGTCCTGACAGCAGCACAGGAGAGAAACCAAAAAGCAAGTACTTTGTGCAGCATTTTGGGGAATGAGTGGATGAGCCAGGGTGTAAAGATAGCACAAGTAACTCCTTCAGGCAGTTCAGGCAATGTTAAACTCCTGCAATTCAGGTTTGGGGGGAATGAGCCTATGTGGCATCCTTGCTTTTCTTCCTCAGGCCCTAATCTGTCCCCATCTCTGGCTGGATCCTTTATAGGAGCCTCCAACAGGAATAGGAGCTTCTCCCCCCAGCTGAGCATGGGTGGTGGATGCTCAGGTAATTAAAGAACTGCATTAACCCATCTTCTGTGCCCCATCTAAGTTGGCAGGTCTGGTGGATGTGCTGCATGGTTACAGAGCCCTGCTCTCAGGAACAGGGCATGTGAGGACATCAGGAGGACAGTGAAAGCCTTGTCATCCAGCCTGAAGTCTCACAGCAAGTGTCTATTAATAAGCCATGCCCACGCTTCCTCCAGGTATTTACAGTGCCCTTTCTCCCTGTTAGCTTTGAAAACCGCAGCTCCATTTTGACAGAGCAAGTCCTTTTCTTTTAGTGATGCATTTGGAGCCACAAGTGCGTTTGGCTGGAGCTGTGTTGGTAAAAACCTGCCTCATTTTGGGAAGTGAACAGGATTTCCCTCTCAAAATTACCTCTGTCTCCAGATGAGCAGTTCCAGCCTGTCCTCTGGGAGCCTCTCTGCTGTGGAGGTGGTGGCTGGCAGGTTTTAATGCTGGCTGAGGAGAGGTGCCACTGAGCCCACAAAATATGGAGGTGACAGCATCAGTCCAGCCAGCAAGGTCACCTCCCCCCAGGGAAGGTTGTCCCAGGTGAATGGGGGCAGGTGGGCATTCCCAGGTGCTTGGAAGGGGACATTTGGAGGCTTGCTGGTGTGTGTGGACCCCTCAAACCACTGAAAGGTGGCTGGTTTCTTATCCTTGCCCAGGGCAGATCTCCTTGTGCCACACTGATTCTTTGGCAAATGACCCCAAACTGGCATAGCTGCAAAACGGGGCCAGATGTCAACTGGGATGAATGAGCCTGGTCTGTGAGTCAGTTTGGGCTGGAAAGGTAAGGAAAGAAGCTTTTTCACCCCAGGGAAACAATGGGGAAATGAAAGGGAAACTGGGACCTCAGAGTTCCTCTGCCCTTCCCCAAGGAGGACTCTGTGGGGTGGAGAGGACAGTTCCCAAAATCCAACATCTGTTGTAACTCTGTTGTACCTTCTGAGAAATGTCTTTTTGCTGTTAGAGGTGCAGTTGCTGCTAGAGTGACTTTCTTCTCTCCAGTTGGAGCTGGAGACAAAGGAAAGAATTGTTGGTAATGAGCTATTTCTAAAGAAATTAATCTTGATACTTGCATCACTAACACGAGGCAGGGCAGCACCACAGCTTTCTTACCGTGGTTCAGGACAGCACTCAGGGGAGACTGAGAGCCTGGAGGTCCTGAGAGTGGTAGGAGCATCTTTCAGCATTGCTTGGTTGCAAAAGTAGAACCCAATTTGCCTCACTGGAAAAACAGCCATGCAGAAACCACAAGAACCCGTCGTTCTGGTCAGGCCCTGGGATTTTGTCAGGATTTTTTGAATACTCCTTCACAATTAAAATTCCCACTGAGCTGCCTTGCTGTCTGCAAGGCTGATTGGGATTGTGCAGGTAAGCTGGCAAGTGGGATTGCCCTGAAGCATCAAACTACATTCAATTAGCCCACCCTGCCTGCAGGAACATGGTTAGCTGGCAGCACATCCCCCCTCCTGGTAAATTAGATAATCACACAGTGGCTTAGTCACACCGGAGAAGTGCACGGCTCCCAACTTGCCGGGACAAATTTCTCCCAGCTTTAATTAGCCATGAGATGCTGGAGCGCCTAAAGCGCTCTCCCTGCCCGTGTTTACACTCAGTGCACCAATCCAGTTTGGACTGAGGTCTCCAAATATTTGCAGTTAGCAAATATTGCTGTGTTTTGCAGTTCCAGCTCTCCGCAATTAGCTGGAAAACACAGGTTTGTATCCACGGTCTTTTCAAAAACAAAAGGGTGGGTGCTCAGGTGGCAGGACTTCAGCAGGAGGGCCAGCACTGCTCATCCAGCATCTCTGCTGTGTGCTGGCTCAGTGTCACCCCTGAAAAGAAATGGGAGGAGGAGAGGCTTCTGGCACCCTGAGAATGGAGCAGGGACCACGTAGCAGGAGCTGCTAATATAAGTGAAGGATCGCTTAACATTTAAGACTTGATTCTGTCTTTGCTGTGTGGTTTTTACATAAGAGGACACTTTCCACATCTCCTCCGCTCCTATTTTTCTTACTGACATGATGACATCCAGTTAACTGAGGTGTTTTCAAACAAGCCTCCATCATTCTGATGGTGGCATGAAGGTTCCCAGTCCAGCCAGCTCACATTTACAAGTGCTGGACTTGGCACTTCTTATCTGGCAGCAAATGCACTGAAAACCTTAAAAACAATCTGCATTGTAATCTTGGTCATGTTAAACATCTCTCAGGATGCAGTGATGCATTTGCTGGTTGCACAGAGCACTATTGGGGGTTGTCAAATAATGATGTTTAATTTGCAGTAACAAAGGACATGAAATCCATCTTGCATAAACTCTGCTAAAGGTAAATGTCCCTTTCATATAAAAATGTACAAGATTATTTTAAAGATTTGAGGCCTGCTGACCCTCCAGATTGTTGTACAACCATTTATATGTGTAAAATTGGCTGTCAGAGGCAGCCCAGGTGAGTTTATGTGTTCGTGCTGGCAGCAAGAGTCGCAGTTGCTCTGCAGGGACGGATGGGTTGGAACACGCCCTGCACTAAGGCATGTGCTTAAGAACTTCCAGCTCATAAAGACTCATCCTCTGTTCCAGAGGCACTGTCTGAGCCTGACAGCAGTGAGCCATGCCAGATAAGGGCTGCAGTGCTCACCTTTGTGTTGCCTGGTAGCAGCTGTGGCACTGAGTGCCAGCAGTGGCTGTGGCCACCCGCCGGTGGCAGCGTTGCCTTGGCCCCAGCATGGCCAGGGAACAGCTTGGCCCTGTGGCAGGGGAGGGAAGAACTTGCTTGGCTCTGATAAACGATGCTGTTCTCAAACTAAAATGGAGCTTGAACTAATACTTTATTCCTCCCATCCAGACTCAGAAAACAGGAGCCTCAGCCACTGACTGGGATGTTTCCCTTTGCCAGGCCTCTGCATGGCTCAGTTTTAGCAAAAAGTCAGCCCAGCCCCTGAGACATCTGTCAAGGACATGATGCTTGGTAAGGGTTCACCTTGTATATTTAAGCCAACACAAGCAAGTGACAGGGAAAGCAATGCCATTGTGGGTTTCTAACTGTGTTATAGCAGTGTGAAGGCAAAGAGGGGTGGGAACAAGAGGTGGAGAGTAAGTGACTCTGCTGTCAAGAAAGCAAAGGCCTGGCCCTGCTAACGTGGTTCATCATGGTGGTTTGCTCTCTTAGACCCTCCATCCAGCATCAGGTCCAGCACTTTGGTGGGAGGTGCTGCCTGGCTTGTCCTGCCCAGCCAGCTGCTGCTGCAATGGTCAAGTCTTGCTGTTGATGTTGTGTTGCATCTTGGAAAGGTGTTTGGTGTGTGTGGTGTTGGCTGTGATATTTGGGAACTGAGAGGTTTTTCTCTTCTGCAATTACCAGAGTGGCTGAAAGGCACAAGTTCTGGCACTTTGTCTTCCATCTGTCTCTGGGCTTGAAGAAGCCAAAAAGGGAATAGAGGATTGCATTTCCCCCCTCTCCCAGCATGGGTTAGCAGAATCAAAACAATAAATCAGGAGACATTTCAGCACTTACCTCCTGCTTTTACAGAAATCACTATACATTACAAGTGCCTTTGCATATTTTATAGCAGTTTAAAAAGCCAGTGTAGCTAATCTGGAAGTTGGCTTGTTCAGAGAAGCACAAAACATGTGCAGCCATAAAAATCCCTCATTTGATGTCAAGCTATTGCATTTTCAAGTGTCTGAAAAGCAACCCCTATTACGAATCCAAGAAGTTTGCCTTGACTCACCCCAGCTCCTCATGGTTAGTGAGAACAGAAAGATCAGCACAGCATCTTGAAAAGTTGTGTTGTGTTGTTGCCACACTGAACAGATGTTTTGATAGCAAAGGCAGCCTCCATCCAAGGACTAACCTTTAGAGGAGGAGCAGTGTGCTTTTGTGCAGTTGGGGAAAGAAAGGTAATCTGACTGCAAAGGACAGAGATAGTCAAGGTGATGCCAAAAGGTTGAGGAGTAATGGTCCTGGAGTGACGGGCATCCCTCTAACAAGGAAATGTGGTTCTTGAGGGTTTGGGGTTGCAAAGTACTGTCAAATCACTGAGAGCTGGTGGAGAGTTGGATACTCATAAGTTTTCTGTCCTCTGGCTCTTACTACTACAAAATCTGTGGAAATTTCTTATTTTTGGAAAAGCTGTTTTTCTGCCTGGATGGATCAGGAGTTTCAGCAGTTATTTGTGGTATAAGATGCATATGTTCATGCCTAGATATTCAGAGTGGTAACATAACCCTTAGCCCATAGAAAACCAGACAGAAAACTGGCCTCTCCAAGTGCTTCATTCAAGGTTCAGTCTAAGGACTGTTCCCAGATCCCCTTTCTCTTGACACTCGGGCATTTGCTGTGTCTGGTTGCTGGAGGGAGGAGGAAGACAAGTGTTGAGGTTAATAGTAAGGTTAATGTTGTGGTTAATTATCCTCAAATCTGCCCTGTTTCAGATGATGACCAGGTCATCATGGCCCCTCTTCTGCTGCAAAGAACAGCTTGGGCAAACCTGAGCATGTCATCCACTTCAAAACTGGTTCTATCAGTGGAAGGAAAGCCATTTTCACATGAGGAAGGGGGTCGGGCATGCTGGTGTGTGGGTCCAGCCAAGGGCCCAGCTGAGCACCGGCCCACGTGGCAGTGACAGCCTGTTCAGCTGGAGCAGAGGACACAGCGAGCTGGCAGCAGCACTTGGTGTATTTCCTGCCTGTAACCTACTTAAGGGTAGGCTGAAATCTGTTGCAGGAGCAAGCAGCCAGGAGCATTGGATGCTGCTGGAAGAAGGAGTATGATTCAGCCACCTGAAGGCATCTCCCTGTAGGAGAATTACCTTCCCTATAAAGCAGCAGGCATTGCTCTTAAGTGTTATCAAGCTTAAATCGGTTCCCTAGGTGACATCCCGGTAAGTGGATTTCCCAATTAAGCACATCCCGATTAAGTGGGATGTACTGTAATTACAGAGCGCTCAGCACTAGGAGCAAATCAGATCCGTTTGCAGCAGAAGGGCTGGGTGGAAGCTCTTCCCCAGTCTGGGGTGGACTGTACCAAGGCATTTCTGTGAGCATGGATGTGGGCAGCAGGAGATGGGATTTGCAGCCACCCCCGCCATGCCAGTCAGCGTGTTCCCTGCAGAAGGAAGATGCTGAAGGAAGCCCTGGTGCCACATCTTTGAACGCTGATAACAGGAGCATCCTCCTTTTAAGGTTGCACTCATGTCTCCTGCTAGTCCACAATCTGCTGGATGGAGCCTTTGCTCCTGCCAGAGAAAATACTCATTAGCAGCGAAGGCTGTGTGGATGCTGTGTAGGGAAACAGTGGCTGTTCCTGTGGAGGCAGAGGCTGTCAGATGGTGCTGCCCCCCACCAGGCAGATAGTACAGTCCTTCAGAGCCAAATTCCCTTTGCACAACCCAAGAGAGGTGGTTTTTCTGTCATGGCTCCCTGCCCGTCACTCTGGCTTCCTTTTCAAAGGTGTCCCACTCCCAGCACGAAGCCTCATGGTCCTGGAGTCAGACTGGGGCTACATAAGCCCATTCATCTAAAGCTTTGTGGTTCCCAGCTGCTGTTGGGATATCACAGGGGAAGAAGATGCTCCTTTGTTTGTTGTCTATTAGTGAAAGGAAGAGAAGCATTTACTGCCTTGGACAGGTCAGAGCATTTTTATCTGGATGGGAATATGAAATCTAATTGGAGACCTGGGAATTAACTGGTCAAGGCAACACTGAGATGATGCAATGGGAGGTAAAATCTGTGTCAGGAGGGGTGTGTG
Source organism: Myrmophylax atrothorax (assembly GCA_026770055.1). Classification (NCBI taxonomy): domain Eukaryota; kingdom Metazoa; phylum Chordata; class Aves; order Passeriformes; family Thamnophilidae; genus Myrmophylax; species Myrmophylax atrothorax. The sequence goes on along the minus strand of JAOXXN010000175.1, from coordinate 5,891,942 downwards.
GCACAGGGGCATTGGCCACTTTGGAACTGAAGCAGGACTCTAGACCTGAACCTGCACCCTCAGACTAGGCCAGCCTCCAGTTCAGAGCCTGTTTTAGCACTCACCAGGTTTAGCCAGCTGCCTCAGGATCCTTAATTCCCACTTGGCCAGGAGGTGATGTAAGTGCAGTGCAGCCCATTTCCCCTCCAGGCTCCTGGTCCCCTGGGTCATGCTGGATGGGGCACATCTTCGTTGGCCATGGTGCTTCCAGGGGTCTTGTGCCTACAGCCAAGATGTTCAGAAAGCTTTTACACCTCCCACACCATGTTCTTTGCTGGGGCTGCAGGATGGGGAGCAGGAGCCTTTCTACTTAGCTGAGACCTTACATTTTACGGTGACATGTCACATGAATTTTAGCTGCAGAGACAACACAGTAGGACAGCATGGGAAGCTGATGAGCTGCTCCTACCTTTGGGAAGGTTTTCCATGTGTACATGAATTGGCTCTGTCTCATGTGGATGGATTCACACTCCTGCTTGCTGGGCTGACTCTGTGGCACTGCAGCACCTCAAACCCCTTGGTGATGCCTCCTCCCCTGCTGCTGTGCCTCTCTCCCACTCCAGCAGCTTCCCCCCTCCACCAGCTGGGCTGCAATATCCCCATAATGTGGTATCCCCACAATGCCCATATCTGATCCAGCTGGAGATGCACAGCAGTCCTGTGAGTGCAGTGTCTGTGCTGCTCTTCCACCCCCAGGCCCTTGCACTGCTGCTTCTTCCATACTGCTGGTTTTGCAGTGCCACCCACTGGCAGAGGCTCCCCAGAAATCCTTCTCTGCAGCTTTTCTCTGCCACAGGTGATGCTCCAAAGATGAAATATTAGAAGGATGGCTCTGGTGGGTGCAATTCATAGAGCACATCCCACGGGTGTTGGTCCCGGATATCTGGAAACCTTCTGGCATCCTGGTTTTGGTTATCACAGTGTATGCTGAGCCCCAGGCTGCAAGGCCACTGGGTTGACAGAGTCCCATGTCTCAGCTCAGGCTGTTTATGTTTAAGGCAACTCACGCTGTCTCACCCCAACAGGCTGTCCAGCCCTGTGTCCTGCCTGCAGTGTGGTGGGGCAGGAGGCAGCAGCAGGGTTGTTTCCCATCTCTGCTTGCTGGGTCTGCCAAATTGGTTTATGTAGGTTCTCTGTGCATGTTTTCCTGTGCAGGATAAAATACAAACCCCTAGCTGATACCAAAACCTGCACTGTACACCAGGAGCAGGCATTCCAATTGGGACTGTGCTGCTGGCAATGTGGGCTTGGGGGCTTGTGTGGGAGGGGATGCTTTGGGGCCACAGTCATTTCACGGTCAGCCTGGTCTCTGAGTTTTCCTTGTCCCTTTCTGACCCCATTTATAGTCTTGTTTACATCCCCAATCAAGAAACAGGAGGAGAGACAGCAAAGAGACAGAGCAGTGCAGTTCTCAGGGCTTGTGTGTAGTGACTACCACATGTAGGAGACCACTGCCAGGCTGGTACCCCCTGGAGCAGCCAAAATCAGCCCAGTGCCCAGATGTGATTGCCATGTCGATGCAGCAGCAGCACAGTGGGGCTGTCAGGAACTTTCTCCCCAGCCTCCTAATAGGCAGTGAGTGCTTGTTTAAAATAAAGCCTGACAAATGGCATCTTGGGGGCGTCAAGTCCTGGAGCAGTGTCTTCCAAAAAGTATGAAAAGGCCCCGGAGGGAGCCTGGCACAGCCTCCCAGATGACAGTAATTAAAGGCTTTTGCACTCAGGCACTGGGAGCTGCTCCTCTTGCAAATTGGCCTTGATTGAAGAGGAAGAGAATGATTAGGCTGAAGGGGAATGGTGGGAGTGGCAGGCGAAAATACAGAGGTAAGTCTCAATTTGTCTTCTGATTTTTTTCCATCTCTTCCTTTCTCCCAAACGGTGTGTGTGTGGGTGGAGGGAGCAGTGCTCCAGCTCTGCACAGCCTGGGCTGGCTCTGCCTCAGTGCTCAGGCAATGTTAGGCTGAAAAGGAGCAGCTCTGCTCTGGTCCTGCCTACGCAGCCTCAGATCATTGCCCAGCACTTCCTGCAGCTGGTCCTGTTCTGGAAAGCTCTCTGGGCTGGATGGCACCAGGGTCACCCATCCTTATGCAGAGCTGGCAAAGGAGTTAACCCCTGACCTGGGTTATATCCCTAGCTCTCTGTAAGGGCTATATTCCCTATAAACCCCAGGGGTTACAACCCTTTCCTCTATTTTAATTATAAAGGGGGTATTGGTAGCTTGCTCAATCCAGCTTTTATCACGTTATGTATTTTAGACCTCTGGGTTTTATGAAGTTATCTGAATATATTTAGGTTCAATGCTAAGCCCTGCATCAGTGTTAGTGGTTCCTGAAGACTAACTCATGACATTACAGAAATATGTTCCCTTCCCTTCCTAAAGCTCTGTCCCTTCTCAGACCCACAAGCACCAAAGATGTCCTGACTCTGGCTGGGGCCCTCCAAGCAGCAGTTTGTGTTGAAGTACTTGGGGAAGGTGCTATGGCACAAGCATGGGTGCTACCTCCAAACCCAAGCAGCTGCTTCACCACATAGAGCCAAGGAACTGGTCCAAGATTCAACCAAGAGCCTTTGGCCCCCGAGTCCAGGCCATCAACAGTTAGCTAAAGCAACTTAGCTCATGTTATGGCAGGACAGATCATCTTCTTTGTGAAGGGCAACTAAATAAATATTTGCTTGAATGCAACTGTAAAATCTCCAGCAGTGAGTTTTTGAACAGCTGGCCTTGCTCAAGGAAGCTGCTGGTCCAGTTTGCAAATGGATCTTCTTGTCTGGGTCCAGTCCTGCCAAACCCAGTGGTCAGACTCCCTGTGGGAAGAAGGGAAAGCAGGCCCTCTGCTCTGCATTTGGTGCTCGTTAATATTTGGATGAGGTAAGTGATGTGCTGAGTCTAGTGCAGCAATTGTGTTTGCTACAGGGCAATAACTCTGCAGGGTTACCATGAAATTCAGCACAGCTTGTGTGGTGTGCAGGCTGAGGCAGAGCAGGGCAGCAAACCTTAGACAGGAAAACACCCTGTTTCGTTGGGGTGAAGCCTTGAATCACAAGGGTGATATGATTGAGGAAGGGACAGACAAAGGTGCTTTACCTGCCAGCTCAGGTGAGGTGTGGTGCCTGGCAGTCCCTGCATGCTCTGCCACATCCCATTCCCAGTGGCAGTGGCTCCAGTCCCTGCAGTGTCACTCAGCCACCCTCAATCCTCCCTGGCCTTTCAGAGGGGAAGCTGCTTGCTGAGGGGAGCAGGGTAAGTGAAAGAGGAAAAAACAAATAATATCCTTCCATCCCCTGCGGGCAGCGGGGGCGGTTACTATGTGAGCAAGGCTTGCAGCACCAGTCCATTCAGCACAGCACTGCCTGTGTGCCCAGGCCCCCACGCACAGCAGGCTTTGTGCTCTTGAGGTCAGCTCAAAAAATTGCTCAAAGCCCACGGATGATCCCCTGAGCTTTGCAGCTGGCCTCAAATACTCTGCTAAACACCTGCAAAATGGCTCGTGTGGCCACACTGGGCAGCGTTGCAGCTGTAAGCTGCTAGAGGAGCAGCCAGTGATGTTGGAGGATGATGACACCCCAATTCCATGCAGTCAAACGGGATCAAACTGGCCCTGAGGGGTGATCAGTGACACCACATTCGAGTGGGGCCAGATGCTGCTCTGAGCAGCGTGTGCTGCTTGTGGCACTCACACCAGGTTGCCTGTAAACCTGCAGCACTTGAAGAGCAGGGTCACATCCCAGACTCATTTTCCTTTAGAAGGTGGAAGAGAAGAGACCATGCCTTCTCCTCCAAACCAGAAGTAAAGCTGGACTCCCTTTCCTCCCCAGGGCGCCCAGGTTTGGTCCCTACCCTGCTTTGCATTACCGAGGGAGCAACAGCATCTCACAGCTCCTTCCCACCATCCACCATCTTGGACCCTGTTGCAGTCAGGCTGGCCAGTGGATTCAGCTGACTGTGCTCCAGAACAGCACAATAAAACCTCCAGAAAATAATTTTTTATTTCCACATGCTTCCCCACAGCTGCCTGCAAACCCTGTGCTGTGTTTGGCTGCAAGAGCTTGCCCAGGGCTCAGAGGGTTGGGCTGCATAGGGCAGAAGGAGAGGTCTTTAACCCCTCCCTGTGCCAAAAGGCTCCTTTGTGGCCCTGCAGCTCCTCTCACCAGGTTGTGCACTGGTGTGATTCGACAGCAGATGACAGAGGTTAGGATAAGGCCTGGGATGGCTGGGATGCTGTTGCCATGGAAATCACCCGGTGTCTGGAATAGCAAGAACAAGAGCAACTCAAAAAGTAATGATCTGTCACATTGATTAAGGGGGAGTTGGAGGGATTTTGTTTGGGGATAGCCTTGTACTTCAAGTAGTATGAATCCATATGCCACATCTCCCTGTTTGCCTTCCCCTGAAGGACTCTGTCAACAGGAAATAATCTGATTTGTTTTGACCGGGGGTTTCTCCAGGGAGTGCTGACACGGTGCCTGCCCATCAGCTGTGCTGCACAGCTCTGCCATCCCAGGATGAAAGGCAGCAAGTCAATGCAATATTCATTCACTTCCTCTTCCCTCCTTCATTCATTTCTTCATCCATTCATCTGCCTCATTCACATTTCCGCAGCACTTTAATGAGCAGTGCTTAGCCCCTGCAGCCTGCAGAGCCTTCTCCCAGTGTGCTCTGTGCTGCAGATGGCTGCAGGCTTATGCATGTGGCAGGGCAAAGCTCGGCATGGCTGCAGTGGGGCTGTGTTGTGCCCAGCTGGCACTCAGATCTTTAAACCCCCCGCAATTCCCCCCAGGTTTTCCTGTTCCATCTTTCGCATCCTGATGATTTATCTTTGTCGTGATTTCCATCTGATCCAGCTCCTGTGCTCTCCGTGGGAGCCCCATCGTGGTGCTGATGCCTGTGCCCATAGCAGCCCTCCTGGGGCCAGGGAGTGGCTTGGCAGGAGGTGACGTGGCAGGAGGTGGCAGGTGGCATTGCTGGGGAAGCAGGAGGGAGCCAAGTGTGGAGTGGGCATCACTGGGGCCCTGGTGCCAGGCACTTGGTGCTGAGCCAGAGCCACGAGCGTGAACATCCTCAGGGCTGTGTCACCGCCCACCTGCCCCCACCACGCCGGTGCCTTTGTGGCACTTGAGGAGCATGGGATGATTTCTCTTTTTCTCTACCTGCTGTCCTGCTCTCAGAGACGGATTCATCAGAGGCAGGTGGGTGGTGGCCCCTGTGTGAGCTCCAGGCTTAGGCCAGGGGAGCAGAGCTTTGGGCAGCAGGTACAGGGCAAGCAGCCAGACCCCGGTGAGCAGCTTGGGCAACAGGCTCACAGCCATGTGCAGGAGCAGGAGGCATGTGTCCCAAGCCTCTGCTTTTAGGGATTTTCCTCAGATAAGCATGGCTCAACCCTCCTGTTGCCCAGTTTTGGGCACTCACAGGGTGTAGATGGGGGAACCAAACACATCTGTATTTCAATGCCCATGCCCATGCCAGAACAGGTTTGCATTTTTTCCCCATTGCTTTGCAAATATTTCTCTTGAAGAAAATAAAATGCCTGAATGCTGGCTGGGTAGCAATCCAAGAAAGAGTAAAAGGACAAAACTAATTTTCCTGCCCATGATCTCACTAGTGGAAAACAATCCCTTCCTCCCTGAGCCTGAAACCCTCCTTGCTGTGCTTGCATGTGAGCTGTGCTCCAGCACTCTCCAAATAGCCAAGTGCATTTCTGAACCCAAGGAAGCAAACAGAAAACATCCGTTGTTTGTATAATGGAGAAGGCTTTCTCTTTTGTTCCCTGCTTTTTATCAAGTATCTGCTGCCATTATTGTTACTCACTGGGTTATTACCTCTGAGTGGCTACTTCCACCGGCACAAGCTGGTTTATTGTCTGCTCGGAGCAATTATGGATTGGGATAATTCCTGCCATGCTGTTTCATTGTGGAAGGATCTGCTGTGTTCTGTGGCCAAGGTAACTTGAGGTGATTTGTGCTGCTGAGTTACCCATCAAGTTAATTAGGAGTGGGTGGCTGGTGCCCCACTGTGTGCTGGGGCAAAAGGAGCAGCAGAAGCTGAACCCAGGCATCTTCTCAGTGTGAGAGGCATTCAAAGCAAAGATTGTTCAGTGGAGCAGAGACCAGATTGGGGGTTTTTCTAGAACTGGTTCATCTTTATTCACTGGTTGACAGAATGTTGATCCTCCCTCTGAGGGTGCAGAACCCCAATGCTCTGTGTGTGCAGAAGACAGGAGTGTCCCCACAGGAGGATTTGCAGTCCTGGTGGAAGACATTGTCTTGTTTATTGTTTGTCTAAGAGGTAATTCAGTTCCTCATCCTGTGCTGCGAAGATGAGAGGAGGAAACTGTTCCTTGATCTGCATGGGATTTCCCTGCAATAACTGCCTCACCTGGCTGGTTGGAGAGGGGAAATGAAACTAAAATGCATCTCTGAAGTTCAAAATCAAGATCTCCTGGGCCTCACACATCTGTGGAGATCAGAGCCCCAGTGCTGTCGTGCTGCCTCTTTGAACCACAGGGAGTTTCACCCCAGGCAGGAACAGCCACCTGGCTTCACGGCAGAGGGCTCAGCCCACAGGTTGCAAAAGTACCTGGTTATTTTTATTCCTTTGATACTTGAACTGCTATCAAATTAACTTACTACTTTCTCGTTTACTTCCTGGGAATCCCCAAAAACTTGCCACAGGCAATAACATTTATTGGTGAGGCGCTGCCAAACCCCCTGAGTTGTCCCTGCACAAAAGGGGTCAGGTCACCCCCTGCACAGCCCCTCAGCTACAGCCAGCCTTGGCACAGGGTTTCTTCTCAAGACATGAGGGTTTTATCCTTCAAGAGCAGCTGTGTGAGTATTGCAATCCAGATACTCAGGATAGTAACAATGTGTTTGTACATTCACTTGCTAATAAATAAATACAAAAGTGTGACACTTTTAAGCACTTGCTAAGGCTCTGACAAACACGATTTTCCCACAGTTAGTAACCTGTGGATTAGGAAGCCATGTTTTTTATTTATTTTTAATAGCACACCATGAGGACAGATTAGCATGAGACTATAATGCCATCACATGGTCTTGAAATCCTCTGTGCCAAGACTCCATCCAAGTTCAGCACAAGGAGCAATGAGCCTTTCTAAGGAGTCTTCATGGTAAGAAGTGTTTTTATTTCCTGGCTTAGAAACTGTAACTAGCAGGGTTGAATTTCTGGAGTTGCATGTATGCATAGAACACTGCACAATGGCATTGTTCAGTTGTTGGGCCCATTGTTAAGCGTGACCCTCCATACCCACAGAAACCTCCAGGTGTCTGGATTGCCCCTGCCACGGAGCAGTCCTGCTGGCCCCACTCACCAGAGCTCCTCTTGGCTTTGATACTCAGCTCATACCCCAGGCCAGCTCAACATTTTGCCCACTTCCCAGTATTTTCATGCTCGCTTTGCAGTTCAATCCTGGCCCACCTGGGCTCTCAGATACCCCTTCTGCAAGGAAGTGATGGCTCAAACCAAACTGAATGTACACAAATGTTGGTACAGAAAAACCAAAGGTGAGCAATTCAGATCCATATAGACCCTGTGAGACTGAAGGCAGAGATCAGCTGAGAAGCAGAAAGGCCCGAGCTGCTGTTGTCCAGTAAAGGAGAAATCACTCCCTGGGAGTTCTTAGCAACTCTCCAGGAGTTTCTCATGAGAACTCCTCAGGTTTCCCACAGGACACCGGAGATGTTCCTGAAAACAGTCAGGATGAGTTCAGCAAAACACTGGCCTTGTGAGATATGGATTATAACCAATTGGGATTTGCAATTAAATGGTGTGAGGTCCAATTTAGCAAATAGAACGTAGCTTTAACCCCATACAAACCATGTGCAGTGTGTAATGAATGGCAATGGCTTGACCACATTGCTCTGGTGCGTGGTGTCCTTATTCCTCCACGTTATTTATTGTTTCCTTTATCTCTCCAAGCAGCCTTTGCTGCCACGAGGACCACTCAGTGCAGGGGAAACCTCGTGGTGTGTTTGATACCGTGCTCCTGGCACGGGTGGGTTCAGCCCATGAGTTACCTCCCCCTTCTCGTTGCGGATCCTCCTGTTGAACTCCTTGCCCTCGAGGCACAGGAAGTCCTCTCCGGGGTGGATGATGCCACACTTGATGGCGATGGCGCGGGCGGTGTTGATGTTGTCCCCGGTGACCATGCGCACTGTGATCCCAGCCCGCTGGCACTTCCTGATGGCCTCTGGCACCTGCCAAAGCAACGGGGCAGCAAACAAAGGCCTGGGTAAGGCATGAAATGCAATTCAGGTGTTCCCAACTGGAATATTTTGTGGCTAAGAAATTCGTGGAGCAAAAAGAGAAATCAGACATACCATGGCCTATTATTGTTGTTTGACTAGTAGGGAATTGAAGTTCTACCCCAGGCAAGGCAAACCTCGTAGCAAGAAGCAAAAAACTCCCATTTTTTACATCACTTTCCTAAAATTTCTCCTGACTGGAATACAAATGAGAGCTCTGCAGCTTTATTGACCTTCAGCATCAAAGAGCAGCATGCTGAACCAAACATGCTCAGCATACATGGGAATAGGAATGGAGAACACACATTTTTATACAGAAAATTATTTAACTTCTGAGCCAAGCTTTCTTTCACTAAGATTATTTTTAAAGTTCTTGTAATTTAGCACTATTCCATTAATTCATGCTTATGAACACATGGAATTCCTAAATATGGGAGTTTAACATTTCATTCATATTTTATGTATTTCAAAGGCCTAAAAATGCAACATGCCTTCAGCTCTGCTCCTTTCTGCAGGAGATGAACTTTTCCTGCTGTGCAGCAAACGTGTCAGTGAGATAAAATTCAGTGTGAGATTCTGGGGAAGCTGTATGCTGCCTTGGCATCATATACAGCCTGTTTTTAAAAAAACGAACCAGGATTTTTATAATTAAAATGGGCAAGAGCTAGGAGATTCATTCCTAATATTTAAATAAAGCTCTTTTAATACAGCTACTTGTGTATATGAAACCTATAGAAGGGCTCCATGTCTGTAGCTTAATTTCAGATGGAGGAAAATAATTCAATTCCCTTAAACTATTTAGTGATAATTTATAAATTAATAACATTATCAATTAATTCACTCTCAGGATATTTTAATATTATTATTAAAGCATTATTTCTTCAAGAAAAAACAGTAATATTATTTGAGAGGGAATAATAAGAGATGTGATTAACACATCAAGAACAGCCTAAATAAGTATCTTCAAAACATCACTTCTGTAAATTTCAGTTTTACTTAGAAGAGTCATGGTGATTGAAGCCCTTCACAGAGCCCCAGGAAAAGGAACTGCCTTAGTACAGAAGACAGCAAAGGACAGATAAAAAAAAATATATACAGATGAATAAATAAATCTATATTTAAAACTATTTGAGAAAGGCTATTATAATGGGTATTGCTGGCTACAATATGAAAGCCTGCCTTTATTCCTCTGCCACTTCAGTGCACCTTGCTGACCATAACCTGTCTCACAGATATAAGTGTATTGCAGAACTCAGTGCCAGTTAGAGTGGATTCAGCTCATCCATTAGTGCAGGAAATGTTAAGGAAAGGAGACACCCTCTCCAACATTGCACTGCTAATTTTGTGCATTTCTGGATATTTTACTTTCCTCTGTGGCCACAAGTATGTGACACTGCTGAGGGCAGGACACTGCATTTATGTGACAACCCTTGCTTGGAGCCAGCATGGCAAATTCTGCATTCCTAAACATTTCCTGGGGCCACAAAAGCAGAATAACTCACACTGAAATTGTTCACCCTGAAACCATAGCACAGATAATGGTTATTCTAATCAGTGAATAATTTCACACCATGGTTCTGCATATTTATTAAAGGCAGTTGTGAAGCCCCCATTGTCCAAAAAGCCTCACTAAACCAACACTTTTTTGAGGACCATAATAGTGCTTTTCCCATGATTACCAAGGAAATCACCCCACTCTCAGAATGTGTCCCCAGAACGATTCTGTCAACACAAATCACAGAATGCAGTGGAGAATTCAGGGACAGAGCTTTATCTTCCAATTTCCTCATCTCTCATTGAGAATATTCTTCCCACAACTTGTACCCTGCAAGCATTATTTGGATCTGAAGCCTTTTAATATTATGAAAGAAATTTCTATACAGGAATGTACAATCAGATTAAATCTATTACTTAAGCAAATGACTCCTGATCTACCCAGTTTCCACATTAATAATCCTGACTATATCCCATTTGTCAATTTGAAATGCCCTTAAGTATCCACTTTAACTGTGGTGACCCTCATGCACAGGATATGACAGATTTAGATGACTATCTGGAAAACCAGAACAGGGTCTGAACCACGAAGGAGAAAAATAAATTACAGTGCAAAGAGAAGAAAGAGTCCATTCCCACAAAGTGCCAGTCCTATTAGAGAAGGTCATGGGAGGACAAGCCAGCCTCAAATACATCTCAAACTCACACAGAACTAGAGAAATCACTCTATTTTCCTCTTCTGTCATTTTCTGGACAGCTGGTGGGTGGTATCTGATTTAATACTGTGTACAGTAATTACAGTTAAAATATTGTTCCTATTTTTTTTATTGCTGTAAGGGAGAAAGAGTGTTGGCAGACTGAGTGGGCAGAGGCAGCAGATATTTTCCATCAGTTCTGCAGGGCTTAAGTACACAATGTACAATTTGGGGGGTTATTTTCTCTCTGCAAAGCAAAACTTCCCATGCATGCATAAAGTAGCCAGTGCAGGAATATCTTTCTGAATCAGGTGACAAACAAATGGGAGGATTTGGAAGTGATTTACGTTCCTCTCCCAGGAATAACAGGCTGTAGGTGTGCATTGGCAGAGCAGTGCAAGCCAGTTCGGGCTCATTAAAATCAAGCCAGAGAGGCTGTCAGAACCAACAGAGAATCTCTGCAGGAACAAGACAGCATTTTATTTGTTCTCTGCTTGGGTATTTATCACAGAAAAATAAAAAAAAATCCACACAGGATACATATGAAGCAAGCAGTGCTTGATAAATCCAGCTGCTCCTGATGACCAAATCAGTGAGTGAATTAACCTGGAATAATGCCAAAGCCACAGGTGCCCATGGTTGGCATTCCAGACAGAACTGCCCAGTTGCTGCCACTGTCCATGTGCTAACTCCAACAGTCACCTCAGGAAAAGGGAAAACTGAGCCTTCCCCAGGGAACATGGGAATGTCACTTCATTGAAGCCAAAGGCTGCCAGGATGATGATGCCAGGATTGTTTCATTGGAATTACCTAATCTAGCACTTCTGTCAGAATAAATTCTGATATCCATGAATACTGAGAATATTAATAAATCAGCAGTTGTAGTAGTATTTTTAATTTTTATGGGTTTTTTCCTACCATACAGAAAGCACTTTGAAAATTCACACTCCAGTGGTGACTGTATTAATGAGTGGGTTTAATTCTGGAAAATACTAACCTTCTTTATAACTGCTCAACCTCTTAATGTTGGCATCAACAATTGTGATTTCACACAGATATATTGTTATATACCAACCAAGTCAGATATTTCATTTCTACACAAGATTTCTGAAATGAATAATGTTGTTCTGGCTTGAGGTGTTTTGGTTCATTTCTTTCTCCTAACGTATTGCTACTGCTTTTTACTAATAGTAGTAATAATTTAAATATTGGTTTAGATGCAACAATTAAAACACTGTTTTTGATGCTCTCATGATGCTATTATCACTTTGAAACAGTCAAAATAGACAAGGTGGGGAAAAAACCAAAGCAAAACACAAAGTCCCAAATCCCAGATGTCCAACATTTGGTAAAAGTCTGAAATTATAAATATTTGATTGTGTGCCTTGCAATGAAGTTAGAACTGTTACTGCATATTCTGGAGTTAAACTACAAGAAATTCAATACATTATGCAAATATTTATCTAGAAATAAGATGTTTTCCTGCCTCCATCTTCTTGATTCTTTATACAGAAGTCAGGTTTGACCTCTTTATTTTTAGCAGCATTATTC
>JAOXXN010000175.1:5812681-5826244 GCA_026770055.1 Myrmophylax atrothorax | reverse complement strand
TTCCAGACAGTGCTGAGGTCACCTCTGAGCCTCCTCTTCTCCAGGCTAAACACCCCCAGCTCCCTCAGCCTCTTCCCCACAGCACTTGTGCTCCAGTCCCTTCTCCAGCCTTGTTGCTCTTCTCTGGACATTGTTCCCTAACCAGGATGTTTGCTGTGTGATGTGGGATTTTCAGCACTGCCCTCTGTATAGAAGCAGGCACAGAATCTTACTGGGTGCAGTTTGGGATGGGGCCAGAGATAAATATTGTTCCCTTCAACCTTGATTTCTTTGCAGACACTGTGGGCAGGCCAGTGTATATTTATACACATGCAAATATGTATGTGTATAAATCTTGTCCCTTTCTCACCTTGACTGCATCTGAATGTTAAAAGTAAAACCTTAAAAAAGCTTTAGTTTCATAGATGAGATGGCCTTGCATTTCTAGCTAAAATACCATTTCACATTAAAAGTAAAATGGCCTTAGAACAGATCCTCCAGATTTTTGTCTGGAGCCAGTTTGTTGGGGGTTTTTCCTACCAAGTAAGTGAATTGAAAAGACTTTCCCTGAGGAATTTTTTTAACACTGCTTGCTATGACTCAAACTCTTTTTAGCCCTTTTATCACATGAAGAGCTGCTTTTTAAGTGTGTATGTGTTCAAAGCTGAAACCATGTGGTGGACTGGTAGGGGGCAAGTTTCTCTGGAGAGCTTGGGAAGTTGTGAAGGCAAAACCACTGGTGTTCCTGTGGCTCTTCAGTTGCTTTTGCCATCCTCTGACTGTATAGAATCATCTGAAGGGAGGATTTTCTGGCTGGAAAGAGCTTATTGTTTAGAAAAATTTCTATCTGCAGAATTTCTAGCCCTTCTGAATGGTTGTGTGTGGGCACATTCAGAGCTTGTGAGATACATAAAACCAGAGAAAAACAATGGAGTTTTCTCCCAAAATTATATTCACAGCAAACAATTGGAACCACCTGGGTTTTGTGCTGCTGACCTGTTCTGATGCCAGAATCCAATGGCCATATGGAAACATCAGATGCATTTTTATTGATGCGTGTCAATGTCTTGTGTTTTCTTCAAACCCATCTTGTCAATGCCTGGAACTTCATCCCTTGTAGTGGAATTGAAGGCAGTGCTGACTTGGAGGGTTCACATGTTTTAAGAAGTTGTTTTCATTGAGTGCAGCTCTGGCTGTGTCAGCTGAGAAGGAAGCCTTGCTCAGCCTTGCCTGTGGAATTGGGTTTTCCATGCCCCATGTGCTTCAGGATGCAATCACAAGGTGGCACTTCAAGTTCAGTGCGTGAACTGGAGCAGCTAATGTGTTTTTTTCCTGAAGAGTTAATCTACAAGTGTCCTGAATCATTCCATACTTGAAAAATTGATTGGAACTTTGGCTGTCTTTCCACTGGATTTGTGCTGTTGCCTGTGTAAGACTTTCTGAAATGTAGATGAGTTGGATTATGTGCACTAACTGTTCTTAAATGTCTTAAATGCCAGGTCACTGGAACAGGGGGACCTTTTGGAACCAGTAACATCCAGGAGCATCTCTTGCCTTTTGATCTGTCTATTTTCAAATCACTTTATCAAATAGAGGTATGAAATACTGCTCATAAATTCAGAGGCTCTACAAATGCCAGATATGTCACCCAAGACAAGTGTATATACAAAGCCTAAACCTGATTGGCTTTCCATTGCCTTGAAGATTTAACAAATGGTTTATAACAAGGCTATGTTACAAGATTTATTATATAAATGAATGTAGGGAAAAAAGGTTTTAGATCTTTGAAGACTTTTGTAATTGTATGTTCATGAAAGTTTTGAATTGACTGGTACTAGACTGACATTTTCATCCTGCAGTAAACTCTGTCCAAAAATTAATGGTGGTAATCTTGAAATAATTTTTTCAAGAATGGCAGGAGTGCTCTCAGTTTAGGCTGGTTTCCCTGATACATGAGCAAGTGTGTCAACTCTTGTGGTTGCACAGTGCGTGTGACTGTCTGCAGAGCAGGACCTGGCTGCTGGACAGAGGCTGTAGCAGGTTTTCAGTAATGTTGTGTCAAAATGAGCTACAGAAAAAAAGACTTTGTAATCTCAAATTTGGTCTGTGTAATTAGCTCAGTGGTTAGGTTAATGTCCTCGCTTTTTATGCATTTCTTTTTCCTTATGACATAAAGGACATGTGACCCCAGTAAACATGTCTGCAGGTAGAGCCATAGCTTGGCATTCCTCTCTTCTTGGTAACAGTAAAATGCTGTGACCTGTTAAACTGCCTGGGTAGTTTTACCTTGAAGAATAAATACATGGGACAGGTAGAAAGTCGATGGAGGAGCTTTGTTTAAATACATGTTTGAATTTCACTTTTCTATAGTTTTGTCTCTAATTTCTTGTTTTAGTTTTGCCAAATGTCAGTTTTTATGACCTGGTAATCTCAGGAGATTTTTAAGGGAGTGCTGTGACTACTTTCCAAATTAATTGCTGGAGAATTGGCTGTTGAAGCTTTTAACTGCCTTCTTGGTGTTTCATTTGTCTGTTCTGCTTTTCTGACTTTGAAATGTGGTTTGTTTTTTTAATAGATCAGTCATTGTGGAGGGAAGCTTATCAAAGGGCTGACTTCATCCAAACATGCTCTGGCCACACTGAGTGTTCGATTTTCAGCAACTTCAATGAAGGTAAGAGTGAGTTCCTACTGCTGGTGAGTGTTCAGAGCACGTGGAAAAACAACAGGCACAATGTGGAAATACCCATTTGGAGTCCATGTAGTTTTCTGTACTGCCTGTGACAGGTGCAGTTTTTAAACCCATGGAACTGTAAGGGTTTGCTAACCTCACAGAATCTCAAACTGAAGTGAAGGAAGTGTTAGGACGTGTCCCTTCATAGGGATATTTTTGGTGTTTGCTTACATAAGGTTGTTGGGATTGTTTCCAAAACCATGAGCTTTCCCTGAAGATGTGAGCCCAGTGTTGGTGTGCTTGTCTTAAATAGGAAATCCTTGTTCCTGAGGCCTCTGAGTTTGATCACTGGGAGCCAGAGGATGCATCTTCAAACTGCCCAGTGACAGCAATTATCCCAACCTGGAGGACTTTAACAACTTTGGATATGAGTCACAATAGCATCTCTGAAATTGATGATTCAGTGGTAAGAAACTCTTTATTTGTGGGAAGGGTATGATTGATCTGTGGCAGACTGTTACACAGCAGGGATTCTACATTTGCTCTATATTTTTTCTGCAAGATTTTCAGTGGCACTTTATGTTGGTTAGCTACACAAGTTAATGCTGAGGAGATTTGTTCCAAAAAGACTTTGATATTTCCTTTGCTAAAGGAGAAGTTTGTCACTTTGTGCTCTGTAAGCAACATTTCCATTGAATACTGACTTTGAGACATGCTTTTACTATTTATCTTGGCCTTTAAGCCACTTAGAATATTTTTACTTTTTTTAAGAACAAAAGTCTTCATGGGCTCAACTTTGGGGTGTTGTCAAGGTTGAAGCTTCCTGCATATTTAAGAACCTGTGACTTACTGGCAGCTTTCTTGACATCAAAACAGTATGAAGAGCATGAAATCAAAATTTGGAGCATTTTGCCATACTTTAGAATTGTGTTTTGTAAATCAGGTATTAAGAAAAAAATTAGCAGTCATCACAAGAATGTGATCAAATATGAACATTAATTACTTACTTGAGCTACTCTAGTAAAGCAGGAAATTATGTGTAGCTCAGAGATCAGAGTTGGGGCACAATTACCTTGTTCGTGATTATTTGTGATAGAGATTTAAGATTCTTTAGGTCTCCGTCCAGTTCTTGACTAGAAGGTAAATATTGATGAGATTACAACAAAAATAAAGCAGATGCAAAACACTGATGTGTATCAAGTTCAAGGTTTGAGACCTCCAAAAATAAAAGGCTTTCTGAGTTAAAGTGCATTTTTGACAGGTTTGTGTGACCTTGTGGTGATCAAAACATGGCAACAAATCACTCAGCATATTCTGGGTTTTGGTGCTATTGTGTTTATCCAGGTTCTGTGTAACATAAATCTGCTTCCTTGGTAAGACTGAAGCATTGTGAGTTTGATCTGTAGGTCATGGAGATAAACTGTAGGAGCAAATTACTTGTCTTCATTAAGAATCCAGGTTTTTAATTAAAACTTACCTGTGCCCCTCAGGGTAACCTGGTTTCCTTAGGAGCAAGATTTAACTCTGTTTCATCAGGTCATACAGAATGCTCTTTTAGTGCCCAAAGCTGAGAAGAGAGACTGCATTAGATAATACCTTGCCTTTGCTTGTTGGTCAGCAGATACTGAAGGAAGTATAGCCTGGCTTGTAGGCCAGAATACATTTAACACATGTATTTTTTCTCTTCTAGAAATTAATCCCAAAGATTGAGTTCCTGGATTTGAGTCACAACGGGGTGTCTCTGGTAGAAAACTTACAGGTAAGTGATGTTTTTGAAAGTGATTTTTTCTTTTTCCCTGACTGGCACAGACCTTACAACACAGATTTTCAGGCTTCAGAATTTTGTTGTTCATCTTCATGGAGAATAGTTTAAACCCAAACAGGTTATTCTTTAACATCAAGTATTCTTTTAATGGTGCATTTCTGACATGCTCTGGATATTTTAATTGCTTTGCCAATATTGACATACAGTATTTATTTCTTAAATAAATAAATTCAATGCCAGCTATGTCTGTGGTTGGTAAAAATGTAGTTGAGGAAGTTTCCTGTTTACAAGCTTGAACCTGTGTAATGAACAGCTTCATGTCATGTTTTTCATGCAATGTAGTGTCCAGCATGAAAACACTTGCACAAAATAAATGAGCAAGCCATAGGACAGCCTCTTTGCTATTGTTCAGTTTTATTTGGTGTATGACATCATTTTCTGTGCTGTTGTAGCATCTGTACAACCTTGTTCACCTGGACTTATCCTACAACAAACTGACGTCACTAGAAGGTGTTCACACAAAACTGGGAAACATCAAAACCCTGAATTTAGCAGGAAATCAGCTGGAAAGGCTGTGTGGTCTTAACAAACTGTACTCATTAGTCAACCTGGACCTGAGCAACAACAAAATAGAACAGGTAACTGTTGACTTTCAGTGTGGAATTGTGCAGTAGATCACAAAGTATTTCTTGCTGTGGGTGACACTGCAAATAAACGTGGCTGTAGTGATTTTTCCTGGTTGTTGTATGTGTGTGATCTGTGCAAGAAATGCTCAGTCTGTGTGCTCATTTTCATTTAGCCAATCTGTATTTACTCTCATTCAAATACTTCCAGATTGATGAAGTGAAGAATATTGGAAACCTCCCATGCTTAGAGAAGGTGGTGTTATCCAGCAATCCATTGAGCATCATCCCTGATTACAGGACCAAAGTGCTTGCTCAGTTTGGAGACAGGGCCTCAGAGGTGAGCTGTGGTGCTGCTCTTCCTTGGAAGCTGCAGCTTGGAAAGGTCTGGTTTTGTAGCCTGGTGAGGAAAGTAGTGCAAATGTTCTAAAAACCCAGTAAGTTTTCAGTGTGTTGGAGAATTGAACCATATTAATGTTATTCCACTGTGCTTGTGGATCTAAATAAAAGTTTACCCTGCCTTCACTGGGTAATGGAGTGATATTGAAACACAGTTGTGCTAGAAGTGTGAAGCTTACAAAACATCCCTGAGTTTGTATTAAATTCTTATCTTAGAGGAGGGTCTAATATGATAATTGTTTTGTGTAATGTTTACTTTTAGTTGTTTTAACATTTTTTTAGGTTTGTTTGGATAACATTGTTACCACAGAAAAGGAGCTGGACACAGTGGAAGTGCTAAAAGCTATTCAAAAAGCAAAGGAGGTGAAATACAAACTGAGCAACTCTGATAGAAAGGTGAGTTTGGTGCTGCGAGAGAAATAGAATGTGCTGCATACAAAACAAGCTTACAAAACTACTTGTACAAATTAGATGTAAGCAGAATTCACTAAACTTTCCTTAGCATTAAAGTTTTTATGCTTCTTGTGATTTAATGTGTTATGAGCTTTAAAGATTGTCTCTTTTTCCTATTTAGTTTTCAATGCAGTTTTGGTAGTTATCTGACCTTCCTTTTCGTGCTGGCTTGAGAGAGAGGAAGTGGGAGGAAAAAATGAAATGGCTTAATAGGGCACACAATGAATTTTCATTTGACCTCAAGAGCCATATTTTACATCTCATGCAAGTATGACAGAGCTGTGATTTTACTGCTTGTGTTGTAAAGTACTGAAATGACTTTCCCAAACTTCTCTCCTGTGGTTATTTAGCAGTGGGAGAGAATCAGAAATCTGAATTCTCCTTGCCTTCTCTCGTGTGGCTGCGTGCTGGGTAGCTGGTTAGTCCTGTTTTGGTAATAAATTTATGGACAAAACAGGTTCTGTCCCTACAGTGTAGAAATCCTGCTTTCATTCTTTTGGCTTGTGAACTGCCAGTTCTGTCAATACAGTGATTAGTCAGTGGTCAGAGTGACTTCTCTAAATGGATTCTTACTGGAATTCCACTTAGAGTGGAAATTGTAACTTGGAGGAGGCGACTGCCCCTTCTCCCCACCAAAAAAAAAAACCCAACAACAAAAAAGCTGGCACTAACTTTCCTTTTACTAAAATTGAGAAAGCTCGTGTGGACTTATTTTAGTTCAGGATCTGTGTCCTGTGTGTTTAGGTTTTTTCTTTAATTGCTGCGTGCTTTCTTTATTAGATCAGTGAGGACTCCAGGCTCACTGCTGCCAGCTCCAAATCAAACTGTTCTTCTCTTACTGTTCGTCCTTCCTCTCCCTCTCTGCCTCGTCCTGTCAGCTCCAGCCAAGGTAATCATGTATGTATCGTGCTGCTGGGCTGAGCCTCTTGGTTCTGCTTTTCTGAGCTGCATTGATATACATGAATATTATGTGCATGGATATGGGGCTTATCAAGGCCAGCAGAAGGACCTGGTAGTGTTGGCTTTGAAAGTGAAAGTTGTGTGTATGTGACTCAGCAAATTCCCAGTGGTGTTAATTAACTGGGGTGGAAGTTTGAAGTTTGGGTACAGGGCTTCTTTTACAGGGTCATCCTGCAGAAATCACCTGCAGAGGAGGCATCTTTTCCAGGTTTAGATACATGCCCTAATGGAAAAAACCATGACATGCACAGACATACTTTAAAATTGCTTCTCTACCTCTTCTTGGTCTGCAAAAATGTGAGCTCAGGCAGCATGTCCACCATTATTGCTTTTTGCAAGAGCTGCATTTCTGTCACACCAGAAGGAAGGGAGAAAAAGGAGCTGAGTAAAAGGCAGTTGTGGGATTAACGTTCTGGCTGAGGGGGTGATGTCAGCACATCAGCTGTGCTCTGTGCCACCTGCTGAACTTACCTGGAGGCTTTTTCCTGTTATGTTTCAAATCAATGTGCCTGTTGCATTAGGAACTCAGAAGAATGGCTTCACTTTCCTTTTTTGCAGGAGTCTGTAAGACTGACTTGCTGAATGTTCATTTGTGACCGAGAGGAAGAGATAAAGATACTTTATGGTTTTGGCTTTTCTCTGATTGGAAAGTTAAAGTGCAATAGGACATGCACAGTGAGAGAAGACTTTGTAACCATTTAAAAGAGCAGGAGACTTTTTGTAACCGTTTAAAAGAGCAGGAATTTTACTCTGAATAATTTGAGGTGTCACAGCTTCCTTTTGCCAGTAAATCAGTGGATTTGTGGGAGAGGGAGAGAAACATCCCTGAAAAGCTTGACCTTTGGAAAAGGTCCATTGCTGTCACTTATGCAGAATCAGTAGAGGTTTCCTAGTTCACAGCATTTGATTAAGAGACAGATACCTTGTTACAGAGCTGGTTGCTATTCACCTACTTCCCTTTTGTAGTCTGCCCAGATCACTCTTGATCTGCAGATAAAATTAAATCAATGCTTGCTTTAAAGTATTAAGTGTTTGACAAATGGTCTCAATCCTGTAACTGTGTAACAACCTGCAGTTTTGAACAGGACCTGCTCTT
This sequence comes from Myrmophylax atrothorax, assembly GCA_026770055.1. NCBI lineage: Eukaryota > Metazoa > Chordata > Aves > Passeriformes > Thamnophilidae > Myrmophylax > Myrmophylax atrothorax. The sequence continues at coordinate 5,818,298 of JAOXXN010000175.1, read as the reverse complement.
CAAATGCATGTCAGGAACCACTGGGACTGCCAAAGTTACTGTTAATCAATAGTCTTTTTCTATTACAACAAATGTTTAAGATCAGGTGAGTTTTGGAAGAAAAAAACATAGATCTTTCTGAAGGACTCAGGAGTTTTACAGAGAGACTGTGTAAGATCCAAGGTTTTATTTTCTGTAGTCCTTTTTGATAAGGTTCCTTCAGTAGAATTTTGGGGAAGGCTTTTATAAATAGTGGGAAGACAGGGACTGTGGCAAGCTATTTCTCAGCTTTAACAATAAAAATAGGTTACTTGCTACATATCTAGCTATCAAGGGTTGTTTTCCAAATACTGATATTGAAAAGTCTATTTTTTAAAAAATGGAGATATGCTAAGCAAGTAGTCTCACTGTTAAACCTTAAATCATGAATAATGGAATTAATTTCCTGATATGTTATTTCTATGAGTTGTTTTCTCTGCATTTTCTGGACACCATCTGTTTCCGTAACGTATTATTCATATTAAATGTCACTGGCAAATGGCTTATGGAAAAAGATTAAATATTTATATAGGAAACAGAAAACCAAAAATAATGCTGTCATGTTCTGTTTTTCCTGTCAGTTTGCGTTTCCTTCTTGCTAACACAGTATATTGTTCAAATAATAAATATCTCTTGTGTTTCCTCTGACCATGAGATGTCTTGATGTAACCTGCTGAACTTTGCCATCAACCCAGAAAGACTTATGCAGGAATTTTATGCTCCAGGCAGAAACATATCCACACTGTAATTTTGTTCTTTATTTGCATATTTCAATACTGGAGCTGCCCTGGCTCAGTGGCAATACTGAAAACTGATTTGCTGTGTTGTGTCAGTGCAATGCTGTGAGCATCAAACAGGCAGAGTCAAATGTCCCTGAAGGTGTTTGCTTATATGCACTCATGATTAGTTGGTAGTGATGATTCAGCTTTGAATCCTTGACAAAGGTTCCAGATAAGGTGAGATAATATCTCAGGTGGCATTTGAGGGACCAGAGCATCTGAGTCTGAAGGTTGTACACAGATTTTGTACTTGTTCTCTGCAGAAAAGTGGGCCCATGTGCAAAGTTCAGAGTGCTCTGCTGTGTTTCTGCCAGCCTGGCAACAGGCTGGTTCTGTTCAAATTGAATCATGTGAAGATTTCTTACACCAGATGTTGAGGTTTAAATTGATTGTTGCTTGAAAAATGAGCCTTTAATGCAACTTTCATGCACTTTAAAGCTACTTCTGTAGTTAAACTAAATTTCTGCCTGCTTTTTTGTCCTGGCTATTGTGTGAAGTTATCCTTTGGCTTTAATGATTTCTGGTTAGATCTTGATTATGCAATTTTAATTCCACTTGTTTGGCAGATACTATTAGACTTTCATCTGGGATTGACTTCAGTGATTTAAAAAGCTGTTTATATTTTTTCTAGAAATAATTTGTGAAGAAACAGTCCTAGCCAGCAGTTTTTTGCAATCCAGTTGTTTGACTCCTACAGACCATACAGTTCCCCAGAGATGCTTTGAAATACCAGACTCCAGATGTAAAAATCAGGTAATTATGGTATTTTTAAAAGCTTTTGCAAACTTATTTTTTGTTTAAACTTAGGTTGTAGTAATCTATAGCAAAGAGGGTTTTTTTTATTCTTGGAGCTAATGGAAAAGGAGGCAGCCCCAAATATGAGTCAAGCAGTTTTAGTCCAGTTTATAAATTAACAGCATAATCCAGGTTTACCAGAGTTCAGAGAACTGTTGCCACATGTCGTGGCTTTGAGATTTTTGCCCAGCACTGGTATCCCATTTAGATACTGAGTATAAGAATTTTCTCTTATTACAATACCAGTTTTTGGAAGACCATTCTCTTGCTGGTAGAGTGGAAGGACCTTCTCCATGTCATCAGGCAATAATCTTAATTTGTCTCCTTCAGTCTCCTCCTGATTGATAACTTCTATTCTGTGATTTCATTTATTGTATTGGCAACACTCTTTCAAGGAATGAAACAGCAAGACTTGGGGTACCTCTTCCTTTTCTACTAGTTTAGTTGGTCTTTGTCAAGTTCCTTTACCTTTTGCCTCATTTTACACAAATTCAGTAAAAATCTGTAGTGGGCTGAAATGTTTGTGGGTCACAGGTTGGATCTGCTCTCAAGTCAGCAGCAGAGTTCATGCCTTTTCTGCCTTAATTGAATGCCCAGCCTAAAGCAAACTGTTCCTGCATCCTCCAAGGATGGCTGTTCAACTGGCCATGAGTACTGTAGGACTCTGCAGCAAATTGGCCAGCTTTAAGAAGTGTGAGCCAGCATTAACTTTGCTTTTCATGTGTGCTGAAGTCTATGCAGTTGACAGCTTCCTGATGTTATTTTCTCCTCCTTAGGCACCTGCCTCTCTATTGGATTCATGCAAAGAGTATGGGAGTGCTCATCATGTGTGGTAAGCTAGAGGAATAAGTTCTGGTTTAAATTCTTCTTAGGTTTTGTGTAATAACAATGGATGCTGTTTTCTTAAACCCAGCCTTTAAGGCGAAACAGTCTTTCATTGTCTTCTGCCTCTGGATTTTTGAACCAAAATCAATTTTATGGTGTCTTTAACCTTTGAAGCCTGGAATGCGGTTGGTAATTTCAAACCCATCCATAGCTGTACTTGAATAGTCCTTCAGCTCATAAGGATGTGCTTAGTGGGGATGGAAAGGAAAGATGAGTTAACCATTTTAGTTTATGCCTTCTGTAGAATTACACTGTAGCAGCCTTTAAAATCAATGGCTGTGTGCATTACAGAGGTGTTTTACAAAATTACACTGATTTTTAACTGTGTTAACGAGTAAAACTCCAAGTTCTGAGAAGCAGCACTATGAATTCTAGGTAGCCATGGCTGGCTTTAGGCTCAAGTTTGTACTTACTGTGGCTTCTTATCTCTCTTGAAGCTTGGAGAGTTCAGAGGAAGAACATTGTGTGGTGCCTGACCCCTGTAACACCATCATCTTGCCTTTTACCTGTATGTCCTACACTGCCACAAACCAAGACTTTACCCAGCACCTTTCTGCCTCCATAGTGCAGACTGTGCAGAAATCTCCCCCCTCCATCACAGAGAGTAAAGGAAGCTCTCCAGGTAATTCCACCACCACAGACAAAGAGGATGGATATTTTGAAATGGGACTTCATGAAGGAGACCAGACTTTTGAGTTCAGCACAACTTCAGATCCTCAGTCATCAGACAACACAGCGGCGGAGACTGTGGCCATAGTCAAAATTCTCTGGAGTTTTTCTATCCACGTTCATAAAGGACTCAGACAGTTTGCTTCCTGTTTGGTTCTGACTGATGATCTGCTAGCTGTGTTTGAGATTCCTCACCAGGAATTGAGAGGAAATTGCCAGCACATCCCTTCTGCCTTGAAGTTAACACTGTGTTTTCCATATACTGATCTAACAGAATTTGGCTTTCTCCTGCCAGAAATCTGTCTAACTCTGAAGCTGAAAAACAGTGACAACTGCTTGTTTGTTATTTCAGACTCCCAAAATCTTCAAGACTTTTATTCCTGTTTACACACATGTTGCTCTCAACACTGCATATCAGTGTTACCAAGCTCCAAATTGTACTGTGGAAAAGCAAACCTCCAAGAATTTCTCTGTCAGATTATGGACTTGAATTGCATTTCTGCAGAAGATGTTGAAATAAAAGGTTGTTTCCCAACATACCTTGTCTATGGGAATAAAACCAATGTTCAGAAAAGGTCACATCAACCAGAGCCAGCTGGCAATAACAAAGAATGGTCAAAAAGTGGTTTGTGTTCTGCGCTTTATTCTTCAGTGTACAAATCCTCTGACCAGGGTCCCTGTGTGGTCCATCCTTGTTGGATATTTCTGACACCCCAACATTTGTACATAGTAAAGGTGGATTTCAGTTTACTGCCAGGTAAATGGGTAGGCACAGAAGAATTGGGAAGTGTATTTAAGTTGAATAAAATTCCATTAGCATCACTAGTGTTGCACCCAACTCATGGTTCCATCCAGCAGAAGGGTTCATTCTTGGATGGACACGTGCTGGAGTTGCTTGTTGGGTACAGATTTGTTACAGCAGTGTTTGTTCTACCTCATGAGAAATTCCACTTCCTAAGAATCTACAGTCTTTTAAGGACACTCCTGCAGGATGTTAAAACTATTATTATTTTCAAAGCTTCAAGCAAATCAGATGCTGGAAGAAACCACATTGTGGAGGCAAACAGGCACAGTCAGTCAGCAAGGTAATGATTCCTGTGAAGTGGCTCTTGCACAGTGCTTGGTGTGGTTCAACCAGTGTGTTTGCAGCTATCACTGTGATTGGGTTTGGCCTGTAGTACTGATGAAATACTTCTGCATTCTGCAAGGCTGTAGTAATTGTGAATGGCCATCCCAGGCTTTACCTGTCTCCTTGTTTTTTTTTCTCTTTTGCTTTGTTGTTGCAAATAAAATGTAATTTCTTATGGAGAGAAACTTCCTATTCCATGTGCCTGCAGGCTGAGGTCATGGCAGGTTGACAGCTGTGCTCAAGATAAATAATGTGAACTGTTAAAAAGAGAAGTTGCCTGCTTTAATTTTTTAATGAAATACAAATATTAATTCTCAGGGGAAAAGCTGTGTCATTCTTTACATTTTGTGTATGTATTTTCTGGGTCTTTTCTAGCTTTTGCAAACCTCATCTGACACTGTCATCTTTATATCCATCTGAGTTTCTTGTGCAGAAGATAACAGAAGAGAACCAGATTCCTGTTCACCTGCATGTTTCTGTGTCTCTGCAGTACGTGGCTGGGCTGAAGGGAAGTGCCCTGGTTGAGTTTTTCCATGGCAACATTGCAGAGGTATTGTGCCTAGCCCAGGTGTATAAAAAGATGCCTTGTGAACTTTCTGTGCTGCACATTATTGTAAAAAAGACCTTTGCTGATCAAATTTAGCCACAGGAGTTGAGCTCTGCAAAACCTGGAAACGTTTTGATCAAAAATCTGTCTGTGTTACTCCATTTTGGGTTCCCTGCCACAGCAATGGGGATCCTGCCAGGCATGTTTTGTCCTCAGGATCTGGATGCAGAACAGGAGAGTAGTGTATGCCTTGAAGATATGATTGCTCCAGGAATGTTCCTCTTTTTTCTTTCAAGTGGTAAAAGGAAAGGAAATAAGAGGAGTCAAATTATTTTCTGATGATATCTGGCTAAATCAGTATGTAAGTGTTCTGGCATGTTTTTGTAACATGGTGCATGACTGCACCACTTGATCATGGCTGTAGGTACTCCAGAAACAGAGCAGATAAACCTAATTTCTGAAAAGCATAGCTATAGTCTGCAGTAAACGTCAACTTTAAAAGTACAAATCTTACCTTAAATTTATGACGTGGCTTTTTGAGTGATAAATCATTGTAGTCTGAATACATATGCCGGTTGAAAAGTTTGAGAAACATTTTTATTCCCTTACCTAGTTTCCAAATTTAAAGTAAGCTCAGTTCTAAGCTGTACTTCTTTTTACATCAGGAGAAACTGATAAAGAAAGTAGATGATTCATTTGAGGGTTCACAGTGAGCTCATCAAAATACAAGCTGAGAAGGTGCCTGGTTGGAAAGGCAACTGTAGTGGCAAGTTGTGGTTCTGTCCTCTCTTGAGG
>JAOXXN010000175.1:5799732-5812642 GCA_026770055.1 Myrmophylax atrothorax | reverse complement strand
AGCGTCTCGGTGGGCTTGGGAGGCCACTGCTCATCTGTTGATTAAAGTTTTCTCTGCAGTGTCTGTTCTAAAAAGTCTTTCTTATTCACAGGGCATTTTTCTGGTTTTTTCCTAGTTTTGATCAGATAACAAAGATTAATTAGCTCTCAACAAAATCTTCTTTTATAAACACAAGATATTTTCAGTTGCTGCTATTGTGGCCTCATTTAGCCCCTTTGAGGTGAACTTCTGCTCTATGACTGTTGCATGGTCAGATGCTTAAGGCATCAGTTTCATAGTGTAAATTGGCCCCAAGATGATGAAACTCTAAAATATCAGTGTGTGACTGACCCATGAAATACAATTTACATCTCAGGTGGAAAATGAAGAGTTGAGACATCTCATGTGGTCTTCAGTTCTGTTTTACAAGGCTCCCAATGTGGAAGTGATGGCTTGTGTGCTTCTCTCAACAAAAGCTATTTACTTTCTGTTGGATGATTCTTTCGTTCATGCCGATGAGCACCAGTCAGGTAAAATGGTTATTTTGATCCTTTAACCAGGTTACCACCTGAGTCTCTTTGTGTGTTTGTTTTCCACTGAAGTACCAATTTTGGTCACTAATCTTAACTTGGACCTCCTAGTTAAGGGGTACAATGTCAAAATTTGCTGTATGCAAAGTATTTGCATAAAACTTTCATTTCCAAAGACTAGGGCCTTGAGTCATGTCTGCTTCTCAGGCTTTTCCAGCTGCCATTGTATCTATGCTTTTCTCTGATGCCATTTCACAGTCCCCAGCACCACCTAGACAGCTAAAGGCCCTTTCATAACCAAAGTGGTGAGTGAGGGGTAGTGAACCTCGTGGTGTGCATTCAGTTCAAATGCTTTGTTAATACATCTGCTGGTTTAAATCTGGTATGTGACAGCTGCTTCCAGAAATTCTGCTAACAAGGAGATGCAATTGTATTTGCTGCTTGAGAAATTATTAGCCACTGTACCCACTCTCTTCTTAATTTCTTTCTTCAAATGTGAGATTAGTATAAGCTTTTAATATAAAAATTATGCTTACGGACAGAATAAATTTGTTTGACTTTTTCCTCATATATTTTTTAAACAGATTTTTGGAACAAAGAGACTTCAGATTGTGAAAATAGTTCTTTTCACCTCTCTTGCTGCTTTGTCCTAAAACTGAATGACCTGCAGTCAGTAAATGTTGGCCTGTTTGACCAATACTTCCGAATTACTGGTGAGTACATCTTGTGCTTTGTTTTTCCAGTCCTATTTTGTTCTAGTCTTTTATTAGATGGATTCTTGTCTTTATTAGTGAGATGGAAGAGTACTTTATTTTGTTGCTTCTTGAATCCCTAGAGCTGTAGTTGAGTCATAAGTCTACATCATATTTTAAATGAAGATGAATTATATTATGTATTTTTAAAGGATTTGTAAGGATTCTCTTGTTATTTTCAGGGATTTGAAAGATTTCTGAATAATGATGCATGTTTTCAGGAGAAATAATCCTTGCAAGAAACATTTTCTGGTGTCAGTTGCGTGTTTTAAGAAATGATAATGCCATATACAGATTTGTGAGTGGATTATATCTTGTGTTCTCTTCAGGACATTCTGCAGATCACATTGTCACCTGCCTGACCAGAGACAGCTACAACACTCACACCTTCATCCAGCAGCTTATGGCAGTCCTGTCCTTGCTTGCACGCACACCTTCACCTGAACCAGTAGATAAAGACTTCTACTCTGAATTTGGGAGTAAAAACACAGGTCAGTCATCCTTTCTACATGTCATGAGTTATTTAGGCATCATTCTTAAGGCTTCATCTAAACTGTACTGATTGAAACTGGAAAAAACTGAAAGCAGGGATTTTGTTGATATTCAGTGATCTTATGGTGCTTTCAGTGAGTTCAGAACTGGGGAGTGGGAAGGAGGCAGAGGAGGGCAGTTGATATGGAGGTGGATAATCTCTCATATGAGAATGCAGCTGTATTTCCTTTGACTTCTGCCATCACTTGAACTAATTGTGTGGTTAGAAATTTGCAGGAAAATATACTGGTAATGCAAGAAAGACTCAAGTAGTATCTGCTTTCCAAATTAAATTATTCCAATATAAGCAAAAGCATGTATGAATAGATACAAAACTTGAATCCTTCCATCAAAGATTGTTGCTTATCCTAATACATTAAGAAAGTATTGTGTGGTACTAAACAGAAATACAATAATGTGTGTTTCTTGCAGGAAAAATGGAGAATTACGAACTGATTCACTCTAGCAGAGTAAAATTTATTTATCCAAATGAAGAGGAAATCGGGGACCTTGCTTTTCTAGTGGCAGAGAAGATGGATGGTTTGACTAATCTTCCGTCCCTCAACATCCTTCTGTATGTGTTGGCATTTCAAGTAAATCATGTTGAAGGATCTGCTCAAAACACTGGTTCACTTCAACCTAAAACACTTATACTGACCAGCTCTGATTTGTTCCTCTTTGATGAAGATTATATCAGTTACCCACTGCCTGAATTTGCCAAGGAACCACCAAAGAGAGATAAGTACCAGCTTGCAGATGGGAGGCGAATCCGGGATTTAGACAGAGTACTTATGGGTTATCAGACTTATCCACAGGCCCTCACATTTGTGTTTGATGATGTTCAGAATCAGGATCTGATGCAGAATCTAACAGTGGATCACTTTGGAGAAACTGATAGTGTCCCAAGGGGAAATAGTAAACAAGAAGGCAGCAAGAGCAGAGAGATCCAGTGGTACATTTTTATCCCAAGTGCAGAAAGCAGGGAGAAACTAATTTCATTGCTTGCAAGACAGTGGGAGATCCTGTGTGGTAGGGAACTGCCTTTGGAACTCACAGGGTAGTTAGTGCACAGCCAGGTGATTTCAGTGTGCATTATAAGGTAAAGCACAGTGTTCAGGCAGATAGCACCTGTCACAGTCTCCCAGTTCCCATGAGGAGCTGACCTGGGCTCCCTTTCTCCCTAGTGCAGTGAACTTGTAATAGTACATAGAAATATTCTGAAGTGTTAACTGGGGACTGAACTTCTTGTACAGTCTATTTTTTATGCAATAGTATATAGTGAAAAAAAATCATGAGACATCCTGGGAAACTGTATGGACAAATTAAGGAGTCAACACTAGATATACTGTCGTCTGGGGCTGTTAAGGTTTCCACTATTCTTCTGTATATATCAGTCTTGCTGTTCTATACAAATTCTAATGTGTAAATAAGGGTAAATGCTTGTGTATGTTAAGTGCAATGTTCTTTGTACAAGAAGTATTTTGGGTATGCTGCTAATGCTTATTATTTAATGATCTTACAGTTTTACATTTACATATGTTTTTCTTTGAGGCCAAATGTAATTATTTGCTGCCAATCTTGTACTTAGCAGTGAGATTTGAGCCACAAGCAGGTAACAGATTTTCATATGAAATTATTTTCACAGGCATTCTTTTTTCCTTACTCTAGGATAAAAGAATTCCCTGGTAAAGATTCCCTCAGTATCATCTTGAAAGTGGAGATACCCAACATGGGTATTTGAGCATTTTGTCAGCAAATAATGAATTTGTATCTCTGAACACAAAGTCTTTCTTTTGCCTATCTTGTGAATACAAATAAAGTGTAATTTGACAGTTTTCTCTTGGCCTTGTCTTTATTCAAGTTTGTGTCTTGTGTTTGCAGGATACCATATGGCAGTTCAGCAGTACATATTGTGTTCCTAGAGTGCATTGTGAGGTAGGAAATACACAGAAAGATGAAAGAAGAAAATAGTTTATTCTACTGTAGCAAGATGATGTTAGTCCAGAAATAACACCTGAGTCATGGAAGCCGAGGATCTGCAGCTTCTAAACACAGTTTGAGGATTTATTTCTGTAATTTTGCTTCTCCATTAGAAGCCAGGGATTTGCCTTCCAAGCTGTCATCTTTCACTTGGATGTTTCTGTGCCAACAAGTTTTAGCTTCCCTTATTGTGAAGACAAATATTGAAAGGGAATATTCTGTATCCAGAGGGATTAAGAAGGGAAGAACAATTTTGATACTTTTGTGCCAGCTAATACTGCCTAAAACTTATGCCCCTTAAAAAACACAGAGAACTTCTGACTGAAAGAGGCCTGGAGATCCAACAGTCAGCCTTAACACAGGGCAAACAATTTGCTCAAGGCCTGGTTCAAATGAGTTGGGAGTTTTCTCCAAGAATGGCAAGTCCACAGGGGTGTTGGGAATTCAGTGGTTTCATGGAGTAATTTTCCATGATGTTGGCATGGAAAACAGAGCTTGGCTGTGCTTTTTGTACTCCAGGACCCAGGAGTGCTGCAGTCAGTGCAAGGATGACAAAGATGGAGGCTGCCAAAGCCAGATTGTATTGCAGGATGCAGTGGAGGTCCCTAAGCAAGAAAAGAGGTGAGGAGAATGACTTCAGTGCAGTTTAGCTGAGTTAGGCTTAGACTGAACTGAACAGTTGTAGGTTCTGCATGGGGGAAACTGAATTTTCCTGTACTTTGGAGCTCTTCTATTCCCTGAAATCTCAAAGTTCTTATGTTCATTTAAGCTTGATTTCTAAATTAAAAATCCTAGGGATAATATAATTTTAAAAAAGCTTAGGTCTTTGCTAGTTTTTTCTCAAGTGATTCTGTTAATCACTTAGAGTTCTCTAAGGTAACACTTAAGAAGGAGCCTGTGGCAACTTGAATAGTCTGATTTGCAGCAGCAGTTGAGAACTTGCCAGATGAACAAGTCATTTACAGTGAGGCTTATGGTTTTAAGTGAATGCAAAGGGAGTCTGTAATGAGTCCTTAGAAACTGAGCCAACACAGATGGGTATCTCTGCCTCTCCTGTAGGGCCTACACTTGGCATTGCTTCTGGGTAAGTCAGCCCTGCTTCCATCTTATAAGTAAGGCCTGTCCTGGGGGATGCCTTGTGCTTGAGACAGACTTGAGCTCTGTTTCTAAGCATACTTTGTAAAACCCAACTGTTTTAAGTGTGTTTTAATGCACTAGTGAATATCACAAACTCTTGTATTAGAAAAGAAATGATAATCCCCTGATTGTTTGAGCAGGCAAGGTCTCTTTTTCATATCTTATTGCAGAAAAAACACATCTGTGATTAAACTTGAATTTTTTTAAGTCCACAACTATGTAAAACATCGAATCTGTCTGTTTGGATCAGATTATTAGTCCAGGAAACAGGTGTAATTCCCCTTTGAGATCCTGGTAAGCATCAAACACATTAAGCTGAACAAAATGTTCAATAGGTTCTGCACTGTCTGGATTCTTCCATTAAGTCTCATCTGTGCTGCTCTGAGTTACAGAATGACAGAATATGCTGAGTTGGAAGGGACCCACAAGGATCATCGAGTCCAGCTCTTACCCCTGCACAGGCCCGTCCCTCTCTGCCCATGGAAGAAGTCCCTCTTTAAAAAGCCCACCTTAAACACTGGAAGGCTGCAGTGAGGTCTCCCTGGAGCTGCCTTTTCTCTGAGCTGAACAACCCCAACTCTCTCAGCCTGTCTCCATAGGAGAGGTGCTCTGTGTTAGAACCTGCTGGAGTTAGTTTTGTGGGTGTACATTTCTGTTTGTTTAAGTACAGTGTTAAGCTGAAAAACTTTACATGCTGTCACTCCTCAGAGCCAGCCTGTTGTCTCTATTGTCTGATTTTAATGTATTCTTTATTTTTCTAAATACAGGAATGTATTTGAGTGAATTCTTGGAAATGCACAGTCATTTTTTCTGGAACTTCATAAAATGGCTGATTGTTTCATTTCATAAAGATTTCTCAGAACTTGCCACAGTTTTTACAGAAAGTTCACCAGAATTAAGTCACTTTGTAAGTGGCTGAGGTCACATGGAGCAGTCTTGGTTTCTTCCTCTCTTTTTGCAGGAGCACTACAAAGCTCTACATGAGTTTTTCTCTTTAGTAATCCTTTATCCTCCAATCCTTTACAGCCTCCAACCCAACTCAACTATTGAACAAGGGTTCAATACTGAGGCAGTACCTGAGTTGCTGAGGTTAGGATCAGATACATGCATAGGCAGGTGGGCAGACCTTTGTCAGGAAAGTACCTCCTGAACTATCCCAGAATTCCACAGTCTGGCTTTGCAGCTGAGGTATATATTTGCCACCCTAGGAAGTCCCAGGCAATTATTTATGTTCAGTGTCATCTGCTAAGGTTTTGGCCAAAGGTTTTAAAACTTCCCTTGTATTACAATTGAAAAATTGTAAATGAACCTCATTAGGAAGGAAAGTAAATGAGGTGGTGACCTGAGCTGAACTGTTTTCTTTGCAAGGAGAAATGACAGTGACCTGTATCTTGCCTGTCCTGTGTCCATTCCTATGCTGCTTTTACAGCACTCTTTGCTCAGCTTGGCTATAGATGTGCTGCACAGGGATGTATTTCCATCAGCCCCTCTGGCTTGCCTTCCTGTTCTGCTCAGTTTTGATAAGGAGGGGTTGTTTTAATTGCAGTAGCACAAAATGCTGCTGCTACTTGCTTGGATGTCTCTGATCAAAAAGTTTAATTTTGTGGTACTTTTCTTCAGACATATCAAACCTTAGGCAAAGAAGAGCAACGTGAGGAAAAGCATGAAGTTGTGGCTCCGAGCAGACTACAGGCTTCTGTTTCTTGCTGTCTACCTGATAATTAAGGGCATTTAATAACTTAGAATGCTAAAAATTTATGTGGAAAAGTGGGAAATGTGAAAGTTCTTGGAGCCAGATGATGCTAAAGAAGGACTGGCCATCACTCAAGTCACCTGAACAGGTGCATGAAGAGTAGTCACCTGTTAAGCTGGGCACCAATTCCTTGTGCTTCAGTCTTTAAGGTCTCTGAGAGAGCAAGTCTGAAGTCACTGAAAATTCTGAGGTAGCTGGATCCCAACTCCCATCTCTGTCCTGCTGTTCTCAGGCAGAAATTCAGTGCATCCCTTGGCAAACTGTTGGGTACAGCTTTAGTCAAGCACATTATAGGCTCTTTCTGTTCCTTACAGACACAGTACATGAAGGATAAGCAGCAGCTCCAGGGAAGAGCCGTCTGCCTCCTCAGTCATGCTCATGTGAGAGGTGCTGAGTGTCAATAGCTCAGCCTGTTCAAACAGTTCTACTCAGTCTTCTAATTAATATTGAATATCTGTGGGGAATTTACTGTCTGACTCTCCCAATACAATCCCAGAGCACAGCTTAACACATGGGAAAGGTACAAAACTAAAACCAAGAGAAGGGAATATGTAGCTGGTTTTCATTGCAGGAGAACATGTGAAGGAACTGGGAGTCAAGAGGAAGAAACAGGCCAGACTTAGAGGATTTATGTGCTGACATTGGTACTGCTGCCCTTCGAGGTTTTGGACTAACAGGATGTGAGCAGCCATGACCATTTCTTCCTGAGTCACTCAACAACATTGTGCTCAGGCAGCCCTACCTGTCTGCTTGGAATTGGACCACAGCATGTGTGTGTGAGAGGGAGAAAGATAAACAGACTCCTATTAGCTGTGCAATCCTTCCAGTGTTTTTGCTTGTATCAGCAAACTTTAAAATTCCTGTTCCTTCCAACTTGCCAGGAGTTAAAAAAAAAAAGTACAAACAAAAAACCCCCAAAAGGAATATTGTGTTCTTGTCTCTTCACCAGGACCCTGAGGGGTGTATTGGGTAAGTGTGGTTCAGCTGACCCTCTTCCTACTCACAAGCACTCCTGGCTTGGTCTGTTTAATCCTTTGCTAGTACCTCTTCAGACTCACAGCCTTCTTACACACAATTCAGAGCAAAGGGACTCAATGTTCTTCCCCAGCTTTCCCAGAAGAGCGGAACAAGAGTTCCATTCTCTTCCTGGCTGTAACCAAATGGTGAGCTCCCACAGAAGCCATATGGCAAGGTGGACAGGATGGTAAATGCCTTGCCTTGGCTCTGTAGTTTCTGTAAAGATTGCTGAAACAAAAGTTTTCAATAGCAGGAAATTGCCCAAGCGGCCAGGCCTGCACAGGCTTCACAGAGCAGGGCTGGTGACCCAGCGTTTGAAAACAGCATGTGACACAGGCAGGGAGGCTGGAAGGCTTTGTAGTTTTATCCTTTGCCTTTATCCAGGGGTTTGGGAGGTTTTTTTGTCTTCCCATGAGCAGGTTGAATAATTTTTGCCAGAAGCTTCTCAAGTCTGAATGTTAATGTGTTCATAGAAATAATGCCAGGTCTTGGATAAGTTACTTTAGAGCCCAAGCTTTTACCAATGCATAAAGCAAAAGGGCTGGGAGAAAAATCCTGAGCACTGCTGCTTGCCAACAGTCTGCTGGTGACTGGGGGGACTCAGCCCACAAAGTACATGATTAGTGTTTCATAGAAGCAGTCAGTGTCAGGGCCAGAATTTAGAGATGATGTTTCTGAGACTGCCACTGCTAAACCAGCCACCTTCTGCCATGTGGGCAGGAGACACTTGACTGATAAATCAATCTCCATGCTTTCCAAAACAAATAAAAGCCCATGGGCTAAACTTCACAGATAAACACCCTGACAGGCAGTTGACAACTCCTATTGTATGTTTTCAAATGTATTTGCACAATCCTATTTCAATCAAACATTGACTAGGACATGAACGAGAGACCCTTTTACCCTGTCTGTACAAGGCCCTTTGTGGGCTCTGTCATCAGATCTTTACAAGTCTTGTCTATAAATTTTCCCTTTGATGAAGCCTTTTTCCCCAGGTTTTCCTGTCTCACATATTCCTTTAATTGCTAGTGACATAAAAAGTCCCACGGTTTTATTCTTAATGCACTACTGTGTATTTCCTCTGTAAATTCTGGATGGTTTACAAAGAATCAGGTGTTGAGGTCTCTGACAGATTCTGGGATCTTGCTTTGGGAGACTGGGGGTTTGAAGTACTTGGTGCAGTTGCCTGTGTGCGTGAGCTGCTCTCATATAGAAAGGACTGAGGGAACTGATGTTTTTATTTATTGACAGTTTTGAAGGGTGTTGGACAGAACAGTGGAATCAAAGAATTGATCCAATGCATTTTGCCTCTAAGGCATAAAGTTTTTATTGGTGTCATCCATGAGAAAATCCATTTATCTGCCTAGGAGGAATCAATCTATCAGAAAAAAATGGGAACAGTGTAAGCGGAGCAGTAATTGGTGTTTGTTTGGCTGTTTTGCTCCCTGTGCTCTTTCTGTGCTGGTGCCACCACCTTTGGTGACACTGCCAACTGAACTGCCACTGTGAGCACGTTGGCATAGTTCCTGTGCACTGAGCATTATTAATGGCCCTGGGCCACTCATTAATTTGGAGGTGGTTGGTGATTCACCATCTTACTGATTTCCAGAACCACGAGGATCCAAAGTTGTTGCAGATTTTGGTGTTCCAAATCCAGCAGCAGTGATCAGCAAAGTTTCCACTCTCAGAGCAGCTCGTATGCAGTGGCTGAAAAGCTCTGCTTATGGCTGCTTGGTCAGGAAAGCAGCTTCTGATGATGGATGACCTTTGATTTTTCAGTTTATACTCTGCTGCTGTGCAATGGCAGTACTCAGTGTTTGCATTTTTAGCCTGTATATTGCTTGCCTTTCATTGAGGTGAGGTCAGATAAGGAATTTGGCTGCAAACCTTTTGATGTTGCTGTGAATCTGATTTATTTAATTCAGGCAGGAATTTCACTAAGCCTTTCTCTCCCTTCCCTTACTAGTTCCCTTGCAGTAGGTCAGATACAGTGATGATAAACAGCAGTGGAAAGCCTTGGAGTCAGTCTTTGTGTGTCCTTTTTCCCCCCTGTACCTTTTTCAGTGTTGAGCCATTTAGAAAGCTGTCTGAAGACTCCTTAAAGGAGCCAAGGCCTCTTCAAGTGCCTCAGAGTGAGCTATTTCCACCTTAAAAGCTTATCAGCTATATGTGGATGCTGGCAACTTAATCCCTATGTCCCACAGCCAGCTCTGGGAAAAACCATCAGCAGGAATCCTTCCAGGCTGCAGTGTGGGTGCCTGAAGGAAAGCATGGAGCAGGGAAGCAGCCTCATTCCTGTTTCCATGGCCAGTCCAGTGCCATGACTGTAAGCAAAGAAGTCATTGTACAGCTTCCATGCTGATGGGCCCCTCTACAAGTGTCCCCACTGTCCAGTTGTGACTTTGCCATCCCACCAGAACTGGTCTAAACTGTGATGCCTCTGCCTCATTTTGGAGATCTGCAGGTACCAAATGGTTTCCAGAGATTTGTAACCCCCTGACCCTGACAGTGGCATCTGCTGGGCAGTGACAATCCCAGGGGCTACAATTGTCCTGTGGCAGGACAAGGGGGCAGAGTCCTCAGACTGAGCTGTGGGCTGGTACTTCTCACATGGGTTGCAGTGGATGGTTGTGTGCCTTATCTGCTTCCTGTTAGTGCAGGATATATAATAGGGCTGGCTCTTCATCATGCTGGCTCTGCCTGTAGGATGAAGGAAGAGGGAAAGCACAACTGACGGCACTCGTAAGTACAGAGGTTCTTCTATGTCAGCATGTGTGTCTTTGTGTGTGTGCAGGGCCAAAAATGTTAATGCTCTCGTTATTTATGTAAACACAATAAAGCTCCCTGTCCTGGTTTCATTTAGGCACCTTCAATGGCTTGAAAATGGGAAGGTCCCTCCTTGCTCAGTGGGATTTGTTGTTCACAGAAGCAGCCCTTAGACTGCTCAGCATAATGGGCTCTCTTGGCAGTATAGGGAGAAAAAGGCCCTGTAAAATCTGTTGATAATCAGTTACTGAGTCTTTGTAATGTTCAAAAGGAGAATATATATTTCAGACTGTACCTCAGCTTAGCATGTACTTTTTTTAATCTGTTTTGGGACCTTCCTATTCTGAGTGCTCTGGAAGTGCTCCTTGGATTCATCAAGCTGTCAGCAGTGTTTGGAAAATTATATATTTTGCCATGACTGCCATAGCACCTGCAAAGTGCTGAGAAACTCAAATAAAACTTTAAATAAATATCAAAGCCTACCCAAGGTGCTTAATTGATGGACACAATGTGCTTCATTATTGCTCAGAAGCACAGCCTGTCACTGCTGCTACTTTGTTCATGCAAACTTTGGGATAGGCAGTGGTTGGGTCTACCTTCTCTTTGAGGTGTTGTGAGCATATTAACACCAGTGGTAGAAGGAAATTAACTTACCCTTCATGAATTCATGGTATTTAAGTTTGCCCATTGGATTTGCCTTCTGTTAAGCACACAGTTAACCTCTTTTCATTCCAATTAGTTGAAAACTAAGGATTTCCTTCCTTCTGTTTTGAACTGATATGTAAGAGGAAATCCGTAGATGTTCCTGTTTTGAGTAAACCTTTTACTAAGGAGCTCTGGTTGTGCATTTACAAAAAGAATAGAAAGAAAAAGGTTATGTTGATTCAGACATAACATTAGAAGTAGCAGATCCATTTCTGAAGGCTTTGCAGCCAAAAAGCACAGTGCAAAAATGCTCTCTCCCTGTTTACTTTTAACCTCTGGTTTGTCTTGGATCTGATTCTTAGTAGGCGGTGTTATCTTACAGAAATTACAGCCACTATCACCACCCCTTTTGTGGAAAGGGTCCTGCCTGTAAAAGCATGAAAATGCATCCTCCTGGACTGCTGTTTTTCTTCTTAGCAGCATACTTCACTGCCACAGCTGACTGCCAGAGTCAGAAGGTAAGTCTGCAAGTCCTTGCTTAAATGTTGATTGAACTGCTCTTCATATTTGGACAGTTGTGTGTTAGGAAATAATCCTCCCCAAAACTCCTTTTCTCATTTACTTAGTTGCAGAATAACATCCATAAAAACTTTGGGGCTGTAACGTGTTTTCTCTGCTGTGCGTGTAGTCCAAACTGAGGAATTAAAAGTTGAAGGGAGCTGCTTGAATTTTAGATTGGATTAAATTTGTGTCTCTGTTCGGCATTGAGCTCCAAAGTGGCAATATCAAAGGAATGCACTCAGCATCTTTCTCTTCTGCCAGCTTCAGGACAGGGAATAGGAACTTAGTTTCCATCAGGAAAGGCCCAGAAGTTTCCCAGCAGAAGTTAATTTTAAAAAAGATTTCTACAATCTCATCAATTTGTTGCTTTGCAACAGGGTAAATAGCTTTGTTTCAAGTATAGTTTCCAACAGGTCCCCAGTAAGTCTTGTGGAATACTTTCCATTTTATTGATTTTCTTTCAATTCTTCATCTCCATTCTTGTGTTTGGCAGCAGCATCCAGGAGGATGTGTGATGCCTTTGTGGAGCTGTTCTGCAGGCTCCATGGTGAGGCAGCCCAGTTCCTGCAGGCTGGAATTCACACTGTTTCACCCTGTACTGCCTTCTGCCATCACCCTTCTAGCATCCTGCTGTTGGAGGAGTGAACTGACCTGCACAGTCAGGAGCTGTGGGGGGCATTTGGAAATGTTATTCTTTGGGGATCCAAGCTATGTAAAGGGTGTCTTGTCTTGAATGACAAAGCGGGGCCTTGTGGGGAATGGACAAACCTGTGAGTCTTACAGGCTTGATTTAGAAAAAGCCAGAGCACTGAAAAGATGCTGCATTGTCAGAACTTTGGGTGGAAGCTTTTGTATAGGCCATGCCGTAACAGGGCTGTAAATGACTGCTGGGAAGGCTTGTAGGATCATTGAGGTGACTTGAGCACAAACATGACATATCTCTGTTGTTTGTCTGGAGATGTGGGTTCCAGACTAGTTGTGTTCAGAGACACGAGTTCACATCTTCAGCTGGTCTAAGTGGAAATTTAGGTCTCTCTGCCTTGAGACACAGTGTTGATTTCTGTAATCACTGAGGTGTCTGGCTTGGCATGAAATAGTTATGTTTTCAGGTAGTGAGTACCCACTTAAAGAGAAGTGAAATGTTTTGAATCACCTCTGGAGCAGTTTATTTTATCCAGGGAAAATAACTCCCTTTTAGACTTTTTCTCTGAAAGGTTCCCTCTTTTTAGAGAAAGAGAAGAAACATTTGAAAGGTTAAA
>JAOXXN010000175.1:5764281-5799717 GCA_026770055.1 Myrmophylax atrothorax | reverse complement strand
TCTTTTTAGAGAAAGAGATGAAACATTTGAAAGGTTAAAATGGAAGGTGAGGAAGAGTAAGGGTCTAATGAAGCATTCTCTGATAGTTTAGGATAACCATTGGTCTGATTGCAGTGGAGTGCTGTGATCCCACAAAAGGCCTCCACTGGCCTGCAGGGGCCATCAAGAGAGAAAAGAGAGTTTTTGTGCTACCTGTTTTTCAGTGATGTTGCCTCAGGACTCTGACTTGATGGTTCAAACATGACAGTGAACCTGTCAGCCTAATTTGTTTTTTTATACCTCTTGCTATTGGCTGGGGGAGATGCAGCAGTTGTGAGAACCATGAAAGTTTTTCTGCTGGGAGGAGGCCAGTCCCAGGCTGTGCTGCAGGAGGAATGGAGGCAAGTGGGAGATGAGGGAAGTGGTCTCAGCATCCCTGTGCTTCCAGAGCTCTGCAGCTGAGATGGTGAGAAACACCCAGGGAAATAGTGTATCTTGTGTTATGTGATCTTTGAACTTGATTGTTCATCCTCATGCTGAAAAGTGTCTTCCTTGAGCAAATGTGAAGAGCTGTTGTACCCAGGAGCTGCTGGTCTGTTCAGCTTAGGTTACTGAGAACTTCTTGGGGAGGTACATGACTGTAATGACTCAAGCATGTGTCTGCAGCTCTGTTTGGTGAAGGACGAGTGCACTGGAAACTTGGTGATTCATTAGATAATGACTATTTCCAGAACTGGCTCCCAGGATTGTTGGAGCCCAACACTGACGTCCAAATGTGTTTTTCTTTCTTCT
The DNA here is from genome assembly GCA_026770055.1 of Myrmophylax atrothorax. Classification (NCBI taxonomy): domain Eukaryota; kingdom Metazoa; phylum Chordata; class Aves; order Passeriformes; family Thamnophilidae; genus Myrmophylax; species Myrmophylax atrothorax. Next base: position 5,798,946 of record JAOXXN010000175.1, on the reverse strand, counting down.
TTGAGATTTTGCCATGCACAAGAATTTGTGTTATGGTTTTGCAGGAAAAGATAAAGGTTGAAAATTAGAGGAATTATGAAATACTTCCCCGTTTATTCACTTGAAGTGGAATAAGAGAAACAAGCACTTGAGAAGTAAGGGACATCTGTTCAGAGAGGAGGGAAGGAAACACTGCAGCATCCAGAGGCTCCCATGAGTCTCAGCTGAGCACAGAGGGCAGTGGCTGCTCTTGCACAGGCAAGTGTTTGAGTGCAGGGAGAGAGCACAGCCCAGCCTGGAAGACAGAGCTAAGTGTGCATAGAAGCACCCTGGCTCTTAACTTCTTTCAGCTACGGTTGGATGTTTTCTGCTTTAAAAGCCTCCTTTGATTTTTGAGGTATTTGAGAGCATCAGTCTTCCTTTTCTGTTCCTTTGTACCCAAAGTGTGATACAGTCCAGGCTCACAACATCACCTGATCAGAACAGTGACTGTCACCAGGCAGCACTGCTGCATCACAGGGGCAGACATTCCCTCTGACTGCTTCCTTTCCAGCCTCCTCACTCTTGGAAACAGCAGTCACAGATGAGCCCAAGGGAGAAGTGCCTCATTGTTTTCCATGAGGCTGCCCCTGGAGCCACCTCTGACTCAAACTTCTGTCTATCTTTCATCCTCTCCAAAATTTGAGTATCCAGACTGTTACATTTATGTCCCTTGATTCCCTCTTCTGCTTTCCTAAGGAGTAAAACTCTCCAGAAAATGACTGCTTCATCAGTTCTGTCACTCAAATAAGAAGGGAAATACTTTTTTTTTAATTCTTTTCTACTCAGCTGTTTTCTTCCCCTTTCCTCCTGCATGTTGCTGCTGACACAAGCATATTTCCTTATAAAAAAGGGAAGGTCTTACTGGAAAACTGCCTAAAACTTATTAAGTGTCCCAGTAGGGTAGGGGGGATTCCACAATAACTGTCTTGTCTTAGAGGCCTACGAGTAATTAAACATGCCAACTGGGAGAAGTGTCAGTCATTCACCTCTCCCACTGTCCATCCATAGAAATGGAGCCACACTGATGGAGAAAAGAGGAAGAAAATGGAATAATGTGTGAATAATGGTGTCTTCCTCTACCACTGTGACAGAGAACACATTTAATGGCCCAAATGTCTCTGGTGCCTGAAAGTACAGACTAAATAGAAGGCTGGAGAGTTTTAACCTAGTATTTTGTGCTCTGCTGCTTATGTGGTTTTCTTCATGCAGGTAGGATGGCTCAGACACCTGGCAAAGGTTTGTGAGGTAATTCTGACTCGCTGGAAGGCATCCAGAGCTGTGTTTCTTCCTCAGGCATCTTCCCATTCCTCTTTCCAAGGCACTGTCTCAGGGAAGGATAAAGCTGGCATTTGATGGGGCTATAAAGACAGGAGATGGACTGTTCTGTGGGATCCATGTCCCTGGCTTCAACTGGCTCCTTTCCAAAGCCCAGCTTTAATCTGGAGTCCTAATTTATACTTCAATCAGCTGGTTGGATGGAATTCTTCCCTACCCCACCAATGGCACAGCTGATCCTTAGAGACAGAGCACTCCAGAGGCAGCACCTCATTTATTCATCCATATTGTTTGTCTTCTCTGGGTTGCTCCATGAAAAATGGGAGATCTCCTGTGACTGCTCTGTGTGCCAGTGAGATGGAAACATAAGGAACAGCAAAGCTGTTTTTTGCTGGGTGACATTAGTTAATCTGGTGCTCACAAGACCTGGAGGGGTGGATTTGGTGGATCTCAGATTGGTTTTGAGCTGTTTGTACTGCAAGGTGGTCGTTCACAACAGGTTCCTTGGGGATTCTGCTACCAGGGGAAGTGGAGGTGTGTAGGAAAGCCCCAGAAGCACAACTGGAAGCTGATATCCATGGGAAGGGCAATCACAGACACAGAAATAATTTTCTCCATTAGGCAGCATTCTTGCATGGATGGCTGCAGAAGGTGGATCCATAAACATGAGAAAAGGCTCCACTCCAGTCAGAGGGAACATGGATATGAGTCAGGAAATATTCCAGGGACATGTCCCTGTGGACCTGGAACATGAGGCTTATCTCTCAGGACGTTTTCCTGACAGGGGCTGCTGGCTATCATCTGGGAGGACCTTCCTGAGCTGTTGATAACTGATGGGAAGCCATGGGCTTCCTCCCTTGCCTTGAGGCAAACTTATGCCTTTGGGCTTCAGTTCAGAGGAAGCAAAGCTGAGATTACTGATGGGAATCCAAAACAAGGAGTTCTGGACACAGTTCTGCTGCATTAGCAGCATTGTTCAGGATTGGCTTCAAAAATCCCAGATCAAGGCCTCCTCCCAAAATTTGATCTCATGTTTTTATTTTTAGAAAATACAGTGCCTGTGGAGGCACATCTGAGGTGAGTTGTGTGGGCTTTTTCCAGCCAATAACCTTTTGGGACATACACAGCTTACACCTCCCAGCTTTTCTCTGTCATCATCAGTGGTAAATACTGTCTTTTTTAAAATTTAGCAATGAGATTTCCATGCAGTTGCTTGATTCTAGGAGTTTAGAAATCCAAGGAAACGCTTTTGGAGTAAAATCACAAGTTTTAATGACAGGTTGGCGTATGATGATTGTCATTCACTCTGAGGCTGTGCCTTTGTCATCTGCTCTGGCTGTGTTTCATTTGGGGGATTAAGATTGTACAGGAGTACATGAAAGCCCTGTAAGTAAACCTGAACCCTGAAAATTATTCTGGTTGTATGGAAGGGCTCGTGCTGAATTTGTGACCAGCCATGCTATTTATCCAAATCTCCTGCCTGATACTCCTGCTAGTGTTTATGGAGTCCTTCTTACCCAGGGTCGAAGCATCAAAGTGTTCAGAGAGGTGCAGAGCACTTTTCATCCACCCCTCTGCACCTTCTTGAAGGCAATTGCCATGAGAAATATTTATGTGAGCAGTTCCTGGCTCTGGGAAATAGACTGAACTAACTCATTTGGTTCTTCAGACCTGTGGAACAGCAATGGAACCACCAGTGAGCTGGATCATATCAATAGCATGGAAGAGAGAAATGCTATGTTGCCTTTTAATTCCATGTCTTCTGGCAAGGATTATTAATTTAGGGCTTGTCCTCACATACCACTGCCACGTGTTTGTGAAAGATCAGCTGAAATGAGCAGTGCACAGTTATGATTGTTTTAGAAATGGTTAGAATTTTTGCTGTGGGGTGTAGGGGAAAGATAAGATAGCTGTGACCTGCCCTGCTGCCTTCTAGCTGAGATCCAAGGGGATCCAAGCACACACAGCAGTGATGGTTTAGCCCATGGGAGTGTGTGGTAGCTCCCAGCAGCTGCACTGGCCACTGCCCTCCCCAGTGGTATCCAAAGAATGGTGTGAATTGATAAAGATATTACAAGTTGGCAAGGTGAGTGACTGGGATAACAGTTCCATTTTGGTCTTGTTTCCATTCTGTTCTTTCTTTTTAAGTTAAAATCCATGCGATGCAATGTCAAGACGATGTTTACCTTGAACACAGCGTGTACTGCCTGTGCTGCAGTGCCCAGAATGTTGTGTCCCAGAGGCTGGTTGAAGACCACCCAAGGATTAGGGGTGAGAGGCTGCAGGTAAGGTTTATTTCCTCACTGTGTTAAGCTTTTGGTGCAGCTCTGCTCTGCAAGGAGTAGTGAGTGCCTTCAGGAGAACACACATATGGGTTTGAGCTCTAAATGTTGAAGGAGTTTTGCTTTCATATGCTGAAAAATGGGTTTATGAATCCTATTGTTATTGCTTTTGTCTCCTTGCAAATCCCACAGACTTTTTGCTGAATGTAAGGTTCTAAATACATAGGAAAAAAATTGCATTGCCATTGCCTCTAACTTGTCCTAAGCAACCTGAGTTTAAAAATCCTGCTGTAGCAACTTAACAGAGCTCTGTGTAGCACAGGAGCCTATTTCAGACCCAGAACTCCTTGGTGGCTTATTAGGAGAATTATATAATGATAGTTCCCCTTGTATATCCTCCCAGCTTCCAGCAATAATCCTCTGAACTTTTTACCTTCCTAGCTCACTTTATGACAATTGCTTGTTCATGTGTTCCTTGCTCTTATTCTGTTGAGCTTGGCTGTAATAGGAAAAGGATGAAAGAAAACTGAATTTACTAGGAAGCTTTTGAAAAATGAAACACTATAGATTATTGTTTGTGTATCTATTCAGCAGTGAATGTTAGCTGTTAATATATAGCTCCATTGTGTGCTCCTTCTGTGATTCTCTATCCTGTGAAAGTACTTTACAAGCAGTGGTGGCAGTTTTGCAGTTTGTAGCAGTTTTTGCACACACAGAGCAGTCAGATGGAAGCCAAAGCGGCAGTGATTGAGACAATTTCCAAGTTCCTTTTGGGAAGGATGTTGTGCCAAAAATAAAATGAAGTGTAAGAATAATGTGAGTGTATGCAGCTTTTCTGAGTGTTATCTGCTCTGGTGGTGGTTGTTGGACAGACCCAAGAATAGTTCTGTGCTGTGTACGTGCAGAACAAGAGGCACTGCCACCAAGCACTCACCCTGTGTGGAGAGGGGAGGGATGGAGGGTTGAAAGTAAGATGCTTCGTCGAGGGATTTAAGGAATTTGTCCAAGATGAACGAGAATCTGTCAATAACACAGCTATTAAATCCAAATTTATGGCATCTCAATCTGTAATTTTTAGTTAAAGGCAGAAATGGAGAAGTGCAGCAAGGACATTTGGCTCTTTCAAGGTTATTTTAGATGTGAAGTTGAATGTTGAGTCACTCCGGAGATCCTAATCTTGTGTCTATGCTGTCTAACCCTCCAGCATCCAAGGTTTCCATCCTGATGCAAGGTCCTGTCTCATGCCCAGTCCCTGGCAGGTTCTTTTAACTAATCTTTGAGGCTCAGATCAAGGGGCATCTTTAGAGGAGACATAACCAGATTGTAACCTCTTGTGTGCCTGCACAGCAGAGGGGATGAGGAGTGAGTGCCCTTCCTTCCCTTCAGGGCTCAGAGCACTGCAGTGGGATTGCTCAGAAACCCTTCTGTGCTAGGTTTAGTGTTGTAATCATGAATCTTGGATTGTTCTTTTTAAGATACTCTGTCAAGTTAGGAGAAAATACCGTTTCCCTGCCAGGGTGCCATCACGTGTGTAAGAAGGACATTGAGGAGAAAAAGTGCTGTCCAGGATTCTGGGGAACAGAGTGCTATGGTAGGTTTTTCAGTTTTTTACAACAATCTCTAGCTATTGAATAAATCAAACCAGCTTTAATAGGAGGCATTAAATACACACTGAGGTGATTAATTTTCATTATTCCTTGAACACTCACAAGGTCTCCATTATCTGTCTGGGAAGTTCAGCATATAATCTGTTTGCTCCAGATGAGTTGAATCCTCTTACATTTAGCACATAACATAACCTCCTGTGGTGGAACTTCCTTTTGTCTCTTCTTTAAAAATAAACTTTTGGAAAGGGATGTTTTTGTTCCTCTTTAACAAAGTTTCCAAAGGAAGAGGAAGATCTTTCTGATGTCCCTCTAGTCTGCAGCGCGTGTGCCACGTGTGCTGCTGTGGAGTCTGGAGTTAGTCAGCCATTCAGCCACAGAAAATAACCATCCCAAAGTTCCCTCTCAGGTTTATGCCAAGAAATGAGAATTTGTTTATTCTTGTCTCAAAAATCCAGAAGCAAGAACTACTAAGCTGAATATTTTTCATAGGATTGACTGCTGGAATATGGAAAGATGTTGCAGAAAATGGGAGATTGTTTGCTTGAGCCTGTTCTCACACAAAGTGCTTTGAAAAAGCAACTGGTTTCATCAGAGGAATCACATGCCTAAAATTATCAGAGATAGTCCCCAGATTAGAGGTTCCACCCTCCAAAGATGTGTGGACCATGACGCTCAGTATCTTTGCAAAGCAGGCTCCTGTCCCTCCTGAGTTTCAGAACTGCCCTCTTTGAGATGTTTTGAAACTGCCTCTCACTCATGCAAACAATGGCTTCACCTCAAAAAATGCTTCACTACCTTTGTTGAAATTTAGTTATTTATGGCCTGGTTGGGACTTTTCCTTAGACTTTTAATAAAAGGCTGTTTTTAGCAGCTCAACTGTTCCTTGGTGGCACTCCTGGCCACATTTACCAGCTCTAGGCCGGTGTTAGGTGCGCTGGATAATTCGCTGGTGAAGAGGCCGTTGCCTTTGGACAACTGGAATAGCTGGGGGAGGAGGAGATGGAAAGGTGCTGGTCGTTCAATCTAATCTTGCCTGGCCTGTCTCTTACCTGCCAGAGTGTCCAGGTGGCTCTGAAAATCCCTGCAGTGGCCATGGGACATGCTTGGATGGGATGCAGCAAAATGGGACCTGCATCTGCAAGGTCAGTGCATGATTTATACTGAGGTATAAAGTACAAGTCCCTTTTTCAGAGGGAGCTGTACAATGTCTGTGCACATGCTCTAGATGAAAGCTTCACTTCTGCCTGGGAGGTCAGCAGCTTCTTTCATTCCAGCATCAGTGTCTGTGGTTTTCCTGGAGAATTGGTGTGGTCTACAATAGCACTAAGGCACTGTTGGTAGGGATATGGAGTTGGGAAGAATCTCTTGGGAGAAATGAAAAAAGAGCTGCATGAATTTAACCCCCCCTGATCAGTTCAAATAAACAGTATCTGTCTGTGGCTGCACGAAGCCACGAGACACTTGGCTCTTAGTGAGCTGCACCTTTTCCAGATTTGGATTATATACTTCCCAAATTAATCAGTCCTGGGCCTTGGAAGGCAGAGTCTACCTCTTTCAGGAAAAACGGGAGGGACCATGAAGAGAATTTAGGACAGTTTTTTTTTCTCTTTCGAGACTGAATACAACAGAAGTGCAAACAATTCCTGCACATTTGAGTTGTATAGAGCAGTGTATTTAAAATTTATAGCTTAATGGATCAGTGTCAGACTTGAAATTTTCTCTTTTGTACTCTGTGTTTTTACAGCAGCCTTAAATAAAGCTCAAACCCTACCTCTTGGACCCTTCTTTGAGACAGGCTGATTTTGGATTTAACTCAAAGACACCTTATATCAATTAAAATACATGCTGAAGGACCTCAAGCCCTTTAAGATGAATGTAAAAGGTCTCACTGACATTAGGGAATTCCAGATTCCTTTTTCAGAGAGAGATATCAGAAGCCAGCTGGTACATTCCTGTCTGTACTCAATTTCCTCAGTGCCCACCAGAATTTTACTGCCATTTGCCCTCTGTGTGTCAGTTTACACTGTGACCTCCTTTGCTATGGGGGCTAGTTAGTACCACTGGGGCACTGAACAGGTCAGTTTTCTTCACTCTGTTGCTTCAGCTGTCACAGAAAATCAAAAATGGGGAGAGACTTTGAACTATAACAATGTGTGAAACAGCAGAGTGATACAGAAAAATAATACCTGGCACATTTTGGGGCCCTTCTAGGAGCAGTACAGTGGGTTTGCCTGCCAGAATTGCCGAGATGAAAACCGTTTTGGCCCAGACTGTCAGTCAGGTAAGAACAAGTAATTCAAGGGAAAGCTCCACAGAAATAACTGAAAGCACGGAAGGAGGAGGGGGAGGTTGATTGAGGAAGGGTGCTGGAAAGGAGGAGAGTGGCAGAGGGCTGGCAGTGTTCAGTAACAGGTGTCTGGGCATTTTGTGTTTGTGCCCTTTTCCACTGTCCCGTTAGACAAATGATTCTCAGTCTTTGACTCAGACAGTCCATTTTTTCCTATTGTAAATCTCTCTCTCCCCTTACCAGGGCTATCCCAGTTCCCTTTCTCTTTTTAGCCAGCCTGTTACCTACATCTCTGAAACAACCAACACTGCCCAACTGTTTTTCAGACTCCTGTAACTGCCCTACTTGTCTCTCAGCTTCTTTCTTTTTGCCCACCCTAAAAAATTATTGCACACAGTGCTGCTTTTCATGTGTGGCATTTTTGGAAGTGATCTCTGACCAGTGCAGCCTGGCTGTTAAAGGAGCCCTTTTTGTCCAGCTCCTGGTTCCTTGTGTCCACACAGGTGAGACAGGAATGATCTTTTTGGTTGTGCTCATGTGTTGAAATGCAGGCCTAAAAAGCTGGTCTGGGTCTGGCATTTGGAGCTGCCTTTGCACGGCAGTACCCAGGACATGCAGTTTACTCCCTCAAAGCTCTCACTGGCATGGCTGATTTTTATACAGAGTTACTTTTGGAGTGGATTGTTGGTGGGAAATGAGGGTGCCAAGTGCCAGGGCAGCTGGCCAGCGTGTGCCTGGAGCCCTGTGCATTGCCTGGCAGCTGAAGGTCGGGTCTGTCTGGGCTTCCCTTGCAGTGTGTGACTGTGTGCACGGGGAGTGCAACAGCGGCGTCACTGGGAATGGGAGCTGCACGTGCTATGGAGGCTACGCAGGACCCAGGTGTGACCAAGGTAAATGCACTGGGAGCTGCAGAGGGGCTGTTAAAATTACCTGTGCTATGGGATTGGGTGCCTGTGTCCCTAAAGGAGCAGGGGGAGCAATGAATAGCTTGGAAACGCAGAGGGAAGATGATATGAGCACTGGAGATCTACTTGGAACTGGAGTTTGCTCTCCACTTTGTGACAGTGGCCAGATGTACCATCTCTTTGTGCCTCGGTTCTCTGGAAACCAGCTCTTTCTTGTCCCAGCCTTGTGGAGCCTGATTACCTGGGCTGCCAGGGATTTAGAGCTGTCTGCACTGCTTACCTCCTCAGCCTTTTGTGCCAGCTTGGGGTTCCTCTGGAAACCACATTTGCCTTTGTTTCCAGGTATTCTGTAAGGTAAGTTACATCTTCCATCAGTGCCCAACATGCTCAAAGGCAAACCCTTTGCTGTGTGATTGCAGAGCTCCCCCTTTGCAAGGGTGTGACGTGTGAGCCCGACAGCCAGTGTGTGGTGAGGGATGGGACAGCAGTGTGTGACTGCAAGCTGGGCTACAGAAAACTTGGGAGCACTTGCCAAGGTGAGAGACTTCTGCATGACTCTAACTGGTCCCCTGTTTGGAAAAATAACTTATTGCACTGGTGTCTGCAGATGAGTTTGATCACTGTGAATACAATGCCTACTTCACTGCAGAGGCTTAAGAACCTGAGTTTTAGGAATCCTTTTAAGATTAAGGGCCAAGTTTTTGGCTTTCCTCTCACTTGGTCATGAAATCAAGGAAGCAATGAGAGTTGCAGGTTCCATCCAGCACTCACTCTAAGTATGTACTAAATAACTGAGACAGCAGGGTATTGATGAGTCTGAATGAGTTCAAATAATAAGGTGTGTAATTGGAGGAGTTCTTCACTGATTTCACATTTAAGCTTGTGAATTAGTTTTCTTAGAAGAAAGTCAATAAGAGGCATTTGATCAGACAGTTATGGGTAGCTCTGTTTTCACTAACTTCTTGTAGGTTTTGCTGACCAAACTGCAGTTCCATATATCCTCAGATATGATGAAAATTCAGAACTAATCCAAGCATGTATTAATCTGTCACTCACACTTCTGTTACTGAAGTAACATGAAAAACATGTCATCCAAAAATCCTTAGATAAAGAAAACCACTTATGTCTGCCATCTGAAATGATCTTATTTTCCTATGAAATTTTAGAAGTTTAATGGTACGAATTCCTTATATTCCATTCCTTCCAAGCCTTTTGCATTCTGCTGTGCTGCAGTTAAGTGATGTTTTGAAAACAGAAATTTGGTTGTGCTCACCTCTCATTTCTGTAATTGCAGCTCAGGATCCTTGTTCTCCTCGTCCATGCTCCCCCTTCGCTGTATGTAAAGCCCTTGGATCACAAACATATCAATGTACCTGCAAAGAAGGATATCAAGGAGATGGGAAGATTTGCCAGCCCATAAACCCTTGTGTTGACAGCAATGGAGGCTGCCCAGAAAATTCCACAATTTGTGTTTACAAACGTCCAGGAGAGGTAAGAACAACAGCAAAGGTCTGAAAAATGGCCAAGTGAGAAGTTCTCCAAACGACCTGATGATTTTGTTGGTCAAATGTGCTCTCCTCACCTTAGATTTTGCAAAGGGAAACCAGACAGCTCTTTTCTAGGGTAGCTTAGTGGGTAAAAGATGATGAATGCAGCTCTGTGATCACTGTGTTGCCTTCCCCTAGGCAACTTGTGCTTGCAAGCCTGGGATGAGTAGGAGAACTCCTTCGTCCGAGTGTGCTGCGTTTCCCAATGATTGCCGGCAGTACTTTTGCGACGTGACTGCCAAGTGTGAAATTAATGCTCAGGGGAATCCGAGGTAAGCCAGTTTAAAGACTGTAAATAAAGAAGCTTATTCTGCAGCTGGAGTGGAAACAGTTTGGATGAGGTAAACTTTGATGAAACTGAGGGTGATCTGAGGAGTATGGGCCAGAGTTGCCTTTTGAGAACCTGTTAGTAACAAACCTGCTGAAAGTAGAGTTTTACATCAGTCATTGTAAGTTTTGGCATATGGATCACAAGCTGCTTTAAATCTGGGATAGCAGAGTCTTCTGTGATGTGAACTGGAGATGTAGCTCCCCAAGTTAGTGGTAGTAGTAGGTTATTATCAGTTACAATCAATCATTAAAAGGGGAGATGTGACTTGTTTGGTCATATTTGCCCACATTTGCTTCTGAGGGATAAGTCTTTGTCTCTTCTACCACTCAGGCCTAGAGCTGTAAACACGAGACCTCATTTAGTCCTTTGGGACAAACCACCTCGAAGTTGATACCCTGAGATAGGAAATATTACTGGATATAGGACCATTTTTGCATAATGGCCTCCCAAACACCAGGGAAAGGTTCCTGAGGATTTTGTGTGTTATTAAAAGATGGAGCTTCAACTGAGAGACTCAAGAGGGAAAGAGCAAACCCATCTCCTTAACCTTTCCTTCTCCAGTGCTGCTAAACCTATTAGCATCTACCTGCTCATTGTGTGCTCCAGGCCAGGGCTGAAACACAGTGGCTTCCCTTTCTGAGGATCTGATAGCACAGTGCAGGACACTGTGTTCAGTACAGTCCCTGCCTTATATATCTGTTCCCAGCAGCTGGCACTCAGCCCTGGAAGGCTGGAGTGATGTCAAATCCCTCCCCTGTGTCTCATGGCTCTGTGTGGCTGAAACAGAAAGGGCAGAGCCAATGCTTGGATAGAGACCAAACGGGAAAAAACATGGTTATCGGCCAGTGATCGTCGGTGAGCAGCGACTGCGAATCCGTGTGAATCAGGACAGAGATTTTCACATGTAGATAAGCTTTCCTGGAAAAGTCATTAGCCTGTCTGGGCCCCTCACTGAGCTGAGAGAAACTGGAGCTACCTGATGTTCTTGAACTGGCACTGCTCACTGAAGCCGAGGGGTCACATAGGAGCTGTTTGTGAGATTGTCACTTACCCGATGGATTTTATGGGTTTTAATGCATTATCTCAAATTTTCAGATGCTGGAATGACTGGGACTGGCAGAATATCAAGTTAGAAAGGTGTAGATAAATGTATTGTGGATATCTGTACCCTGAACAATCCTTATGTTGGTTTTATCTGAGAAAGCATCTTCCTTCTCTCTGAGTAGGTCCCAATTTGTTTGCTCTGCAAAAGTGTGCATTTTTTTTCCTGTCACTTAATTTAGGCAGAAGTTCTTTAGCTCTTACCTACACCCCTGGGAGTGTTCAAGGCCAGTTTGGATGGGGCTCGGGGCAACCTGTCTAATGGAAGGTGCCCCTGCCCATGGCAGGGGGGTTGGAACTAGATGAGCTTTAAGGTTCCTTCCAGCCCAAACCATTCTGTGATCTTAAAGCTGGGATTTGGCTTTCAAGCATAGGTGCTGACATGTTGTTCTACTCACATTTGTTGAATGTATTGCAACCTGGTTTATAATGGTTTGTTATGTTTCATTCTTGTCTCTTAGCTGTGTGTGTAAAGAAGGGGAGATTGGAGATGGGAGAAGCTGCTATAAAGATCTCCTGGGTGAGATAAATCAGCATAATTTGCGAGGAAGGTTTGCTAGGAAATTAAACATCGCCAAGAAAATGTTTGGTAAATGACTTTTGATTTTGTTTGGGGGATGGAACAAACGTGGGGACAAGAGTGTCAGAAAAGGTGACTTTCAGCATAAAAGCTCTTTCAGCATAACAGATCTATTTCAATGTATGATCCTGGGCTGCAAAATTATACACCTCACGTCTCTAAACTCACCTTACCAGTTCTGGACTGTGAATTTAGGAAACTGTGGAGTATAATGTGTTTGCCAGTCCCAGTGAAGGACACACCTTGTCTGCAGAGGAAGGCAAACGTGCCTTGGAGTTGTCTCAAACCCAATTGCATCAAGCCACCAGTGTGCCTCCACCTGGAGTGTCTGTGCTGAAGGCTCAGCAATGTTTGAGCTGTCACTGAGTGTTCCAGTGGGGATGTGTGAGGCTGCTGTGCCTTGGGGTCCTCTGCTGAGCAGAACATTTACTAAGCCCTTCAACAGCCTCCTTGCCAGCACACGTGTGTCAGTGGCTTTTGTAGAAATGAAAAGGCTTGATTCTGTGCACTGTGGTCCTTTCTCAGCAAAGAATTACTTCTCAAAGCATGGAAGACTCTGTTTAGAACCCATACACTGCAGATGTGGGGAGTGATAGACACAAAGGTTAATTTTTGCCTTGCTATAATCCAAGGAAAGAATGAGAATCCTTTAGCCTATGTCCAAGTTTCTCTGTTAGGTACCTTCTCCAGCTTGTCCTCTGCCAGCCTTCTGTCTCCACTACCTTGGCAGGAGCACTGAGACAAGGCTGAAATCTCAGCTTAGCTTTTGTGAATACCCCTCCTCGTATCAGTGTTGCCAACACTATTTTTTCACATGCGTTTTCCATAATGCTTTATGCTATGGGCAACCACATGAAGATCTCTGGGTTCCTGACTGCTGTGCTGGGGGACTTAATAATGACCTTTGTTGAGGGGCTACTGATGTTTGAGTGAAGACTGACAACTGTGGCTTCATAACAGCTTCTCAAGAAGTGTTTAGTGTCAATAAATACTGATGCAACACAAAAATAATTGTTTCAAGAGGAAGACTTGGCCCAAGAATAAGGTAGTAAGCATGTGGGAACAAAATTATCATCAGTATTCTGCACATTTCAGCAGTGATTCAAAGTGCACCAAAGTCACCAATCCTTCAGAAATCTTGGCAAGTGCTTGAAACTCACAGCAACCAAGCTGGGCTGTGATAGAAGTACCAAACTCCCTCTGCTTCCTTGCAAACAAGTACTAGTTACTTGCCTCAGGCAGATAATGTGTCGCTGAATTGTGCTGTTAACAGAGGAATACTTACTGCTGTAGTTAAACCATACTCCAACTAACTCCTTCACATTGCCCCTCTTTTTACAGCTTCTGGTTGCTCAGCATTGCTGACTAAATACGGGCCCTTCACAGTCTTTGTACCATCCCTTCTTCCCATTCATGACAGAACGGAATTTAATGTGAGTTTTCTTGGGTTTGCTGAATTTCTGCTGTCTTAGGATTCTTTCCTGTCTGAGTTCTGCAGCCTGTAAAAACTGATTGACACAAGAGAGGAACTTTGGCAGTCAGTATTTATAGAAACTGTCTCTTGGGAAAAGTTTTCATTGTCTGGTTAAGTTGCAGTCTCACAGAGGATGTTACATCCCTCACATTATTTAAAAAATCTTTGTCTCTTTCTTCAATACTGACAGACCTTGGTTGGGTTTAATGTCAGGAAGTGTGAGTCTTTCTGGCCATTCTTCATTTAAAGCTCAAACCTGTGTGTGACTGTCATCAGAATGTTAGGTGGCTTTTCACTACCTGAGGGTGGTGTTTTCAAAAGGGGCTGAGTATTGCAGTATTGCATCAAAGTATTGGATTTTGGACCTAAGGCCAGAAATGGTGACTTCTGGATTCATAGAAAATACCTCAATAAAGGCCTCTGAGTTATCTAGTCTACCTGTTCCCAGAAGGATCAGTTCCACCTAAATCAATATTGACAGAGGATTGTTTTACAAAACCATCAATGATGGAAAGCCCAGAGGAGAAAGGAAGAAACTAAATGTAAATTCAGCAGATTAGACCACCTACACAGTCCAGCATAAACAAAGATTGTGTATGGGGAGCTTCAGCAAGTTTTATAATCAGGACCGTGCAAGGATAGTTTTTTAATTGTTCAAATCCAATAGGTTTCTATCCAGGGGATCCCTCTGAAGTCTCTTGCAGGTTAATCAGTCTCCCTGTGTTTGAATGTGTACACAAACAGTAGCAGGAGTTTTGCCACAGTGCTCTTCCAGTGAACCAAAATGAAGAGGCAAGCTCAATCTTGTATGCTAAGAATTTCTCTCTGTGTGTCAGCTGGGGGAAAAGTAATGTTATGGTAAATGAGGGTTTTGAAAGAATATGTCATGTATCTTCTCTGTGTGTTCCTAATTCCCCAAAGGAGACCACTGCTGAGCGGTTGTGCAGAATGCACATTGTTCCTGGTCTGCACTTGGCAGAAGACATGGTCAAAACCAAGACTATGTGGACCTTGTCAGGACACCAGCTAACATTCATGAGCAAGGTAAAGGGTCTCCTGAAGGCCTGAACCTCTGCTTTCACACAGCACAGACTGGAGCTTGAGCAGTTTCCTTGATGCACTTTCCTAACCAGAAAACCTTTCTGTAATCAGCCTGCTTGTGACCAGAACAACAAACTCCTTTGTGGAGTCCAAAGCAAGGTGATTTAAGACCAGACACCCCAAGCAGCCACATCTCCTGCCTCAGACAACCAATTAGCCAGAATTTGACTTGTGAATGGTCTATGCACAGCCTGTGTATGTATTCTGGAGAAGGGACCTTTTCCCTGTCCATTAGCAGCTACAATATCCATGTGGCTGACGTGGAAGAGGCAACAAAGTCTCTCCTCAGAGTGAATCTTCCTTGGAGTTTGTGTGCTTGGGCACAGCCACAGGCTGAGTATTTTCTAGTTTCTTTCCGCCTCTTTCTATTTTATTTTTCTTAGTCGTCCTAGCAAAGAATTTTTCATCATTCTGTTCTGATGTAAAAGGCTGTTTTTTTCCCAGTTGCCTCATATTTTCCAGTCCCCACTGATCTCTCTCCATCCTGCACCTTTCCAGCATGCATGCTCACAGGTGGCCAAGGGAGAGAGCCATGTGTTTCCTCTCTGAGGACCCAGCCTTGGCCTTGAGGTCTAGGTCATAGTACATGTGCCCTGCATGCATCAAAAGGACAAAGCACTATTTGGAGCCAGGGAATCCGAGCTGAGCTTGACAGTGCTCCCTTTAAAATGCTTTCCTGTTGGTTTATTCAGGAGTCTTTTGATCTGGGAAGTCTGCCCTCCCCTTCCTTGGTTTCTGCCAGAATCCTCAATGATGTGAACTGGAGTTAAGGGCAGGGAGGAGCAATTCTAATACATGTGGTGAAATGAAAAGCACAGGGAAGTTGTGCTTGCCTGAACGTGGACCATGTCTGCAGCACCAGTACTTGGATGTTTAGTTTGTAGATTGCCCTTGAACATGTTCACACACCCAGCTTCAGTGCATGGCTGTGTACAAAGGGGAAGGGCCAGGTCTGTGCCTGGTAACTCAGTGAGCCTGACTGCTTTGGCTCTGGTATGAAGACTCCTTGTCAGCATCATGAGTCAATATAAGTTGCAATCCAAGCTGTAGTTCCAGCGTTGCCTCCAGATTCTGTGCCCTGCTGCCCAGGAGGGACTGTGCCTCTCTTGTACTGCCTTCTTGTACTGGGGAGACTTGATGGTCCAGAGCTGGGGTCAAGCACCATTCACACTCAAACTAATTCTAGAGCTGATTGTCCCAGATTAAGCTGGAGTTTTTTTGTTTGTTAGTGTTTTGGTTTTATGGGTTTTTTTCTACTATGACTTAAAAGTACCCTTAGGATCAAAACATTACCCAAACTCCAGTAGAGTGGGATGCTTATTTTACACCCAGGCCATCCTTTAAATTTACTTTTTCGAGAGTAAATCTGGTTGTGCCTTGCTGACCAGAGCTCTGATTTGTAGATCTGTCACAATAACACAGATACACCACTAGAAAGTAACCTTGTATTATTATCCAGGCATACATCAAATCATTTCGATACCAAGACCTGCCAGGGGAACTGTACAACATTTTGCAGTCCAACCTCCCAGCAGCCAATGGTGTCATGCACGTTGTTAACACTATGAGGAAAAAACCCAGCACTGACAACCTCAGCAATCCACAGGTATTTGTATTTCTTCTCCTTTATGGGACAGCAGAATAAACACTTATTAAAAAAAGCAATTTTCGTCATTGACCATCCAAATCAGGAAGTCTTTTTTGCTAAAGGGAAAAGGCTATTTATTTTTATTTCAGCTCCTGGTAAGACCTGTTAGGAACTATTAAAATGTCATTAAAAGTAGCTAATAGCACTGCATAAGCCAGATAAAGATCTTGCAATGATGCTTTTACAGTGCTTGGATACATATTCTACTTTCATCAGTGAGATCGCTCTCTTCAAAGCAAATGAGCTCTTTTTAAGTTGTGTCTTACAGGATAGACATTGAAAAACATTTTTCACATAAACCCCAAATTTTTAAGGTTTTCTTTAATTGGTCTGTACTGCATTTTGACATTATATTCAAAAGGTTGTCTTTGCCTTCAAAATATTTAAAATGAGGGCAAATAATCATTAGATTTTTGCATTCTGAGGGCGTGTCTTGAGTTTAAGACACTGGACTGGAGTTTCAGGGTCAAGTTCTGCTAAATACTTTTCCCTGTTAGCTGGGAGAAGCTTTTACCATGGTTACTGCATTGCTAAGTCTGAGCATTTTTATATTTTTTCTGTTACATCCTTCCTCCTTACAAAAAAATTACTCAGAGAATGACATAATCTCTTGCATTTGGTAAAATTTTGCCCTTGCTTTACACCATTGTAATTAATCTATAAAACAGACTGTGGAATATTGTGGTTGTATTTTGTGTGTTTAAAAAGCAGCTGGAGTTCAGAGTGTTAGTAGCTCCTGAAGTGCCCTGAAGGTGATGTATCAATTGTTCTGTTGTATTCACATGGATTTGCTTGTGCCCATCTCTTTGAGGGTGATGGTTTCCTGTAGACATTTACGTGCAAACCACAAGCTGGGCATTCCAGTGTGTGCTCAGCCCCAGCCATGTTTTGCCTCTTTGTGTCTTCTTGCAGAAAACCATTGGTGAGATCCTTGCTTCCATGGAGATCTTCAGTAGATTTGAAACTATACTGGAGGTGAGCAAGTTTGTGTCTGGGAAGGTGTGGCATTGCTGCTGCACAAAACTTGCTGCTGCCTTTGGGGGGGGGAAATTTTGAACAACATTTAAATGTATCTCAGTGGTTTTCAATAGCTCTGCCATTGTACTGTGTTGCTTAGTGTTGCCTCTCCCTTCCTGAAGGACCCTCCTCACTAAGCCTTGCTAGATTCACAATGAAATCCCTTCCTTTTTTTTTTTTTTTTTGCAGAACTGTGGCCTGCCTGCAATCCTGGATGGACCAGGCCCCTTTACTGTGTTTGTACCCAGCAATGATGGTGTGGATAAGCTGAGAGATGGAAGGCTCATTTATCTTTTCACAGAGGTGAGAGCTCATAGCACTGTAAGACATCCTGAGCTAACTGTGTTGCAGTGGGCTGTGCTGGAATGGCTTGTGCAGTGTATCTGGTCATTGCTGGAAATTGTTATTCCTGGAGATGGCTAAACCAGAAAGTTTGGAGTTTCTGTAAAGCTCTGGGAGAGAAGGGGATGCTGATGGAACTTGCAGTGAGAAATATGGTTACCCAGATTGCTTAAATCTGGTGCTTGATTTCTTTCCTCACCCTGGCTTTGGGTAGGGGGAGATGAGGGAACTTATTCACCAGGTGAATTCACTGCTATAGACATTGGCAGTCCCTGGTCAAAACAAAACGTAGTTGCCTCCTCTTACTTCTGAGCATTGAAGGGGCAACTAATTCTGAGGTTGTCTTCTTTCCTCAGGGCATAAATAAGCTTCAAGAGCTCGTGAAACATCACATCTACACTGCAGCAGCGGTAAGGCAGCAGCTCTGGCTCCAGATAACTGGGCTCCTTTAGACCAACACATTATCAACTGTCTAGTCTGGCACAGAGGTCACAGTGTTGATGGCTTCAGCTGCTACTTTTTGGACTTCTTCCGGAGAAGCAGAGATGTGATTTGGGATCTGATGAGGCAAAATGTTTACCATGTTGCCAAAAGGGACAACTGTGCTCTCCATCCAAAAACTCTGAAGTTTTCTGAAGTGGTGGTGTTCCTTAGTTGGATGGCCTTTACAATGGAAATACTGGCTGGCAGAGTTTGCTGCAGGACACAGAAATAATTGTCTTGGTTCTCAGAACTTCTCTTTTCTCAAATCATTAAGTTTCCAGTATAGAAGCTGCAGTTTCCTTCTTTTTTCTGCCCTTAGGCTTATTTATTAAGTCAAAATATGTTCTCTGTTTCATTTTTGGCTGAACTTTCATTGTTTATTGAATGTGTCCTGGAAAATCCCCCTTATTAGTCTGAACCTACTTGCAGCTGTACTAGTAAGAGACACTGTTAGTGAGACTTTACTTCAGCTGTTCTGGCCTCCTACACAAAGAAAACCAAGGCAGCTGCCACCAGCACTGCTGTGTTTGTATTATTGCAAGCAATTCACACAAAGTCCTGGATGTCCCTCTGGCCCATTGTTTGTTTTTAAGGTATTTCATGAAATGTAAATGTTAAGTCCCCCTGAGAAGTTTTTCAAGTGACAGGAATAATGGAAGAATTCTGTAAGCTGCAGTGAAAAGACCCTGTTTTCACTGGTACCATCCCCTTGTGTTTTTATTTCAGGTGACTGTAGAGAAACTGATAATGATGCCACAAATTGTTACTATGGCTAACCAGATACTTACCATCAACATCAGTGCAGATGTAAGTGTGAATCAAATCCCTTTTGGGCAAACCCTCCTGTGCTTTGAGAAAGTCTGGATGTGGTTCTGAACAACGTGGTTTCAGCCCATCTCTGCTTCCTCCTCTGCTTAGAAAACAAGACTTAAATGAAGTCATTGAATTAGTTTGCTTCTTATCATCCAATCTGTGACTCCACTAAGAGGCTTAACCATTTGTGTGGTTGCCCTTGATGTTGTGAACCATCTGCTTCCTGCATTGGCTTTTTGTGGTTGATGCTTTCTAATAGGCTAAAATTGTGTTTCTGCACCAGGGAAGAATTCTGATGGATGAATCAGGGATCCCCTTAAACATGCGAGACATTGTGGCTTCAAATGGTATTATTCACACCTTAGATGGAATCTTCATCCCTCCTTCAATAATTCCCATTTTGCCTCACAGATGCAATGAAGAGCAACATAAAATTGTTACAGTAAGTCAGCTTCTCCCATTCTCATCTGGTGCTTGCTGTGGGCCCCACACTCACCTGGAGGGACAAAAGCAGGCTGTGTGACTGCATTTGGGAATTTTATTCTCTGTCACAGTTCCCCTGATGTGAACTTTGGCACTATCAGCACCATCAGTGCTAGCACTTGTCACTGCTTTCCTGGTAATCACAAATGTTCCTTGTAGGTTGCTGTTCTTTCCATGCATCCATCCTACCTTAGATTCCTGAGTACATTTGCCTTTTTCCTGAGGCTTTATATGATCTTCCCACTAGAGTTGCTACCTCAGCTGACAGTGCT
Source organism: Myrmophylax atrothorax (assembly GCA_026770055.1). Lineage (NCBI taxonomy): Eukaryota > Metazoa > Chordata > Aves > Passeriformes > Thamnophilidae > Myrmophylax > Myrmophylax atrothorax. The sequence continues at coordinate 5,779,377 of JAOXXN010000175.1, read as the reverse complement.
TTGTTCCCATCTCTATCAGCACTGGTGTCCTGTAGCCTGGACAGGAAACTGACATTCAGTAGCAGGAGCTACAAATGCCGGTGTGATATTATCACGTGAGCAGTTTCATATACCTGATTTGAGGTGGTTGCTCCCCAGTTTGATCATTGGTAGGTTACTGAATAAAGAAGATGAGGCTCTGAATAGGCAAGGATTTTGGAGAAAGACAGTTAATCCCAAGGGGGCAGAGGTTCCACATAACATCCTGATTCAGTAAGTCTTGCTGTGTGGGTGCCCAAAGTGTTTTCCAGCCTAGCAACATGTCTGGTGGCCAACAGACTGTCAGGGTGGAGACAGACCCATCTTGCAGACATGTGCAAGCATCTCCTTGAGACAAAGGAGTCATTTTATTGAAGTGATAAACTTTGCCCATTTCAGAGTGTGGAAACTGCTTCCTAGGAATATTTCAGATACATGTTGTGATGTTCTGAATATATCTATCTGCAAGCAGTAGCTCTGTAGCATTCTTGTTATGGGGAAGGGGTTGCTCTGAGAAGATTAAATTTTTACCTCTTCTTTTCTTAACAGGGCTCCTGTGTGGATTGTGAGGCCCTCAACACCAGTGTTTGCCCACCTGGCAGCGAGGAAATGGTAAATATTTGTGATTATTTTGGTAAATTCTTTGCAATATGACATACAGCCACACTGATAGACAGTTTCTAACCCAAGCCATTTTCAAATGGAGAGCAGGAAAGGCAACCAGCAAAGAGGCTTGTTAGATGGTGTGTTCTCCCCATATATCCATGCTCTGTGAGCCCAGTCTGTTGCCCACTAACTGCTCTGTGCACTTTCTTACTCTGAAGTCTGTTTGCTGAATCAATGCAGAGCACAGTGAGAAAAATCTGAGCTTAATGAAAGTGCAGACTCGCAGCTTTTAGCATTTTGCTCTGCCTCGTGTGGAGCTTTCCTGCTCACATGCAGAGTCTGCCAGCTCCTCCAGAGTCCAGAACCAAGCCTGATCCCACTAATACCACCCAGTACTACCACTGCTTGTATCACAGCTTTCTGCACTGCAGAGGATGAGAAACAATTTGTTCTGTGCTCCCTGTTGGTTCAGAGATGAGCAGAACAACCTGAAGGTGGAGTAAGGAGGAGGCCAAGTGCTGGTGTTTGAGTTGTCCTATGCTGAGGTTAGCAGAACAGCAAGTTCCAGGAGATCTAAATGTAAAGACCAGACCCAGGATGTTGTTTGTGAAAGCCAGAGAGGTGTTCTCCAGTGTTAAGTGCTGGGTGTCCTCTGAGAGATGACCTTCAGGAGAACTTGCTAATGCAGTCTCAGCATGAGTGCCTGGAGTGGAGCTCTGCAAAATCACTAGTTGCTCACTTTCCTCCCTGACTGAAGCAGGTGAAGCAGGAATCATTTGAAGCCCAGTTCTGCCTGTGTCTAATTCCATGACAAGCCACTAATTATTTACAGCCCTTTCCCCTCTCTCTTATTCTCTGTCTCACTTCCCTCCCTGTAAGTCTCACCTCACTTGTTTTCCTTCGCTTCCACACTCTCTCGTTTCCTCTTATCCCCCTCTGCTCCACTCTCTCTCCATTCCCCTCCTCCTGTGTCATTCCTCCCCCCTTTCTTACCCTTTATTTCATCCCCCACCTTTTTGTCCCCCTTGTATCTGCTCCTTCCCTTCCTTCCCCACTGTCCCTACCCTCTCCCCCTACTCTATCCCTGTACCCCCTACCCTATCCCTTATCACAGATACTATTGTTATAACTAAAGGGCAGCACCTTGGCCCAGACCTGGGGACTTCAGGGAGCAAGAGGAGGCCACTGTGTGTCTTTGCTCATCCAGGCCTGCCATAACTGCATCATGTTCCCCTTGGCTCCTTAGTGAACTCCCTCAGCTCAGAGATAGGCAAGGTTGCTCTCTGCAGCAAAAAGAGCAAAGGGGAAAGTTGCAGTGCTGATGGCTTGTTTGGTTTTTACAGGAACCATCGCTCTTGCCCAAAGAATGTGTCTACATCTATGACCCCCAAGGCCTGAATGTCCTGAAGAAAGGGTGCGCCAGGTACTGCAATCAAACCATCACGGTGAGTGTGATGGAAAACCACATTGCCTTGGAAAGGGGCTCAGCTCTGCTCTTTCTCATTCATTAAGAAGAGCTCCTACTCCTTGAGCTGAGAGGGTTGGATGGGACCATCACATGAAGTAGCCACCTGCTTTTCTTTGTCAGAGAGAACACAGGGTACCAACCTGCTGCTAACGTTAGAGAACAGCTCAGTTAAACCTGAGTGCAATAAATAAACAAAATAAAGCTCCCCAGTTGTGACCAGCCAAGCTGCAGGAAGCCATGAGACAAATGGGGCAGTGTGGACTGGAGCGTCCCAGCTTTAGCATTTCTCCCAGAGGAAGCTGAGCACAGGGAAAGTGCTGTAAGCTGTGAAGTGATTGCATCCTGTTTATGAACCACTGTCAGATGGTTTGGGAAAGCTGGAATTTATGGACCTCGTGTTTGTCTGCAGCTCCGGAGCTCTCACAGTGCCAACTGTATGGAATAATTTGTGGGTGTTTCATGAAATAATGCTGATTGTTTGTCTTGTGGTTGTCCTTCCATTAGTGAGTTGTGACAAGGCCTGTGGTCCAGGACTGCTACATCCCTCCAAAGGAATGCAGTCTGGGCAAGGATAAAGGAGTGAGTGGGCTATTAAAGAATTAAAAGCTCACAGAAAACATGGGCCCTATTTGTTTAAGTCAGAGAGAGAGAGTAGAAAATAGTGTTTTATTATGCGAAGAACGGACTGTGAGCAGAAAGCAGGGTATTGTTGAGAAATAAGCACAGGAGCTCCTAAAAACACAGATGCCAAAGGTGACAGTCCATTTCAGTCCATGGCAGAGATGAGGAGCAGGATTTCAGAATTATGAGGGCAGGATGACTCCAGGCAGTTCTTGTTAAGTCATGTCATACCTTACTAATTTTGCTTTTGTTTCAGAAACCTGGATGCTGCAAAGGATTCTTTGGTCCAGACTGCATGCCATGCCCAGGGGGATTTTCCAGTCCATGCTATGGCCGGGGAAATGTAAGTGTGAAGGATCCTGCTGTGTTGCAATGAGCAGTTCCGTCAGTGTGGTTTGAGAATGTAGCTGTAGATAAGTGCAATTCAGAGTTTGTGGTCCAGGGCTGCAGTGGTGGAAGCAGAAGATCCAGAGAGAATGGCACATACTCAGTGGGTTTTTCATTCTTGAGCTCTAATGTGAATCAGGCCGTGGCTGTTGGGGACAGCTATGTGGAATTTTGTGTTACCACCGCCACTCTTCAAAGTCCTGTATGTTACTGCAAGTATCAAAGTGCCTTTGATGGATATCAGTGCCTTGACTTTGATTCCCTGAGCTTCAGTCACTTTGGTTTCCTTTTTGTTTCCCTTCCAGTGCAGCGATGGCATACAGGGGAATGGCAACTGTCACTGCTTTGAGGGTTTCAAGGGAACAGCCTGCCACATCTGTGCTGACCCCAACAAGCATGGCGAGAACTGTGACGAAGGTTGGTAGCTCCAGTGGAGACACTACAGGAAAATGTAGGACAAGGATATAGTGGAGGTTCATGTATCCTGGATTCCCTGTTGGCAAGGCCAGTGTGAGGAAAGAAGTGATAAAAATGTCATGGATGTCCCTTCAAACAACAGTGGAGGAAACATGTTTGATATGACAATGATGATGAAGGTTTTGGAAACATCAACCCGATTTAGGTATAGGACTTTGATTTAGATCTCTCCTGCTAGGAAACAAAAGACAGTTGACAATGACCTTGAGCTTGATAGCCTAACTTTGAGCCTATCCTTACAGCCTGTAAAAAACGTGGATCCAGGATCTGTTCCCTGGCCAGGTTTTGAGTTATTATGGATGTCTCTCAGCAGATGTCCCTCTGTCAAAAACAAATGGGATGATAATTGAGGTTGTGAAGGAAAGTCGAGAATCTACAAAGCATCTTCACTGTGGTGGATTTTGGACGTTCTGTACTTACTGATCTTACTCCATATGCTTGACAGACTGTGGTTGTGTCCATGGTGTCTGTGACAACAGGCCTGGCAGTGGGGGTGTGTGTCAGTCCTGGTCTTGCAAGGAAGGCTATACCGGGAAGTTCTGTGACAGGACATCCAAGAACTGTGGCCCAAGTGGGCTGTCCCAGTACTGCCACCAGAATGCTGTCTGCAGCCTCAACGACACTGCAAGGTCAGTCTGTCTGGCAAGCACCCTGAGGGTCACATTTGTCACTGTACACTGTCACTGAACAGGCACTCTGTGCCCCTGGCTGTGTGTGTGTGTCTGTGTACTTGTCTCACAGGATTGTGTGAGTAACTCAGCCAACCTGCTAGAAATCAGTCAGGTTTTTCCTTGCTTGAGAGGCTCGTGCTGCCTTTTTGCTCTCTGCTGGCTTTCAGAGGGACTGCTCCACCTGTGTCCCTTTTTTGCTTATACTTTTAAGGTGCATCTGCATGGATGGATACGAAGGTGATGGGTTTTCCTGCCAGCCCATCGACCTGTGCAGTCAGCCAGAACGGGGAGGTTGTTCACAGAATGTAAGTGGGGTCAGACTGTGAAATGTGGAGAGCAGGTCCTGTCAATCAGAGCAGGGATCCAGGACTCCTGGAACTGTTAGAGCCTTTGTGTGCTAGATTTCTCTATCTGTAAGATCAGACAGAATAACAAGCGCCTTGACATAGTCGTTGTAAAGATGTCAATCATTTGAGTTGGTGCCAAAATGTGACACTCCAGGGAGAGTTTGGCTGGTTTGCACCGGATTAGCTGTAGAGATAATTTTAGCTTCTCTGTTGTGATGTTCAGACTGTAGCTTAGCTGTGAGCTCCTACGCGTATTTCCAGCAGCCATCAATGCTACATTATTATCCATAGTAAAACACTGTGGTGCCTTATGATGACAATTACTGCCAAATGGTCAGACCTCGTCATAAATTAGACCCCTCAGCAAGAGGAAGACATGGGGGCATGTAGAAAGACAGGATGTACAGCTGGGCACAAAGTGGGTCTTTCCTGAGAGAGTTCTGGTCTCCATCATTAATTGGATCCCACATGTCCAGGCAGGAGATTGTGGTCTTCCTCTTCAGGAAATATTTATTCTGTAATGGCAAATCTTTACAGAATAATAATGAATGCCCTGGGAATTCTGAACCACTCTATGCACAAGTGTCTGCCTCTCTCAAAACAAAATGTTTCCAGAATCACTTTATTATGAAGTTTTCTATGACTTTTGTGGAGAAGATACTTCCATCCCTAGTGCTGGAACCAGTGCTGGTTGTTCAGAAATCCAGTGTGATGAAGGAGATTTGTTGCTGTATTTTCATTGCACTCTCTCCCTTCTGCTGAGTGTACTTCTTTCTCTTTCCCTTCTCCCGAAGGCCCTGTGCACCAGTACAGGCCCTGGCACTGCCACCTGCCAGTGCAACGTGGGCTGGACTGGGGATGGGAAGGTGTGTGTGGCCATAGACAACTGCAGGCTGGAGAGCAGAGGGAATTGTCACCTCAACGCTGACTGCGTCTACATCGGCCCTGGACAGGTATGAGCAAAGTTGAGCAGCCTGATGGGGGACTTAACATTTCCTCATCTGCTCTGAGATGGCCTTGGATTGCAAGACATGAAAATTGGGCTGGCCAGTAGCAAAGCTTGCTTGTCTGCTGCCAGAAACAGCTGCAGCCTCACCGTGCACAGGCTTGTGAGATGCACTGTGGGTTCGGGGCTGCTGCTCCACTCTGAGACTTCTATGCAGCAAAGGAAGAGACTAAACTTTATAACACAGCTTGGAATGAGGCAGTTGCTGCCTTCCCCTGTTCCCAGTTCCCAAATCGCAGGACTGATAAGCCTGTGCAGCTGTTCAGATGGACTGTGGAGGGAGCTGGCCCAAGAGTGAGGCATCTTGAACCAGGAGAAAGGCCCACAGGAGAGGTGGTTTCTCAGGGTGCTGTTTCTCAGGGCGCTTCTCCCCACTGAGCAAGGGGAGTGTTGCACAGTGTGCTGAAAATAGGTACCAAATCTTTAGCAGATTTTAGTGAGGTGAGATGTGCAAGGGCTCTCCTAGCTCTCTTGAAAGCAGGAAGCTTTGAAATTAACTTCTTTCCTCTCTTTGCCATTCATGAAATCTGTGTTGGGAATTAAAGTTGAAACCATTATCTTGGAGTGAACCCCACAGCCAAGCAGTGCAAAGGATCAGTGAACTTGAGTAACCAGGCAGTGTGTGTGCTGTGAGAGAGGATGATGCTCTGCTACGGAAATATCTCCACATTTCCAAGTCTTGAGGGACCAGGAAGGAGACTTGGGAAAATAAATTAAGAATGTTTGGCTGCCATAGACCTTTTTTGGATAGTAAATGAGGACACTCTGATAGGTCTATAAATGAAATGTTTCTTTCTTGCAGAGCAAGTGTGTCTGCAAGAGGGGTTATGCTGGGGATGGCTACAGCTGTGATGCAATCAACCCCTGCCTCATGGACAACGGTGGCTGTCACGACTTGGTGAGTAGATAAAGAGCTGTCCCAGGGCTGGCATGGCAGTGGAGGTTCATCTGCTCCCTGACAGAGGTTTTGCAGACATGGCATTGAGAGAATTGCAAGGTTTTATGTTATGTCATCTTACTGTCATGACACTGATGTGCTGTAAAAGTGGATCCTCTGACTTCTGTGAGTTCACACAACTAAACCTGTCACTTGGCTCAGTGTGATGTGAGATGCACATTCAGTGCCACCATAAAGAGAACAGGAGGAAGGTGCCTGTGTGTGCTGCTCTAGCCCAGGCTGTGGAAGCCAGAGTTCACTTCTGAGACAAGTGTAACAATGCATCACCTGTGTTTGCTCTCTGATTTCCCCTTTCCTTGTGTTTCCAGGCTACGTGTGTGCCCCTTGGTGGAGGAGAGAGATCCTGTCTTTGCACTCCAGGCTACATGGGGGATGGCATGACATGCTATGGGGACATTCTGCAAGTGAGTGAAAAGCAAATGTCTGAGGTCCTTTTGAGACACCTTTTGAGATTGGAGAGAACTGGCTCTGCTCTCACTTTACTTTTCTCTGTTACCTGAGTTGACTCCTCCCAGCATCAGCCTGACAGCACAAGTGTATTCCAAGGCCACAGGGACAGAACTGATGCCAAGGCCAATTATTGCCAGTGAAAAAATTGGCAATAATCTCTAAGTTGATTCACTCCTGTGCAGAATGCACCTGTCCTGTGTAATAAATCATCTTTTCTTTGTTGTTCGGAAAGTTTTTCAGGCTAGAGCTTGTCAGGTCTGTTTTGTGTCATTAGAAATATCAAAGGCCATTGTGCATTCAATCCCTGTCTGTGGTAAACATGAGTAATTGCAGATGAGTTGTAAATTGTTTATTTTGGAATATGTGTTCAATGGCTGAAATCTGGTTTTAGGAGTCTCCTCACCATACATAGTACCTGTAATGGTCGTGAAGTGAGAGGAATATCTAAGTCTTTATCACCAGATTTGATATTGCAAAGGTTTCCTTTCCCCCACCCTGAGTCTCCCAGCCCTGCATCCTGTGCTCAGCAGGGGTAACTTCTCTGTTCTTCTCTTTGGAAGGAGCTGGCCAGGCATTCCCACTTTGCGGGATTCTATGACTGGGTTAAGGTAAGAACAGCCATGGGATGCCCACACAGGGGAGCTCTGTAGAGGGGAAGTCTGTGAATGTTGCTCTTGGAGGAACAGCAACTCCATTTATCTTCTTCACTAGAGTAAAACAAAAAAGCAGTGAAGGAGAAATTGTTATCAAGCAGGCATGTAGAAGAGCTGTGGAGTTTGTGGTATGGTGAGGGTCCTAACTGTGTTTTGGGGGCTTTGTTTCTAGCACAGGAGGAAGCTGGGGCTGTGTTACACTGAATTTTCATGGTTGTACCATCTGTGACTCCTGGCCATCAAAAAACAGCACAGAAGCAAAATAAGAAGGGGTAGCATTATAATGCTATTTTTCAGAAGAACATATTTTGAGAAGTTAGACTGTATGTTTGTTCTTTTTTTTTGTTACTGCTTCCCTGTCTCTGATATGGGAATAGCAGAAACACTTCACAGGCTGCAGCAAGTCTGTGGAAACACACCATGATGGATGGTCTTTAACTGAGCTCACCTGTGCTGCTGCATGCACTGCTTTTGCCAGGAATAATCTGGGTCCCTCCCCTAAGAGTGATGATGAGTGTTCAGGAAGGGTTTATGGCTATGATTGAGTGGGTTTGGAGGGTAACTGCAGTACAAAACTGAGGCTTAAAGCAGGATTTTCCCTTGGCAATCATGCCTGGGAGAGCCAGGAGAGCCTGCTGTGCTGCTGTGGAACACGTGCTCTCTTCCCACACGTCCCTTTCACAGGACTGAGAGAGTGGGATGGCTGTTGGTTGTATTTTGCAGTATAGATGTGGCTGTGGCGTGTCTTATTTGTTTATTTTTGTGCTTTGGACAACAGAAGTCTCTCTTCAGCATCCCAGCAGGAACCAATGTCACTGTCCTGGTGCCATCAGAGGCAGCTATCAAGAGCTTGAGCAACACTGAGAAAGATTTCTGGTTGACCCCCTACATGCTACCATTTTTAGTCAGGTATGAGGAGCCTCCTGCCTTTCCTTTACGGGGCCAAACAATAGTAATAGAACCATAAACTGGATTTCTGTTTGTACCTGACCAATAAGGAGTTATCTTGAGATAAATACAAAAGCAGACTTAAACATCCAGCAGGCAAAGATTTTAGTAGGCATTTGAAACATAACAGACCACAGGCCATGGGAAGTGGGTTTATTTTTCATGTATTTTCAGAGAGAGATTTTCCCTGTTGTGTAGACACAGGTGGCATCAGAACAAGTAATTCCCTCCATTGCTCTCACCACAGTCTTAACTACTTCATGTGAGAGATGTGAATGTTGGGGGGTGCAGTCTTATCTCTCTGTTATTACTAATATTTCCTTAACCTTTTCTTTATCTGCTTTGTTCCCTTCAGGGCCCACTTTCTCGAAGGTGTCTTCACTGCTGAAAAGCTCAGAAAGTATGACAGACCAGAATTACCCACTCTCAACCCACAGACCAGATGGCAGATAAACACCACGAGCAGCGTAAGGGTTTCTTACATAAGGGTCATGCACCAATCTCAAATTTAACTGTTCAAGAGGTGGGAGCCTGGGTGGGACACTGATACCCTCAAAGGCAGACCTCTTTCAAAAACTGTACCCAACTAACCATGTGCAACCTTGAATGAACAAAATATTTGTTTTGAACTTGCTTGGCAATTTGTAATCTTTTTGCTTCTCCCTCTGGTGCTTCTGCAGGTATTAACCATCCAGAATGCAAGTGTAGTTGTCACTGACATCCCTGCCAGCAACGGCATTATCCATGTCCTCAGTAAGGTAGGGCAGCACTTGTGACACTGGGAAATTGTAACTGCAATTGTAGCAGCAGGTTGGTGTTGCTGCCTCTGTGATGGGGCCAAGGAGCAATACATGTCTGGACAGTTAGGAAGAGATATAAAGGCAAAGATACATCAAGTTATCACAAGTCCTGACAGATGTTTCCTGTGCAACACTGTTTAATGTTTAAAATATTTGTCTCCAGCACAAGCAGGAGAAGAGTTCCCCTTCTCTTGGCTGCTAGAAGTGTTCAGGCTATTGGAGAGTTGTGTAAAATGAGGACTTTTCTAATTGCCTTTCTTGTAAGCAGGGCAGAAGTTTAATATGACTCCCACAGAATCTCTTGCCCACCTTTTCCTGCCTTTTCTACAGGTTTTGATGCCACCTCCAGGAGATATCCCACCAAGTCCTCCTGATCTGCAGGAACAGCTCGAGGCAGTGGCCTCATTCAGCACATTCAAGGAGTTGCTAGAGGTAAGCGGTTGAGGTGAGCACTGCTGGCACTGTCAGAACTGGCTTGTGAGCAGATTCCCACCTTGCCCTGTACTGGTGGACCAAAATTTGGACTGCCTGGTAAGGCAAGGGAGATCACCTGTTTCCTACCATTCATGAGGAATCCTGAAGGAAAGGTCTTCTGAGCAGCCAAAAAGCTATATAATTACAGTTAGATCTCTAGATCACTGGCATGTATTGCAGTAGAAGGTGATCTGTCTACCACAGGTGCTCTCATGCCTGTAAAAGGACAGAGAAACCCAGAGGAAAGGGAAGGCTTGGTCATAGCTGAGAAGGTGCACTGATGTCAGCCAGGATGAGGAGCAAGCAATCGGACATGTTTGACTGAGTAGAACTTGTATATCCCATTGTTACGCATTTCCTCTTGCCTTTGCAATTGATTTCATGTGTGGTTTGGGTTGTAGTGAGTATAATAATTGCTAATGGTTCTGTTTGGACCTTTTTTAGGAATATGAGCTCATTGGGAAGATCGAGTCCTCTGAAAAGTACACCATTTTTGTTCCTGGAAATAATTCCATTGAGGAGTACTGCCGTGCTGCCAATGTGACCCATTTGGTAAGCTGACTGCTTGCTTGCTGGCTGAATATGTATTGTGGGAGGGCAGGGATAGGTACACTGGCAAATAACTTCAGTGGGTTTCATCATAGCAGATTCTAAAAGCTGGGAGAAATGTGGTACAGAGATGAGAGCATTTCCTGGCGTGATTCTTCTGAGAAGAATATTGGGACTCCAAATGCTGATTGCATTAGTGTGTGGATAGGTGACACAGCATGTTCCCTTTCCTGGCTGGCAATTTTCAGACTTCTGAAAGATTCCAAGAAGCATTTATGGTTTTATCAAGTAACAGAATCATCCAAAGTGATCAGTCACCTCTGATAGAGAGTTACTAGGTTCTGTGGGGTAATTAGCTGTTATAGATGCTTAGGAACATTTCTTAATGCCATACCTCTGATTGAATTGTAGTCTAGGATGTCAAAATAGTCCTAACATCTGTATTTTTGTGGACTCAGGACAACGCAACAGTGCAGTACCACGTTGTACTGGGAGAGAAGCTCTTGCCCACAGACTTGAGAAGTGGAGTTCATAAGAACAGCATGTTAGGACTCTCCTACTGGCTAATGTTTTACCAAAACAGCACCCAGGTAAGGGAGGCAGACTGTTCTGCCTCTTGAGGATCTGGCTTGACCTGTCACTTTCTAAGGCTGGGGCTGGAGACACCCATTTCTGTTTTGCACACCCTTGCATGTTTACTGCTGTCACTGTCTGACAGCTGCCAAGCAAGCCATGCAAAAGGAGTTTTCTTCTTGCTGTTTTCTTCTCCTTTGCAGAAGTTTGTCAATAATATTCCTTTGGATGGAAAATTCCTGGAGACCAAGAACGGAATGCTGGTCGGGGTGTCACAGGTGCTCCAGATACAGAAGAATCGCTGCACTGCCAATACCACTACCATACAAAAGGTAATGATGATGACCATTTCACAGGGTTTCTCCACCTCCTGAACCAAACTGATGCAAAACCAGACAAACTACCTTGTCTCTCCTCATGGATAAGACAATAGCTGGTGGTCTGACCCCAGGTGAGCCTCATGTGAAATGGGGCACCCTGGAGACTTGGCACCTGCCAGCCTCACATTCCATGTGCCTAATGCAGCATGTCTGCAGCTCTTGTGCAGATCACATTCAGTTCCCTTCTTGGAGCTCTCTCCAAGTGGAACAGGCTGATGCAGGGACTCCCAGACACTCAGCTGTGGAAGGAGAACACAGTCCAGTTCTTGTATGCCATGGCCACAGGCTCCCCTAGAAAATGCCATCTGATCTGCCTAGGGGTCATGGCCAAAGTCCAGCCTGCATGTACCTCGTGGCTCTTGGCCATCTGAAGATTTCAGGGTCAGACTGAGGGATGTCTGACTGCTGCAGATCAGGAAAAAAGCATTTGCAGCCTTGCATGAAGGAACTCCAGACCTAAAGAAAGCCCTACCCAGGTCAGAGATTCAGGAAAGGTGTAGTGTGTGATCTCTTCTTTTGGTGTTTTGAGCCATGGAGTTAAATACATCTTTGTTCCAGCCAGCAGCCTGTGCAGCAGCATTTGTGCTGTAATTCAGGATTAGTGTCTTGGTGTGATGTGGGTAGAGGGCACACATGTGACTTGTCCTGTTCTCTGTGCCCTAGTCAAGATGCGGCAGGTGTGAGAAGGGGATCAAGTGTCCTCCTGGATCCGTTCTTGTGGTGAGTCTTTGATTTATGTGACACCTCACAAACTGTTTGCAGACAGTGCTTTGATGTCCTTTTATTGCTCTATAGATATCCTGATACCTGAAAAAATGTGCCCTTGAGTCCTCTGTGGCTCATCCATTATCAAGGTTTGTAAGAGAAAGCAGAAACCAAAAGGAATGATACGGAAAAACATGGACATGAATCACAAGGCTCTGTACAGAGCTGGCATCACCATTTTGTCACCTGCCAAATCCATGCTACACATGTCAGTCTGAATACTGAGAAAGAAGAATTGGAAGATTTTGGGCACAGAGTAAAGCAATGAAACCTAAGAAGCCAGATGTAGCTGTTAGGCAATTCACAGCCAGCACAGAGATGAGATGCTTAGTTGTTTTCCTCTCTGGAAATGAGTGACAAACATTTGGCAGGTGACAAAATGGACTCTGTGTGATGACCTCACATCCAGAGATGCCTCACTGGTCTCAGCTCTAGATAGTCCAAATTTTTAGGGCTGTTCCTGTAGGATACAAAACAAGAACAGTGCCATATGCACCAAAATGTACATTGTTTATCTAAATATTGTAATATCTTCTCTCTGTGTCTGTGTGAATTCCACCCCCAGGAATTGCCAGGGAGCAAGAATCTCGCTCGCTGTGAATTGCGCTCTGGGGATACAGGAATACTTGGCTGCCACTTCACCTGTGCAAAAGTTTCTCTGGTGAGAAAAACATTTGCCTGTTTCATTTTGACAGAAGCAAGATGGATTTCAGAAGTACAGCCGTGGAAGTACAGGCTGTGCTGAAATCCTGGCTGAGTTTGTGCCATGGCATAGCTGGGCTGGGAGTCACTCTCCATCCTGGAGATGGAGGGCACTGGAGCAAAAACAGACCTGCAGGAATGTCTGCACAGTGATGGATTGTGATCTGCTGCTTTGGTATTGTTGCTCTGGGTTTTGTCCTGCAGAGGAAGAGAAGGAGTTGAATGTTTGTAGTTTGGTTTCCTAAGGAAATGAGGAATGAATGATGGTATTTTCCTTGTGCATGTGCCTTCCCGAATAACTGATGACTAATTGGAGCTGAATCAAAGGGAGGAGCAGATCTTGCATCTTGGATTAAGTGTGTTACAACCCCTACCAGCTTTGTGAAAATGTAAACACTTGAAAAGGGAGTGGTAAAAGGAAGGCTTGTGTGAATTTTAGGTCTAATAGGTATTACAGCATCATGTGAAAAGTTTTGTGGGAATGGGAGATTGAGGAGAAAGTAAGAGAGGGAATAGGACATACTATACTCACGTGGAGAGCTTCAACCAGCACTTGTACCTCACTTAGCATTTCTGCATCCCTTTATTAGATGATGTTTCTTTTCTTCTCTACTGTCCAACTTGGTCCCATCATGATTTCTTCCCTCCATGGGCAGATGCAGAAAGAAGTGAGAGAAGTTAAGTTAGGCTTTGGAACCAAATCACCTTCTGGCAGCACCTCTTTCTGCCCGACAGGGAGACACAGTGGGGCCACAGGCAGGAAATAGGCTGGAGAGACACAGGTCTGCACTGTTGTAGGGTGTTCACTCGATCCCACGTGTGCACAGCTGGCCCTGTCATGTGTTGTCAGAAATCATGGCTATCACATAGTTAAAGGAATAGAGTAGCTTCCCCAGTAAAGCTGTTCCTTGTCTGTGCTGCACAGGATGGCTCATCCCAGCTTGTTCTTTTCGGTTTTCCAGAGGTCCGTCTGCTGCCCCGGCTACTACGGACACATGTGCGAGATGTGCCCAGGGAAGCCAGGCCAGTGGTGCTCTGGGAACGGGGAATGCCAGGATGGCACCCAGGGCAGTGGAGAGTGTCGATGCCTGGAGGGTTTCCACGGCACTGCCTGTGAAATGTGTGAAGTGGGACGATACGGGGCTGACTGCAAATCAGGTGACACCAATGGCTACTGCAGCTTGTCTCTGATGTCCTGCTTGCAAAGGGAGAAACGTGGCCACATCTCAGCTCCTGGGAGGGGTGGTGGGAGGGAAGAAGTATCCCAAAATCCCTGAGACAGGCAAATGGCTGGCAGGCCACCAGAAGAGGGACAGTGTGAATGAATGACTGAGTGAGCACTTGTGGTCAGCCAGAGGAGTGGCCCCGTTTTTCATCCTCAAGCCAAAGCATGTGTTGTGCTGCTCATCCTGCTGCCACACAAACTACAGGAAGTAGAGGTGGGTGGTCTGTTCCTGGGCTTTTTCGCCTGGCAGTGAGGGAACAAGAGCTGATACTCCTGTGACATTTTCTTTATGGCAGTTTGATGTTGGATGAGGAACAGGACAGCCAGAGAAACAGCAGCAGGACTCTGCTGGTGATACCTGGTTGGTTTGATGGTGACGAGTGTTTGTATTTCCCCTGCAGAATGTGGCTGTGACAATGGGATATGTAACGATGGACTGCAAGGGGACGGGAGCTGCGAGTGCTTCCCAGGCTGGACGGGCCCTACCTGCCAAGAGAGTACGTGAGTGTGAAGGGGCCTAGGGTGTAGCATTGCCTTTTTAGCAGAGAAATCTGTGGGATCCTCTGTAGTTGCCAGAGCAACTCTGTGTTAGCTGAGCAAGGTGACTACAGTTGCATGTACTTTGCATCTCCCCAAGAGCTTTTCAGGTTGTGCTTGCTCATTGCTGCACAGAAGCTGCATTTGCAGTGTGACTTCCCCAACAGCACACGAGCCCCTGAGTTCTCTGGATTAAATTCATATTGAGAAAAACCTGTCCCCTGCTTCCATCTCCACTGAGACTGAGGCACCACAGTAACAGCCTCTTGAGAGGGAGCTGGAAGCTTTCAGCCAGATTGAGTTGACCATGACTCCTGTTACTTGCCTAGGAAGGTGGCACGGCTTGATTTGAACTTCCAAAGGGGCCCAGTGTGTCTGCTGAGTTACTTTTTCTGCTCACAGACCTATTCATTTAGATGAGCTCAGGCTGTAGTCTGCCATTATCAATAAATCTGTTATTGTGTGTCAAAATAACATGTTG
>JAOXXN010000175.1:5745421-5759004 GCA_026770055.1 Myrmophylax atrothorax | reverse complement strand
CTTCCCTTCAGGGAGTTCTAGACAGTGCTGAGGTCACCTCTGAGCCTCCTCTTCTCCAGGCTAAACACCCCCAGCTCTCTCAGTCCTTTCGTGTCCTTCAAAGCACACCTAGACAGGAATGGAATTTTCAGTGGGCAGATTTGTCACAGCTCAGAGACCCACAACTCACAGTTGTATCCTATTCCTTTGCTATCACAAGACACTTTCCCAGGAAAGTGTTTTCCAAGCTGGAAAGGTTCTTCCTGTTGCTTCCCTAATACCTCTTTGGATCACCAGTTCCCAGCTGCCTTGAGCAGCCCTCAGCAATGATGTGGCCTTATTGTTTTGCTGCAGAAATCGATCTCTGTCTCGAAAGCAATGGGGGCTGCCACACCAACGCAGAGTGCATCAAAACAGGCCCAAAGAAGGTGAGTGTGTAGAATGGATGTCAGGACAACGTTACTATGGAGGTTGTCACAGCTGTGTAATTCTCTCAGAGACAGTCCCCTCCTTTGCAGTGCCCTGCTTTGTGCTTACAACCCTCCACATGGAGAAGTTGCCTGGGAAGAGCATGAAAAGATTGCTGTTTCAATAAAAGCAGATGGTTTTGTTGGCCAGAGGCTGGAGGCAGTCTCAGGTTGTATTTGTTGTGGACACAAGCATGGTTATTCATGAATGCAGCAATGGGTGTTACACCACATGCTTTCCACCCAGTGCAGCCATTGTGTGTTTTCTTCCTTGGGTCCAAGTTTCAGACCGAGGATCTGTTCTCCCTGCAGGTTGCCTGCAACTGTCTTCCTGGTTACAGTGGGGATGGTGTGAGCCAGTGCAACCCCATCAACTTGTGTGAACAGGTATGTCTGCATTTTGCTGCTACCACAGCTGAAGGCCACAGCCTTGAAGTGTTCCTTTCTCCCAGTAGTTACCACCAAGAGCAGCACTAGCCTGATTGTTTGGAGCTGGCTGTCTTGCCTTTCCACGTACTGGAGGAACTTCCTTGTGTGTTTGGTTTCCATTATGTTGGTCACCTGGCACTCCCTCAGTGTGGAAACAGTGACAGGGGTTGGAGGCATGTGGGCATTCTCCACTGTGTCCATTCTGTGTGGGATGTGCCCAAAAGCTGAAGAGTAATCTGTGCTCACAGTATTGCTGTCATTTTTAAGTGTCCCTGTGAATCATGGAGTTTGTCATCACTCTGGGTTCCAAAGTGAGGTGTGAAAGGGGAGGGTTTGGTGCTGGAAAGCCCTTTAGGATTTGTGTGAGGTTTATTTTAAGGCACTTAACAGAGGGGGAGGAATGGTTTCCTTTCCACTGGGCTGGATGTAGTTTGCAGCTCCCACATGAAACTGGCTGTTCAGATGGTTGGAGATGCCCCTCCATGGAGGCCTTTTGCTTTCTCTGGCAGAACAACGGAGGCTGCAGCCCCTTCGGGCTCTGTAAGTACACAGGGCCCGGCACTCGGAACTGCTCCTGCGCCTGGCACAGCATCGGAGATGGCTTCACCTGCCGTGGCAAAGTGCATCAGGTGAGAGGCATGTGCAGCACCCTCTGTGTTCCTGTCCCCTGCCCTGCAGCAAAGCACTCCCTCCCCTCCAAGTGTAAGGTGCGGGTGAGCTGATCTTAGTGTCATATCAACATCTGTGTGGGGTAGGACTGGGGACAGGTGCTTTGAGGCAAACTCTCCGTAGATCAAAGGTGTGTTTGGTGTGCCAACTGTGGGAGAGAATCACAGTAAAGTCGCTTTGTTCCAAAGGGAGCCATGCTGGGAACATCCTGCTGCTCTGTCAGCAACATTGGCCATACCTCCGGGGGCGGTTTTCTTCATGTTTTGGGCAAATGAGAATGATTTTCTTTTTTTTTCCCAAGGCAATTCACTTCTGCCCACTGGGATGAGGGCAGGTGTTCCCTGTGGCCATGCCAGGATTTGGGATCCAGTCTGTGTCCAGTTCTGTTGCCAATGCAATGGCTGTACTTGGGCAAGTGGTGACCTTTTCAGTTAGTGGCAAATCTGTCATCCCCACAGCAGAGCCAGGAGCAAGGAGATGGACTGTTGTGTGCTTCTGCACTTACTGGAAGTTAGTGTGGTAGGGAGAGGGAGTTTGCCTTGCCAAGGTATGTCTGCTCTCTGGACAGAACCCCAGAACTGGTAGTGGCAGCACAGTGACGTTAAAGCAGAGGTTTTGTGAAGCACTGAAGGTTCTCATGAGCAAGGGGCAATTACCTGTGAGACAGGTGCTGCAGAACCAGCCAGCTTCCATCTGTGTCCACACCATCCTGCAGCATTTGTGATGTGAATGGTGCAGGCAGAGGTCACTGGAACATCCATGCCATTTGTGCCTGCAGTGCTGGTGAGGGAGGGAGGATCACTGTGGTGTGTCAGGAGAACTGGTGTCTCATAAGGATGGTAGAGTGACCTGGAGTGGAAGGAACAGGTCCCTGTGCTGGCTGGGGAGGAGCAACTGGAGGGGTCTCTGCTGACACTAGATATTTCTCTTTGTTTAAGGAGCTTGGAAGGATTCCAGACTCATCCTTGTTCTTTAAGATGATACAGGTTGGTAGCAAACAGCCTTGTCCTTGTCTCTGTGTTGTAAATACCACTCTTCTGCAAAGCATCTTGCTAACTGGAACCATGTTTTCTGTTAGCCATCACACAAATGCTCTTCTAACACAGGCAGAAAGCATCAAAGAACTCAGTGGAGCAGGGCCTTTCACTGTCTTCGTCCCACAGACAGAATTCATAGGAAACACTACAACAGTAAGTGTCCTTCCATCCCAAGCTCTGTCAGGTGTTTGACAGCTCCAGTGGTGGCAATGTCCCCTCTGAGACTGTTCTGCCCAGTGAATTGAAGTTCTGCCATGCAGTTTCACACCACTAAAAATTCACACCCAATAAAGGAACAACTCCCAAAGATTCCATATCCCAGACGTCACTTCCTCAAGGCCAATGTGGTCATTAGTCCTTCCTCAAAGGACCTAAATTCTGTTTTTGTCAGCCTGGTTGAAATATCCCAAAGCTCTGGAATTGTTTTGTACACTCCCTGTGTTTTGGAGGGACTGGCTTTCCTGCAGTCTCCTTCACCAGGACTGGGGGCCCTGTATGCAAGGCAAAGTGCTCCAGTGTGGCCTGTGTTTTCTGTCTGTAGTTTGAGGAGTGGAAGAGCAGAGGTCTCCTCCGGGACCTTCTTCGCTACCACATGGTGGGTTGCCAGAAATTGCTCTCCAGTGACCTGGAAGCTCAGGAGTCCCTCACGTCTTTATCTGGTCACAAAATAAAGATCACGGCAAACGAGGTAATTCCCTCCCCTGTCCCACTTGCCAGGATGTCCCTTCTGCTGTCATTTGAAGCCACTGTGGTTGTGGCAAGTGGGTTGTCCAAGGGCTCACAGATGGCTCAGAGGGCAGTGCTGTGGCTGTGAATGCCCCATCACATCCCCTCTCCCGCAGAATAGCATCTCTCTCAATGGGGAAGCCGAGGTGGTCACGAGTGACATCATTGGTGTGAACGGGGTCATACATTTCATCAACAAGATCCTCATTCCAAGTGACCTGGTGGACCGTAACATTTCCTCAAAGCTGCCATGGGTAAGGCTGAAGCTCTGACTGTGCCCTGCTGTGGTGAGGACAGGGCCAGGATCCCCCTCCCAGCAGCACTGCCTTGGCACAGGGCTGTGTGGGCTGCTCTTCCTCCCTGTTCCTGACTGTGTAGGGGTTAGGGGTTGGCTGAGGGCATGGATTTGGCTTGTGAAGGTGACAGCATTTGTGGCATAGCCATATTTGGAACAGAAGGAGCCTTATCCGTCACTGGGGAACAACAGTATTGGATGTAGGTGTGGGGATCATGTCCCATGCCAACCATCACACTCCTTTTCCAACACAGAGCAGATTGCAGCGTGAGATTGCCAATGCCTCTCTGGTACTCCTCATGCAAGCTCTGGGAGCTTATAGATCCTCCATTTTACAGAAGATAACACATTTTCTGTACAGCACAAGAGGGTGCTGGAATTCATCCCAGCTCCTGCCATAGCAGCGTCTGTCCAGAATGAATCAGAAAAGCAGGGGCTGCCAAATGCTGACCCTTTCCAGGCCAAATCATCAGCCTGATGGTGACAGAGATAAACTTGTGTTTAGCTGCTGTAGTTGTTAACTGTCTGGTTTATCCTCTGTGTTGCTGAAGCCTTAGTGATAGTTTGTTGCTTTCCCCCCTCTGTAGCAGAACATCACCAAGGTGGCAGAGGCCTTTGGGTACAGCATTTACAGCAAGCTGCTGCAGGTGAGTGACCTGAGCTGGGCTGCTCTGTGGGGGAGGTGGTCTGTGCATGTGCACATTCACTTTGGGGCTTGTGGCTTTTCCTTTGTGTCCCCTGGTGTCTCGGGCAGGATGCAGAGCTGCTGCCCCTGGTCAGTGACCCCCTGCACAGACCCTTCACCATGCTGTGGCCCACGGACAGCGCCTTCAACACCCTCCCGGCAGACAGGCAGAAGTACCTGTACCGCAGGGAGCACCGGGACGTGCTGGCCTCCTTCCTCAAGGCACACATGATCAGGGACACAAAGGTAAATGTGACAGCACACAGGCTGCTCCCTCCTGAGGCCACACGTGGTGCCACAGCCTGCCTCTGGTTATGTCAGAGTGACCTTGCCAAGTTATTGCTGCTGTAGAACACATAGTATATAAGCTGTCGAGAGAAGATCCAAAGCTGTTTGAGAATTTGAGGCACCTACAGCTTCATCATGAATCTCTGGGGCTGAGTGGAAACCTTCTGTTATTACCTTCCTGGGGAGGCCACATAGCTTTCTGCAACTCCCTGACAGGAGGGTGTAGCCAGGTGGGGGTCAGTCTCTTCTCCCAGGCAACCAGCAGTAGGACAAGAGGGCACAGTCTTAAGCTGTGCTAGGGAAGGTTTAGGTTTGACATTAGGAAGAAGTTCTTTACAGAGAGACTGATCAGACATTGGAACGGGCTGCCCAGCGCAGTGGTGGAGTCACTCTCCCTGGAGGTGTTCAAGAAGAGACTGGATGTGGCACTCAGTGCCATGGTCTAGTAGGCAAAGTGGTGTTAGATAAAAGGCTGGACTTGATCTCAGAGATCTCTTCCAGCCTAGCTGATTCTGTGATTCTGAGTGTCAACGCAAGGCTCACAAACACGCCCTTGTCTACAGGGGTGATGAACAAGGGAAAAGCCCAGCTGGGCAAAACCAGGGCCTGCTTTCAGACACTGGTCTCTTGCTGCTCAGGAATGTGGGACTAACCCAGCATAGTTCTGCTGTGCCACCCATGTGGCAGCTTCATGTACTGCCACATCACACCCCTCTGACTGTGGCTGCTGACCCCTGCCTGCCCTCACCAGGCAGTATCCCATTACTATGAACTCCAGTCTTTCCCTTCACATTCTTCTTTTCCCCTTAGATTGTTGCTGGTAACGTGCCCCAGGTTGAAACCATACGGACCATGCATGGCTCCACCATCTCATTCAGCTGCAGCAAAACCCACGTGGTGAGTGTTGGCAGTGCCAGGCTTGGCTTCCACAGAGCAAGTGTCCCTGAGCGTGGCCATGGAGCAACTGCTGCTTCTGGCAGGAACTGAACACAGAGCTGGGGTGCTTGCAGGCATTCCCCTGCCTACAGCTGAGCTGCAGAGAGGCTCCAGATGTTGTGTCCAGCTCTCAGGGAAGTGTGGAGGTGTGTGGTATTTGCACACACATGTCACCATGACCTGGTTGCAAAGCCACCTCCATGGTGCCACAACCTTGTCACACATTGGACATCCTTAGGAGACATTGCCATGAAAAGTGTTATTCAGGGACATGAGCACAGAGATTATGGAGAGTTCTTGGCGTGATTGAAAAGTTGTGGCAGACAAAAATGGTCAACTTTTGTGTGGTGCAGCCAGGATATGAGATGTGCTGGAATCACACAATGCTTTCTTCCTCTTTTAGGGGGAGATTCTGGTTGGGAACGGTGATGCCACCATCATCCAGAGGCACATGGAATTCAATGGGGGCATTGCTTATGGCATTGATAGACTGTTGGAGCCACCAGATCTGGGATCTCGGTGTGATAAGTTCAGCTTTGTTGAGCTACAGGTAAGCACTTGTGATGAGGTCAGTGAGGATCTGTGCCACCCATGCAGTCCCATGCCTGGGAGGAGGGATGTCAGGAGGGCTTGCTGCTCTTCCTTGGCAAAGCTCCGAGCAGCCAGGAGAGGGAGCAGCATGTACTGAGTTGTTGTGAGGTTTCTTTCTCCCCTCCACAGGGATCTACAGGGAGCTGCGGACTCTGTGGCTTCGAGCCACCCTGCCCTGCTGGCTCCGTTCAACGGGTAAAGCTCACAGCTTTCTCTGAGAGGAGGCCTCTTAGGGGACTGATGACAATACCCAAATGCCCCTCATGTTTTAGCAGCAAAATGAAGGCTCACCTGCATGGGGCGAGTCCCTCACCTTGGTCACATTGTCCCTGCCTTACCCCAAGGCACACAGTCCCATAGGGCAGGAGCTGAGCTGGCAAATATGGGGTCGGGAGCTCCAGTGGTATTTGCTTGGTCAGCCCTTGTGTGGGTGACAGTGGCTGCAGGGGTCCCTCCAGCAGTGCTGTGGGCGGGTCTGGGTGCTTTATAGCAAAAGAGTTCAGCCTGGCCCTGATCCCTGGTGTGGATCAGGAATCCTTTGGAGAACAGCCTTGGGAGGCAGTGGTTGTACCCCATTCTCACTGGGGGCTTCTGGCACATCCCTGAGGTTCATCTGTGGCTCCTCTGTCACCAGCCCCATTGCATGTTAGGAAGGCTCTGTTACTTGTCATAAAACTGAATGAGTGGCCAAGAAGTGTCAAGGTGAGTTGTCAGTGACCAATGTGGCAAACCGTGTTTTGCCTGTTCCCTCACAGGAAACCAAGCGCTGCTACTATTATGGAAACCAGCTGCTGAGGAACACTTTCCTGCTTCACCGCAACTCCCTGTTGCGGCCGTCGTGGCCACCCTCCCCGTGGGACCCCCTCAGGAGACACTTCTCTTCCAGGGGGCCTCTGAGACGAGGCTGCAGGAGGAGCTGCGTTTCCAGCCAGTGGATCCCGCAGTGCTGTGCCAACCACTATGGCCGAGACTGTCAGGGTAAGAGCCACACTACCCCTTCCCGCCCCAGCCCTTTCTCCTGTGGGAAGGTGGCACTACTGGTTCAGCACAGATATTTTGCACCTATCAATGTGTTCTCCTGCAGAAGGGGGGGCAAAACCCCAGGCAGGGAGCCCCAAGCTGTAGAGGGTGCAGAGAACAATCCCCTGGGAGCATGTGTGGATGATATCATACCAGGGAATTCCCTTTCCTTGGAGAACTTCTTATCCCCATGGAGAGCCCTGGGCACAGGGCTGCAAGAGGGTAGCTGTCAGACATGTCACTCACCCCTGGACATTGCCAATGCTCAACCATTCCCTGGCATCTCCCCTCTGTGCTCTGTGCATGGGCAGCTTTCATGTCCTTGGATGAGTCTGCTGCCAGGTTAGTGTGGGGTGCAGACCCAGCACGTGGCAGCAGAGGTCTCTCAGGCTGGAAGCTATGCCAGATTTGACCCTTTTGCGCCCCAATCATGGGATGTCCCCAGCACTCACTGCTGCACTGTCTGAGGTCTGAGCACCCTGAAAGCAGCAGTTCAGGTGACACTTGGTGTGCAGGCTCAGGGACACTTTGTCCCCTCAGCCTCACTAAGGTGCCCCCTTTGCAGTGTGTCCAGGAGGGCTGGAGGCAC
The DNA here is from genome assembly GCA_026770055.1 of Myrmophylax atrothorax. NCBI lineage: Eukaryota > Metazoa > Chordata > Aves > Passeriformes > Thamnophilidae > Myrmophylax > Myrmophylax atrothorax. The sequence goes on along the minus strand of JAOXXN010000175.1, from coordinate 5,751,293 downwards.
CGTGCAGTAACCGTGGGACCTGTGATGACAACATTGGTGGCTCAGGGAGGTGCAACTGCAGCCAGGCCTTCATCGGGACCAGCTGCGAGCTGTGCGCGCCCGGCAGATACGGCCCTGAGTGTCGAGGTACGGGACTGGGGGTGCCAGCGGCACGGGGGGTCTGCAGAGCTGGCTGTGCCACGGGGTGCTGCCTGGGGAGGGGCAGGTGCTGGGCTGACCCCCTTGCAGCTGACAGTGTGGGAATCAGTGCTGCCACGGACCCCACAGTGCTCGGGTCAGACCTCTGGGGCTGGGGACATCCCTCCCTGGGGTCTTGCTGCACAGCCATTAATGCTACGAGTTGTGGCCGGTGCAGAGGCTGCTGAGGCCTCCCCTCTGTGATGAGGCCACAGGGTCAACCACAGCTGAGAGCCCCAGGTGGCAGAAAGCATTAAGATGTATTTTGAGGTGGGAGACACGTAAGTTGTCATGGACCCTGTACAGAAATTGCATCTCCTGAGATTTGCTCAGCAGGGGCCTGTGCCCATGTGAGACAGAAGGAAAAGAGAGTCCTCCATCCTCCCATCCCAAACTGGGCCTTATGGGGTCTCCAGGAATGTGTTTGACAGCTGAATGTTCGCAGGGATTTGGTGAGAAACACATTTCCACAAACGCCCAGGGGCGAAGAGTGATGGGGGTTTGTGGGTGCAGAGGCTTCCCCTCCTCAGTGAAGGGTGTATGTTACAGAGAGGGGCAGGGCTGGCAGCGACAGGAAGGGCTGTGTGTGCTGCATGCCCACCTTCACACCTGCCCACACATGCCACATTTCTGCCACATGGCTGTCCCATGGCCTGAGCGTGGCCTTCCTCTGCCACCAAGGCAGGTGCCATGAGGGTGTGTTTATCCCTTCCCACAGAGTGTAACTGTACCGAGCACGGCGTGTGCAACGCGGGGCTGCATGGCGATGGCTTCTGCTTCTGTGCCGAGGGCTGGACTGGAGACCGCTGTGAAATCAGAACAGGTGAGGGATGCCAAGCCCCACCACCTGCCCTGCCCTGCCCTGCGACCTGCTGCCACATGGCTGCTTTTCCAGTAGTTGGATAGTCTAAGCAGCCGGTCAGAAATATCTCCACAAAGGAGCTCTCAGTTGTGAGGCTCATCCTGAGGTCTGTTGAATTTCACAAGGCTTGGGGATGGTGAGGAGGAGGAGGAGGAAATGTTCACTGGAACATGAACAAGTCCCTGAGCTCAGAGGTGCTCCAAGAAGAGTTTGAGCCTGAGGTGAAGGCCTGAGGTGTATCTGATGGAGTAACAGTGTTTGGGCAAGGCACCTGCAGGGAAAGGGAGTGAGTGGGAGTGTGGGGCAGGTGGCCTGGGACAGGTGGTGGTGGTGGTGGCAGCTGTGCCCGTGTCACAGCCCTTACATCAGCCTGACCCTGTAACAGCCCTTACATCACCCTGACCCGTGTGTGCTGTGGTTTCAGTGGTGACACCCACCTGCTCCCCACCGTGCCACCCCCAGGCCGTGTGCCGCGCCGGCAACCTCTGTGAATGCAACCTGCACTACGAGGGGGACGGGAGGATGTGCTCAGGTACAGGGGGGCCACGGGGGCTGGGCTGGAGGGCTGGTGGGCCAAGGGGAAAGAGGACAACATGGCAAGGCAACAGGTGATCATCTCCCGCTGGGGTTGACTGGCAGGGCAGCCAGACCAACGCCCAGGACACCTGGGAGTGTTGTAGTTAAGCCAGCATGTCCCCCCCACAGTGATGGACATGTGCAGCCAGGACAACGGGGGCTGTGCCCGGCACGCTCAGTGCTCCCAGCAGGGCGTGAACGTCTCCTGCTCCTGCGACCCCGGGTACGGCGGCGACGGCTTCGTCTGCGACCCCATAGACCGGTGTGCGGACGGCAGGAACGGGGACTGCAGCTAGCACGCCTCCTGCATCAGCACCGGCCCGGTGAGTGTGTCCCTGCGCTGGGGACATCTGCTGGACAGCCCTGGGATGCTTCAGGCTGCTGGAGGACAGGGATGTGACAATCTCCCCCCGACTAAGTCCCCTGCCCCTCCTCTCTGGTCCCTCAGCTGCTGTTCTTGTCCTGCAGCTCCTTGTACCCCACAAGGGCTTGGTCTGCTCTGCTGCCTGGCTGCAGGGGTGGTTCTGGGGGTGTTGGCTGAGGTTATTAATCTATTCCTCTGTCTAAGGGGCATAACTTGTGTCAGTTGTGGCATTCCTGGGCTGTCTTGGGGAATCTGGGATGGTCCCTCAAGGACAATGCTGGCCATTTTTGCAGAGGAACCAAAGCAAATCACTGCAGGCCAGAAGAAGGGACTGGGATCATGATGTACTGCAAGAATCAGGAGCCATGTACCTCATGTCTCAGCTCAGCATGTGACAAGGGGACAGTGTGACATTTTCTGGGTGTGGGAGTAGGAAAGAGGCCATGTGGCCTTTCACTGCTCTGTCAGAGTCCTGGCAGGCTGAAGAGGCTTTCTGAAGGCTCATTCCCATTCCCCAGCTGGCATCTGTGTTTGCACTCACACAAATGCCACCCTTCCCTTGTGCTGCAGAACGAGCGGCGCTGTGAGTGCAAGCGGGGCTATGTCGGTGACGGGATCCAGTGCCTGGAAGAGGTTGTGCCCCCCACGGACCGGTGCCTGGGGGACAACGGGCAGTGCCATCGGGAGGCCATCTGCACCGACCTGCACTTCCACGGTGAGTGTGCTCCACATCACAGCACCAGACGTGGTGTTCCATGGAGAGGTCACGCTGCCTCTTCCTTGACCTTCTGGCTGGGGCATCTCTCGGGAGAGATGGAGGGTGGGGTGGACAAGGGGATGGGGACGTTGTCCTTTTCCCTAATGTCACATGGAGGGAACAAACCATCCTTGTCTTCTCACATGGGATGACCTCTGGTGGGTTGCACTGCCAGGAAGCACCAACTCCACTGTAGAGGATGAGAAGCTCAGAGGAAGCTTCTCCCTCATTTGTGCCTTGTCCACATCCCAGCCTCCACCAGCAGTGCTGCCTGTGCTCGCACAGGGACCCAGGGAGGTGGCCCAGCCTTTGCTGTGCTGATGCTCTCAGGCCTTGGTGTTTTGCAGATAAGACTATGGGCGTGTTTCACCTGCAGTCACCCCGAAGAAAGTACGACTTCACTTACGAGCAGGCTCAGCAGGCCTGTGCCGCAGAAGGCGCTTCCCTGGCCACATTCCGACAGCTCTCGGCAGCACAGCAGGTCAGGGCAGGGCTGGCTCTGTTGCCCTGTGGGACTGGGTCAGGCAGTGCCTTTCCCTGGGTGACATGGGTGGGTGGCCCCTCATGCCCTCAGCCAGGCCCTGTTTTTTCCATCTACAGCCGTGAAGCCAGGAGGGCTGGTGGGGCTTCCAGTCACGCTGGGGTGGGATCTGTGGCAGTGCCCAACCCTTTGGGTGCTGGGGGGCTGTTGGATAAGGCTGCACAACAGGAATGTGCATCGGGGCAAAAAACTTGGGCAAGAGATATCATTTTTAATCTAATCATTGATTTTTCTCTGGTAGATGGGATTCCATCTGTGCTTGGTGGGTTGGCTGGACAATGGCACAGCTGGATACCCCACGGCCTACCCCAACCCCAGCTGTGGGTCCAACCATGTGGGCATTGTGGACTATGGCACCCGAAGCAACCTGAGCGAGACCTGGGATGCCTTCTGCTACCGGGAGAAGGGTGAGTGGCACCAGCACATTGCCTGGGGACAGTCCTGTTAGGCACAAGAGCTGTCATCAGGCAGAGAACTGCCCTTGGAGCACAAGGCATGGGCAGGCACATCCCCTCTCCCCATGCCCTCAGGGAACATGCTGAGGGGTATCCAGAAGTCAAGGGTGGGCTGGTTGGTGTAACCGACACTGGTGAGTGAAGCCACATCTTGATTCTCCTTTGCAGATCTGACCTGCACCTGCCGTGATGGGTTCGTGGGAGATGGGTACTGGTGCAGCGGGAAACTCCCCGATGTGCTCGCAGACAACGACCGCTTCTCCACCTTCTATTCCGTAAGGGATGCTCCCCTGCCTCTTCAGGAGCCACAGCTGGCGATAAGGCAGAGGGAGGGATGAGCCATGAGACAGAGGACTGGTGGTTTGGTCTGTGTGTGGGGTAGAGAGTACAAACACCTTTCCAGGGCTGAGGGCTGTCCCTGGGCTGGGGAAGGTAATGGCATTGCACTGCCAGCAGTGTGCTGATGGGGAAGATCTCCTGTCTTTTCCAGATGTTGCTCAATTTTGCCAATGACACAGAAGAAGGACTGGATTTTTTCATGTATTTGTCTGATGACTCCACTCCCAAAACTCTCTTTGTGCCTCTGAATTCTGGCTTTGCAGACAATGAGGTAAGCAAGCAGGGATGAGCAGCCACTCGAATGCATGGGATGAACTATCAGAGGCTCAGAGGACAGCAGGTGTTGCCAAAGCTGCATGATGGAGGAAAATAGTCTGGGGAATATGGGTCAGAGGGGACCACTGGAGGTCTCCGGTCCAACCACTCCTTCAGAAGAGCCATTCAGGTCAAATTGCTCAGAGCCTTTCCAGGTGAGCTTTGACAATTCCTAAGGATGGCAAATCCCCCCACTCTGCATAGTAGTCCTGAGCCACGTTGTCCACAAATAGAGCTGCCTGTGGCCATGGAGTCTGGGCCAGGCCAGGGGCACTGCACAGCAGCAGGCAAGGGGTAAGACCAGCTCTGCTGTTTCTCATCCCTGGACACTGCTTATTTCCAGACTCTAACAGGAGAAGAACTGAAGCTTCACGTGTCATCCAGCAATGTCGTCCTCTTCAGCTTCAACCTCACAACAGGCACCATCATCCCGTCCCAGTCAGGATATGACCTCCATGTATCAGACCTCCCGGTGGGCAACAGTACAGAGCAATCAGTAGGTTTAACCCCAGAAGAAGGCAAAAAACAAACCCACAAGTTTTCAGCACATCTCGTCTGAGACAGGGAACAAATGGGGAGGCTTTGCGGTCAGGTGCCATCATCTGTGTCCTGTGCTGTAGGGTGCCAAGGGGATCAATGACACGATGATTGTGGAGTGGGACATCATAGCTTTCAATGGCATCATTCACGCGATTGCAGAGCCCCTGAGGATCCCACCGACTGTGCACCTTGGTCAGGTGAGTCCCAGGGCATGAACGCGGAGGACGGTGCTGGAGCAGCTGGCAGCTGGTCTGGGAACAGGGATGAGGCCGCCAGGTCATCCCAAGGGCTGGTCCCTCCTGTGCACTCTGGTGTGGCCCATGTTGGATGTGCTGCCCGTGCCGCGCCGGGGAGCGGCGGCGGGGGCTGTGCCGGGGCAGGGTCTGACGGGGACGGCTGTTCCCGGGCAGGTGAACGGCGCGGAGCTCGGGCGAGGCTCGGGCTCGGTGACCGCGGGGACGCTGTCGGCGCTCGGCTTGGCGCTGGCGCTGGGCGTGGGGGCCGGCGTGGCGTTCTACTGCGTGAGGAGGCGGCGGCAGGAGGAGCAGTTCGGGTATTTCCAGGTACGTGCCGGAGAAAGGAGCGGACGGAGGGATGGAACGGGTGGTGGAGCGGAAGGAGGATAGAGCTGCCCGGGCCGGGGTCCCGGGGCGCTCGGGGGAAGGTGGGCGGGTCGTGCCCCCCAAGCCAATCGCACGCGTGCCCTGCAGGCGGATCTGCGCGAGGAGGAGGAGGAGGAGCAGCAGCGCTCGGGGGCGCGCACGGCCCGGCCCCGCCCGCAGCGGCCCCTCGTCGCCATCCCCAACCCGCTGTACGGCAGCCACATCCCTGACTACGAACCGCTGCACGTGAGCCTCGCCCAGCCCCGCCCTGCCCTGCCCGCACCCCGCCCTGCCCTGCCCGCACCCCGCCCTGCCCTGCCCGCACCTCGCCCTGCCCCGCCCCG
>JAOXXN010000175.1:5722557-5734971 GCA_026770055.1 Myrmophylax atrothorax | reverse complement strand
GATCTGGTAAAGGGACTGGAGTTGGACCAAGGGTTGGACTTGATGATCTTGGAGGTCTTTTCCAACCCAATTGATTCCATGATTCTGTGATTCTATGAAACACAAGCTGTTTCCTCCATTAAAACAGATCCCCCCCGCCCCTAAATGCTACTTGGTTTTCAATGCCACCCTACCCTCAGCTGCCTCCAGGCGTGGCACAATCAAGTATTTCAGTAAGTTCTGTCCCCCTGACTCCTGTGACTGTGTAGGGCCAACAGTCATCTTACCCAAAACACCCATAATATGAGACACATCAAAACAGATTTAGCTCCAGAGCTCTATTTAACTCACCCATATCTTTTTCAATCCATTTGTACATCACTCCCTTCACGTGAACATCTCTAATTGCATCCTAAAGAAAAGGGCAGAGCAAAAAAGCTTCAGTTCTACATCCAGCATTGCTGTTTCCCAGCATGCAAACCTACTGTGACCTCTGAGGGCCAGCAGAGCAAAGATACACCCCCTGCTTGCTGAATGAACAAGAGCTCCAGCAGTGCCAAGCAGCAGAGCTTGCCCAGCAAGGCTCACCAGTGTGCCAAAAGAACACGGTGGCTGGCTCAGCTGATGCAGTACAAAGGTGGAAACTTCAAAATTTATCAATGAAAGCACAAATTCCTTCCTGCTCCTGGAAACCAGCACATGCAAACACACTGGCACCAAGGCAATAAAGACTGTGCAACTCCAAAACCATTTACTGTCCCCAAACTGTACTGGCCCAGACACTGGCTTTGCTTCCTCGCTGTGCCTGTGGAAGCTCTGCCAAATGTGACCCAAAGGAGTGTGGCTGAGGAGAAGGGCAGCAGAGAGAGCTTATGTGATTCCAAAAGGCTTCCCAAGGAGGGCCACAGCTTCCAGTCCCAGGCAGCCAATGGGCACAGGCAGAGCAGAAGGTTCCACCAGGAGGGTGGCACAAAACAGAGCAGGGAGGGAGGCAAGTTAAAACAGATGTTGTCAAGGGTATCCAAGTATCTTCTATTTTCCAGGCCCAAGGCCAAGATGCAACACATTTTTGGACACACCCAACTGAGATTTGCCCAAGTCTCCATCCAACAAGATACGCCAGACACACAAAACCATTTCCAGAGCAGCAACACAGTTTGCAGTGTTTGCACATGCAAATGCTTGTTTTAACAGCACTGTTTTCATCTCTGACAATTTATGGAGGTAAACAAATGCTGCCTTTCCCCAGGACCCTTAAATCCCTGTCACACTCTGTGTGCCCCTTCGGGAGCTGCCCTTTCAGCCACACTCACCACTGACATTGCTACACACTTGCCCACACCACCACAGAGTCACCTGGCAGTGCTGGGGAAACCTGCTCAGGACCCCAAAAAATCATTTCCTGCAAAGCTGTGAGAGAATCAGAGCTTACAGCTTAGACAGGGAATATGAAGGAGGAGGCATTACCACTTCAAAGCAGAGTTTTAGGAGTCTCTTTCCACCATGTGGATTTAAATGGTAAACAGGCAGAGGTTGCATCTCATTGCCTTATTGGAAAGAATCTGAACAAAGAGCAAGAGCTCTAACAAGAAAAGAACTTTATGTTAAGCAGCACTGGCACTGAAAGCAAGCAATGCTTTGGATTTGTGTCAAAACTACCTTTGCAGAGGAGAAAAATTCAAGTCTGCTCTTTCCCTAAACCCTTGCCACTCAAAAAGCAAAAGAAGGGGAAAAAAAGGAATATCTTTAAGGTTCCTACAGGTAGAATCTTGGTAGCCTCAGGAGGTATCAAACAGGGTTCAAAGAAACTCCTCCAAAGGGAAGCAGGGTAAACTGTATGTTCTGTCTTTAAAATGTGAAGTGACCAAACTGGTGTGACGGGACTGCCTGGATTTCATGTCAGCTCCAGCCTTTGCCACGACCTCAGGGGCTGCCCTTTTGACTCAGCAGTGTCTGTAGCACTGAACCTGCTCCAAACACACAGCCCTGCACCAGCAGTACCCCTGAGAGTTACAGAAGGGTGTCAGGTTTAGACACATCTTAACCCACTGTAAGCCAGTGCTGCACCTACAGCAGGGGCTGTGCAACCCTCTGGGACACCTGCCTGTGGGCACAGAGGGATCTCTGCTCATGGCCACAGACTACTTCCAATGGTTACTGCAAAGGGATAAGTTTGGCAAAAATGTTTGTTTATCCTCACTGTACAAAAAAAGCAAGAACTCCTCTCATGAGAGCACAGGGCACACCCTTATTTGACTGTGCAGATTTCAGGCCCTGGCACAGATTTTCTGTCATAGCTCCCCTCTCTGCCTGCCTCAGTGACTCCTCAGGGATGACCACATCCCTCAGCAAAGGATGTGAAGACCAAGTCAGCATCAGCTCTCAGAAGTCTGAGGGCTTGACCACACCATTTGCCCTGTATAAAAGCATGTATTGGGCTGTGGCAGTCATCCCCCTGTTCTCTAGATTTCAATCAGAAACATCCATTTTGACCTCAAAATAAGATTCAGAAGACACTTTTCACAAAAAGCCTCAGCATTCAGCTGTATCCTCCCTTCCCATTTTCCCCATCCCAAGAGCAAAAACAACAGCCAGTTCCCTAGAACCATGTTAAGGTTATGTGGGAAAGGGGCCAGCATGCTCCTATCAGGCACCACCAGCAGGTCAGAACACAAGCTGCAGTCCGTGGCTGCAGCCCTGCTGACAGGTGGATCCTTATCACAAAAGCAGCAGCACTGACACGGGGTTCCATTTCCCTCACAGACTGAACAGCCAGTGGATGAACCTGAGCTTCCCATAAGGCACAAATCAAAAACCCTTCTCCGTGAAAAAAGGAATGCAATAAGGCTTGAAGATGTGTTGTCTGTCAGCACAAGTAACAGAGAGCAGCAATCTCAAGCACTTACATCTTGTCTACAGCATTAACTAAGAAGTCAGACAATCTCCTCTAACAATGCTGATAATCCCACGCAGCCCTTTCAAGTGCCACTTAGCACCTTGAAGTAAATGGCTCATGAAAGCAACAGTCACCCACTGGAAAACATCCTGAAAGGATCAGACTACTCTGCAGCTGCAAAGGGAAGAGGTGGATTCTCAGAGCAGGCAAGGACAGTTGTTTCACAACAATCACTGGATAAGTAAGTTGTTTGGTACATGATCAGACCAAGCTTCTTTGAAAAATGAGATAATGAGAGGAAAACATAGTTTAAAAGTCTGCAGAAGTAGAGAACATTTACACAAACTTTTGTGACCTATTTTCCATGGAAGGAACTTCAACCTAACCAGCCTTGGCACTCCTGCACAAGATAATGTCCGGCAACACCAGCTCTGTAGGACAGACAGAAACCAAACATGTCCTGAAAACACAGCTTTGAATATTCCCTGGTAATGCTTTGATCTAAAGGGGCAACAGTGCTGTCCTATCAGGCTGCTCACCACCAGTCCCTTGGGTTTGGGTGCTGCAGAGCTCACAGCTCTGGTATGGTATGAGCTGTGGGGCACTTCTGCTTACAGACACATGTCACTTACAGATATGTCCTTGTAGAGATGCACCTGGTCAAACTCAATGCCATGAGTTATGAAGTAATCAATGACTGAGGAGAGCAGTGTCATCTCAGGCAGAGAAAAAATGTCCATAAACTGCTTAAGTGACGGACCCTGGAAAGCAAAAAATGAAAGAGTCGTTAAACTAAAATACTTAAAAAAAAATAGCAAAGCGAACAAACTCACTCATATAACCAGTACCATCTGCAAGACATTGCAGGTAACATAAAGGAAAAAAGTGTGGAAAGTCCCAGCCACTCAGCAAGCAGACCTCTCTTTTCAACTCAAACACTAAGCTAGTGCATTAACACTTGACAATGCACTTGACTTAACCTCTGCTTCACGTAAGTCATTAAACAAGCCCAGCATCATTAACACCAAGGGGTGGAGGAAGCAGGGAGTCAGCCCTAGACACTTATTTCAACTCCACACCCTCTGCTTCCCACCTGGCCTCTTGATACTAATACAGGTGCCAACACACAACACTCTGCTACAGGAGCAGCCATGGGCCTGGCTGAAGATGCCCCATCACCCATCTAAACCAGGCTTTGATACTGGACACAGGGCACCAAAGCTGCTGAAACCACATCCCAGTGAGGTTTCACAAGGCAACCTAAGAATCACTCCAGCAAGCCATTTGTCAATGCCTGTCTGCCCTTGAGTCACTATAGAAAACCCAGAGTGGGCACAAAGAGGAAAAAGAACTTCAGCCCACCCAGCAGGCAAGTAGAAATGGACAATTAAATCCTGACCAAGGAATAACTCCCCTTGCATTAGGCAAGGCTGCAGCTCTCCCATACATTTGCTATTGTTATTGCCTATCAATCACAAACCTATCAGCAGGCCAAAGCCAACTCTGGAGGCCTTCCAGTAAAATAAACCTTGTTTATTATGTACATAGCACCTGTGCAGAGGACAATGGGGAGTCTCACTGGCGAGATGAAGTTGGGATCAGTTTGTTCACCTTTCATCGAAAAAGTTCCAGATCAGACAGAGGGACAGTTATCAAGGTCTGGAATATGGAAAGCAATTTGGGAAGTGCACAAACCTCTCAGTGGTCACCAGCAGTGCCCTGGCAAATCACATCCTGCCTGTGCATGTGAGCTTTGAGCAAGGACTCACAGCTGAGGTTCAGCTCTCTGGGATAACACTGGCCCACACCAGAAGGCATTTCTTGTAGCTATGTGAGAGACAGACAGGAAAGCAGCATCCAACAGACCACAGAAGGTACAGATGGTAGAGGCTGACAGGGCACACACTGCCTTAATGACAAAGCCCTGTTGTGCCTGGATGTAACAGCAGAACATCTCCCGTCCCGTCTGGCCAGTGAGGGTGGCACAGGACCAGCACTCCCTGCAGCACTATCTAAAGGCAATACCAGAGCAACACAAATTGGGGTCAGGAAAGACAATGTAAACAGGGCAAAGGAACAACAAAAGCATTTTGCCTGAGATGTACTACCAAAAAAATGCTGCAAACAAAAGTTATGTTGGTGTGCTAAGGGTTACAGTTTCCATTCATCCAGCATAGCACAACTTGACCTACAGCAGAAGAGAACACAAAGGGCCACACATGGTGCTGCTTAGGGATACTCACAGAATCCTTTCAACACTTCTGTCCATTTTGATGTCTGGTTGCTAAGGGAACATTTCTCCCACTAGCAAAACCAAAATTTCCTGAAAACAGCCTTCACCTTTTTTCCTGTTCAGGGATGCTGGGAAAGAAGCAAGAGGGACAAAGACAGGTAGTTCCTGCTGAAATAACTAGGTATGGGATTTAGCAGAGTGCAGCAAGCAATGACCTGTCCTACCTGAAGCATAGAGGATGCAGTTAAATGCTCATTGGTAACACCCTGCAACTCCAATTTCATTTCTGTGCCTTGTGTCATTTTCCTACAAGGCAAGCCCAGCCTCCCCCATTCCCTTGAGTGGCCTCGACTTCCTTAGGCAGACAGTGACACAAGTCAGGATGAAAACTGGACTGTATTTTTAGACTGCTATGTATGCTTTTCCCACATGAGTTCTCCACCTTCATCACAGGCTACCATGAGTTCTGCCAGTGAAAGCCACACCAGCTGCAGTGTCCAACCCTGGGCAAGATCTGTGCCCACCTACTGCAGCTGTTGGGCTGCCAGAAGCTGTCAACTCCTGCTAACAGAAGATCAAGAAGACCCTTAAGGGAGAGTATTCACACACTTCAGCTTGTCTCATGCCTTGTTGCCTGGAATCAGTGACCTGGCAGAACTTCCTGTTACCCACACAGCAACATCAGCCTGACAGACTGCAGAGGACAAGATCCAGGATCCTGCCAAAGGCTCTCTCCACACCAGCAGTCATCCTAACCCAGATGCTTTCCCACTCATGTGTCAGTGGCACAGGTTGAGCAGACATTGCTGGATGCAAATATCATTAGTTGTAAATACTTTAGTTCTCTTTGGGATCCACCTATTAGTTCAAGGAGTTCATGACATTATTGCTCCCCCTACTTCTGTGGCCCAATGTCATACTGAATTTTTCAATAGCAACTACAGGAAAAAACAAAGCACCTGGTATGTACCAAGCAGCACTGAAAGGCACCTTGGTATGAGCAGCTGGTCCTACAGAAGGCCACAACTCAAGGCAGATTTTGTGTTTACTATTATTTAAAAAGAAAGATGAAATCATCTCAGGTTTGCCAGGAGTGAGGAGAGTTGCACAGCAGGAGGCAGTTTACAGACAGATATCAAATTCAAACAGAAACATTTTATTTCACAGCTGGAAACATCACTGAGCTATAAACAGAGTATATACTTATCCAGAAAGCAATCACTCAGATTAATTGTTCCCCAGAGAGAGAAAAATCAAGTGGCCTCGCTGGAGACTTCCCACAGCAGACTCAGAGGGGTATTACCAGAGGAAGTGTGCCCTTCTCCTTCCAGCTTCCTTTAAGGCAACAAAGGGCAAGAGACAAAGCATTTCTGAGGGAAAGGGATGTGAAGGCCCCTCTTGCCCACTGCACCACACCAGACACTCGAGGAAGCAAAAACTGTCTTAACTTCCTCTAGGTCAGGTAACCAAAGGATTTCTACAGCTCCTGCAGACAGTGTCAGTACCTTACTATCCTCAACACTCATGAACGACAATCCCATGAATAACATCCATTGAGGAGGCCTGAAGGGGTGTTGGAGGGGGATCCTTCTCATGAAAGAACCCCCCCCTACGCAAAGCCAAGGACAGAAGGGCTTTGCAAGCACCCTGCTGCTACACACACAGACCCCCTCCCGGGCAGCTCAGCTTGCTGCACACACCAGCACTGCGGGCTGCTCCGAGAGCTTGGGAGCCAGGCTTGGCCAAGGAAGAAGCAGAGGACATCTCTCTATCTGTCTTCAAAGCCATCCAGCTCTAGGCCAACAGCCCTGGTGTTTAGGAAAGCTTTGCAGATGTCTTTCAGATGCTAAACTGCTAAATAACCTCTGGGGCATATTCCCACTAGAACAAAAACACACTGCAGCTCACTGGGGACCGAGCCTTTCCAAGGGAGGGTGGAGTCATTTACATGTGCATACAATTCTCTCTGTTTTCCACGCTGTTAAAGAGCTGCTGCTGCATCACAGCAGCCAAGGGCTTACAATACCTTGCCATAGAAGTCACTCATCTGGTACAGGGGGATGTGCTGTGTCCCACCGTAGAGTTCGATTACCTCTTCATCAGGCACCGGTTTGAGACCTCTGGGCACAAACAAAACAACAGTTTGTCAGTAGTGCCCAGTCTGCACAAACTGCACAGAAACAGAATATGGGAAAAAAACAGGCTCTTTTCTAAAACTCACGAATTCCCCTTGCACAAAAGAGACAGCCAGAGAGCCCGGCAGCTCTTAAGATTCACTGAAAATTCTTCAGATATCTTATTTGCTCCTACAAGTTAATTGAGAGGCTTTATCCACATTCCAGCAGAGAATCCAGCCAGAGATTTCTCTCTGTCTGCTGTCAATCTGCTGACGGCACTGCCCCACGACCTGACTTTGGCAGCACTTGGTAACTGCAGGTTTGGAGGTGTTGCTTCCATGTGGTACATCAGCGTCAAATGCAGAGGGGCAGGAAAAGCACTTTGTGAGAAAGGAGTTTCCTTCTTACTCAGTTTCCCTAAGCAAAACAAGTTCTTCACTAAGAACATTCAACAGAGATGGCTGTTTTCCCCCAATCCACCAAAATCAGGGGTATGGTTGAGGTGTGCAGTTCATGAACATCAGGCTATCTGACTGCTGCAGGGTTTGCCTCTTGCACAACTTTTGATGGCTGTTTGCTCAAGCAACTTTCCCTTTCTCCTTCCCTACTTGGTTACCACACAGCCTCTAAGAAAATAAACGTTGCCTCAGTTGTCCTCAAAAGCAAAGGACAGTTTAGGAAAAGGACACTCCAAGAAGGATAGTTACAAAAGGACAATAGGAAAAAAAAGCCTAAATGTGTTTTGCTAAAAATCTCTTTATGACACTGAAGTAAACTATGGGGCAGTACAAACCCCCTGCTTCCCCAACCCCCAGGCTGGCACTCAGAGAGGCCAATTCTCTCTGATTATGAAACTCCCTCCTTAATATTCCTAGAGTGTTTACTGTTACTGAAGCTTAACAGCAAAAGGGCAGAGATCAAGAAAAAACCCCACACTGGCTTCCATGCTCAGGAAATACAACATTGGATTTAGAGGAGCTTTGCTGCTGATGGCTATAAATTACCTCTTACACACCAACCCCACCCCTCTTTGGGGCAAGGTGTTTTCCCAGTCTCCAGTCTCACAGCTCTCTGGAGAAAAGTTTCCTCTGCACTGCTCTGGCCACTTATTCCAAAGCACATGCAGCTTTCCTTGGAGAACAATAAAGGAGAAGAAAAAACAGGGCAACCAGGCCTTAAAGTGAGCCCAGATTCTGATGCATTATTACTTTATTGATATGTCTGCACTGCTTTAAGATTCAATTTGCACACCCAAGCACTCTCCAAGGCATAGCAGAGCACTGCTGGGATATGCTCCTGCCTGGAGCAGACAGGCCTGTGTGTGAAGCACATACTGAGGAGCCCCTTCCAAGTGGCACTGTTTGCTCAGTGTTAACCCAGCCATGCTGTAGCTGCAGCTCAGACACCACGCAGGGTACGTGACCAGATGTGTCATTAACCATTACAAAAAGCTCCAGATCTTCCCACCCACACTTGGCTTGAAATGCTTGAGAAAAAATAACTCCCTGCAATTATATGCCAGGTAAGCATTTGAAGCAAGCACAAACAGGACAAGCCAGATGAGACTGTGCTCTGCTCAGGAAAAAAACCAAACCAACACCAATACATGCCATGAACATACACTCAGATGTAGCAATCCACCTTTGCATGTGTGGGCATTTAGAACACGATTTTCAGAACTGACATACCTATATGCTGTCCCCAGCTGGACATAATGGAAAGCATCAATCTTCATGAGAAGACTCTGTGATAAGGGATTGATATTTACTGTTAGAATTGGGTTACTGTTACAATTTGCACTGAAACCTTATTAAAGTGCCACACAAATGACATTTATAAAATGAAATTCAGTATGAACGTCCCACATCTATGTACTTTGGGCAGCACTTACTCTCCAGCTACTT
Organism: Myrmophylax atrothorax; assembly: GCA_026770055.1. Lineage (NCBI taxonomy): Eukaryota > Metazoa > Chordata > Aves > Passeriformes > Thamnophilidae > Myrmophylax > Myrmophylax atrothorax. The sequence continues at coordinate 5,725,842 of JAOXXN010000175.1, read as the reverse complement.
TGACACAAACTTACTCTTACTCTGACTTTTTACTGGCCTCTCTGGCAAAGGACCACCTTTCTATGAGCCAAACTGTGTTGTGGACACCTACCTATGCAGTTGAAAAACAGAGGTAACAATGTTTCTCTGACTCAAGACAGCCTCTTCTTATCTCCCCTCCAGGCGCACGCACATTCCAAAGGGGCTTTGTGTGCACAAGAGATCTATTTCTCCTCACATTTATCTAAGTGGGCAAGCTTTGCTTTATAGCACAGCTGCACAAAGTCATTTTCTTCACTCAAGAGCTCTCCCCTCCCCAACAGACACTGAAGGAAGGACGTTCAGGAGCACACCAGGCTGGTAACATTAGAGCCTTCTTTGCATTTTTCGTATTAGACTCCCTACCCATGAGTCACCCCTTCTCCCCCATCCATCATTCTGAAGCTGTAACACAAGTCCCTGGGCACGGAAAGCAGCCTCACACTAACCCACATCACTGCAACTTGTGTAAGAACACAAAAAGAACAGCATCAAATTTCTTTCATCAGGACACTGTATCAGTGCAGCTTGTTACACCGTGGGCAGACCCCCCAGTAATCTGTGGAGTGCAGGCACATCTGCTGACGTGTTCCTTAGGCAGGCACTACCCAGATTTTCATGTGTTTTGCAGACTGATCCTGAGAAAAGAGTTCTCACCTTCTACTCACTGAAAGGGAGCCTTGCTTTGCCAGGCTACTCGCCTGTGTTTCCCTGTATGCCATCCAGAGATTTAAAAAGAGAATGAACCTTCTGTTTCTCACACACCTACTTTTTACTTTGTAAAGCCAGAGGCATAAGGAAAAGCTACTTCAATGCAGCAAATTTGCCTGCCCTGCTCCTGCCTGAGTGCCTGGCTGCAGCAGCCAGCATGACACCACTGGGCATGAGGCTTTCAGGGAATCATCCAAAGCACTGAAAAGGGTTAACACTAAAGCCTGCCCTTCCTTGCCTGTGCTAAGAAACATGCATCTCAAGTAGCCTGGATCTTTTTCCAGGCAGTCCTATTATTCGGGGTGGGGGTGGGGAAGGCTTCCCAAAGCATTCTTCTGACAAGTCATTTCTATTATTAGAGTAAGACATTATGCCTCTGCCCCTGGCAAGTACTTAGATGCAAGATTCAGTTTTGTTCAAATTTCCTGAAAGACAGAAACCATCACACAAACAAGCTCAGTTTTCTATTAATTAGTCCGTGGAATTAACTGACTTTTAAATTGGCAAGGCCTTTGCTAGAATGTCCCATTCTGCCAGAGGCCAGGCAAGCATAAAAGGCATCCTTCCCTGGGGAAGAACCCACTCAAGGGAAAGCACAGCCAGCCAGCCCCACTGCTAATTTGGTGAGAGATGTTACTGCAACCAATGACAAGAAAGTATTGCCACTGAAAACACAAGAATGGAAGACAAAGCCCAGGAGAGTGAACTTTGTACAGCTTACCTTTTGTACATCATAGTGAAGCCCACGTATGGCAAACCCTGGAATGTAGTCATACTTTGCAAGCCCTTCTGGATACTGGGAAGACAAACAGCAACATCGTTAGAGCACAAGCATTGGATAATCGAGCTGGCTTAGTCCTATTAAGTCCTCTCACCCCAGGCATAAACTGAGCAAAGAACAGGTGGGCTTCATTTGCCCCTTCAACAAAGAAAGACATAAAGGATCAGGATTCCCAAAGCTAATTTCTCTCTTGTAAGGGACACTAGGGAAAAAATCAGACTCAGTCAGGCAGTAAGGACACTTCCAGTAAGCTCCACTCAGTGCACATATTTGGCATAGACGGGCACTGCAGAGCCCCTCTAAGCAGAAAAACTTGATGAGAAAGAAAAGCAAAAGCAGTCACAGGGTGTCTTTTCTGGGACATACTATAGTGTGTCATCCACATCAACTTTCATATGTCAGGTCCTGGGCAGCTTCAGTGTTGGCCCGTGGTTCATGTTTATCCCCCGTGTGTATCTCAAACCAGCAATTCTGTAAGTGTTATTTCCATGGTTGAGTGAGTAAAACTGACCAGACCTTTTCCAGACTAAGGCTCCCACCCCACATTTATAAAATCTCAGGAATGTACAGCATGGTGAATTGTCTCAAAGGAAATTAATTCCACGGACAGAGAAAACTTTCTGCAATCAGAAACATGAAATTTATCTCAATAAAACAAGTATGTCTGGGGCATAGCAAAGAAAGCAGCAAGTTTAATTTAGTGGAAACTCTCTCATTACCTTGAATTGTTCTATTAGGATGTCTCTGGCAGTGTTGAAAATCATGGAGTGTAGTAAATTAGAATACTGTGCTAATGTGTAGTCGTAGTCAAAGCCATAGATCTCCACATCTCCCAGGCTGATCTCATTGTTAGCGTAGATCGCTGCGGGGTTGAGGAGATTGCAGACTCCTGGGGGGAGGAGATCTAAGAGAAGGGAAAGGGGGGAGTTAGAGAAACTGAGAGGATCACTGAAATTGGAGTTTCTGCATAGAAATTCCACACAGCAGCAGCAAAGGAGCACAGAGCTGCTGCCAAAGGCTGCTGCTGTTAACTCAAATAATCCTCCCAGTAAAAAAAAACACACTGTGAAACCTCTGGCAAACCTCTGGCTGCATCTGGTGAGGATGCTCTCTATCCACTTGCACAGTAAGACTGACCTTTTGTGTCAGGAAGCTGCACAACAATGTCCCCTGGTCTCTGGCCTGCATGAAGCAAAGCAGAGCCGAGGTTTTGAAGTGTCAGATTTCTGGCTGGGAGCAGCTGCAGTTTCAGGAGACTCACAGTGGGAAAGGTGGCTGAGACACATCACCGGGAAAACACGGGCCACTCGCTCAGAACTCGAGCAAGCAAAATCTAGATTACTCCAAATGGGAAATTTTGAGGTTTGTTTCTTGGCATTTTTTATTTCCCTCAGAAGCAGCCAGACTTCACAGAGAAATCCTGCAAGTACCATTAAGACTTTTAATAAGATAAAACAAGGTTTTGTACAAACACCAACAACACGTGAAAAAAAACCCACATTCAGCTACACTCTTGAAGCACTAATGCTGATAGCAACAAGTTATCTGCTTTCCTTTGATAAACAGCTGTGGAGACAGCTCAGCCCTTGCCTGGGGTTTGTCAAAACAGGCTTACTGCTCAAGATGCCTGGGGATCCTGCACCTCAGACCACTGGGAAAATGGGGGTAGTGACCAAGCAGCTGAACTACCTATATATTCCTTTCCAGAGCTAGAACAGAGAGGAGAGCTGCCATTACAGACCCTCCCCAGGCTTCCCACTCCTCAAGAACTGTCC
>JAOXXN010000175.1:5688748-5703803 GCA_026770055.1 Myrmophylax atrothorax | reverse complement strand
TGGGCAGGCCATTCCAATGCCTGATTACTCTCTCTGTAAAGAATCTTTTTCTGATATCCAACTTAAATTTCCCCTGGCAGAGCTTGAGCCTGTGCCCTCTTGTCCTATTGCTGAGTGCCTGGGAGAAGAGACCAACCCCCACCCGACTAGCACTTCCCTTCAGGTAGTTCTAGACAGTGCTGAGGTCACCTGTGAGCCTCCTCTTCTCCAGGGCAGGGACACCTTCCACTATCCCAGGTTGCTCCAAGCTCTATCCAGCCTGGCCTTGGACACTCCCAGGGATGGGGCAGCCACAGCTTCTCTGCCCAACCTGTGCCAGGGCCTCTGAACAAATAACTTCTTCCTAACATCAACCTAAACCTCTTCTCTTTTAGTTTAAAACAGTTTTCCATTGTCCTATCACTGTCTGCCCAAGTATGGTCACTCTCTCTCCCTTTCTTTACAACAAATAAAGCCAAAATACGATTTCTCTTTATGATAGAGGAATTTAGTCAATAAAATTGGACATGTGCTGAACAGTTCACCTGTAATAATCACTGAGAAGGAACAGCTGATCATCACTGTTACCCAAACTCACACATTCTGAGCTGTCAGTGAAAATCTGCTTCATTCGTTTATGAAAAATAGAGGCAAACAAATTCAAAACCACTTCTGACCCACTCCTCAACAGCTGGAAAGTGGACAGCAACCTCTCTGCATCACCAAAGCATGCAAACCCTAAATTATCTGCAGTTTAACAGTGTGTGGAAATGGCTTGATTTAGTTTAGTAGAAGGAAAGGAAAACAAAACACTGCCTTGATTATCCTGTAGAAGTGACCTCACTGAATAAACCTCATTAGTGTAATACCAATCCAACCATCAAATACAGACATACACTCTGAGAGTAAAATATTTACTGGTTCTAAATACACCAGTGTGCATTTCATTTCTGTTCCCCCTGGGATGGCCTGTGTGCACCCCTACATGTCTTAACTGGGATGTGGTTCAAACGCTAATTCAGAGCCCCAGAGCCTCACAAATAATGCAAAAATGACTCACCTGTTGCCCAAAAGGACTTGCTCCGGGTGCTGGAGTGCCTACCATGGGGGACACATTTTGGCCTATAACACCTATATTCCAAAATATAAAATAATTAGTCTTACTTCAGAGCAGTGACAAACACCATTTTGGTCTTCTATAGTAAGAATTGATATCACTGCTCAGTTATTTCAGGCAGATGTACAACATTCAAATATCCCCCTCTCCCCCAATAAAAAACTTCAGAAGATTCTGAATGAAAAAAAAAAGTCAGTGTGACAAAACTATCAAACACTGATATGCGTGGCCTGTTGAATTATTTAAATTAGAGAACTGTAAAGTGATTAAGTTTTGCTTTTCAGGTTTTTTCACATTACTTAATGATTGCCTGACTAAATCTTTTCATTTATAATATATGCCCTTGGCTTGGCAGGATCTTCCTGTAATCCTTTAAGAAAGGAAATGCTGATCTGCTTTAGCAACATTTAACATTTCCTTGTGTTCAGTTTTATAAAGTAAGTTCACAGCAGAATAAAACCCAAGCCATTACACAAATTCTATTAGATCTTCCTGATATAAAACACAACTTGTAGGTCAAGCTTTGACAGTCTCACACATTTCAACACCAATGAACGTTTGAAATAAATGTAAAAAAAATAAAATGTGTTTGTTTTTCTCAACTATATTGAGACTTTCCCCCACTGCACAGAGTGCAGCACACCCGTGTCAGGCTTACACACAGACATGTACAGGTCTAAATGAGAGTCATGCAGTTCCTGATATTTTACATACAGATGCTTTGGTCTGAAAAAAAATGAAAGTTATGTGTGCTGCTGCTTTTCTTTCTGCTTGTGCCACTTCTCATATTAATTCATTGTAAAAGCTGCAAACTAACTGCTCTTCCTGTTGAACTTACATTAAGTAAATGCATGGTTTCTGTATCAGTGATCAAAGGACACACCACTGCATTTTCCACACTAAAGCACATTTCAAATGCATTTTCCATCTGATCACAGCCCCCATTTTAAATGGATCTGTACTAACAGTATGTCAGAAGTTGGGAAGAACACTGGTAACACGAGCTGTGGGATTTGGCACAGATTGGTTTTGGTACAAGGGGAGAGATGTGGAGGGCACCTTCCTCTTCCAGCATCCGAGCATGGACTCACCCTCACCCACCCCACCCAGTTCAGCACCACTGCATGTGTGGCCCTCCATTCCCAGGCATTCTTTTTTCCCTAAGCCATATCCTCTCAGTTTTAAACACCATCCACACAGCCTGCTACAGTGGGAAAAACCCTTCAAAGGCATGCATTGTCCTGGATTCACCTCCCACACAGTTGCATGGCTGATGTGTGCCAAGTGTCAGGGACAGGCTCCCAGACACAGCTGTTGTCCCACTCCCTGTGTGTGACACCATGGGGAATTGTCACTCCAGCCAAGCTGCACGAGTAGTACTGATGGGTTTGAACAATACCAGGCAAACAAACAAACAAAAAACCCCAAACCCCCCAAATTTGCATACAAATAAATGCCCTAACACAGCTTGTGATAAATACAGTTGCAAGGAGGGCAGGGGGAGACAAATGAGACTGTTTTGTCCACAGCTTGTTTAACTGCTGAACAGAGGGATGCACATCTTTTACACAGGCACATGAGTTATCAGAGGTAAAAACTGAAAGAACCATCAAGAAACAGGATCAGCAGGTATTATTTTTCCCAATAATGGAGACACATCAATGGCATTAACACTAGAAAAATGTTTGCTTCATTCAGCCTCACTTTTCATCAAAAGTGTGGCAAAAAAATAGCTAATGAGTGGTAGAAATGCTCTCAAAATCAATTTGAAATTTGGCCACAACAGTTCACTGAGTTCACCTTGTTCCCACTTGTCTCCAGTCACTGTTCTATCAGCAAGGTTTAATCTGAACAGTGTGTAAAACAAAATCCACTGCACAGGCTGGAAGGGCACACCCACGTGGGGAGAGCCCTGCCCAAATCTTCCTTCTCGAAGTCTGCACATACAATTCAGTTACAGAAACACCTCAGTTCCAAGAGGGTTCATTTCAGTGCAGTTTGAGTTTAACACACTGAAAATCAGTTTGGTAAGGAATGAGAGCCATAAATTTCATTTATAAGGCCATTTTAAATAAGAAAAGGAATGGAAGGATGCTGTTCAAATGACATAAGGATGTGATAGGCCAACTTCAGCTTTTCACACTTCTGATAAACTCAAGCACAGTTATCAAGTTTTTTTGGCTGGAGCAAAACTCCTGCTGGAGCAGCATCGTGTTTCTGCAGCAACCTTTCCCTGCGGGCTGGCTGGACACACAGGGCTGTGCACACACCTCAACTCCAGCAGTGTGACCTGTAAGAACGGGTTAAACGGCAATACATGACAATGAAACAAGGAGCAATGAGGATGACTCTTACCGGGTGGTGGGATGCCTGGGATGCCTGGCATACCTGGCGGAAGTTGGTGGGGTGGGGGCACCCCTGGGTGAAGTGGCTGCATGCTGCCCATGCTAACAATGCCATCAACTGGGCCCTGCAAAGGTGGCAGCACCGGTGGATAGCCACTTATCATGCCTTGAAGGACACAACAAATTTCAAACATGCATCAATAACATGCAGTATGACCTACACAGTATGACATGCACTACTGACACACACACACACACACACACACACACACACACACACACACACACAGCACCTTTAGTACAGCAAGACGATACTACAATTAGTTTCTTGCAAAAAAAAAAAAAAGAACACAAACAAAAAACTTAAAACAAAAAAGTTGTAAATATGAAACACTGCACTTCTGATGAATTAGTATTTAGTGTATTTGTATGTCTTCTCATGGGGCAGTAAGTGCTGAGTACTCAGCTGTGTTAACACAAGGAATAAATTCAGCCACAATTAAATGTTACCAACGCAAGCGATTTTAATGCAGCGTCAAGCTCTGCCCTCTGCACACAGATTGCAAACACAACACTGACTCCCACCCACAGCCAGCCCTGCTCTGGGGGCTGGCCCACAGGCCACAAACACAAAATCCCACACATTTTGCTGCAGTGCATATGCAAAATTGACACACAGAAGCCCTACAACATTCACATACAGTGACGGGTGATTTTTAGCAAACCATCTCCAGTATTAACTAAGACAGTAACAAATTTTAAACCTGGGTGTGCTGGGCTGCAGTAACTTAAACTCGTGGCACTAAATCAAAGTAAAAGGACTTAAAAGGAGCATCTGCAGCCCTTCACAGAATTTCTGTCTGTATTTTCAAGGTGTCTTTACAGGAAAATCACTGACACTGAGAAGACTGAATTGTGCTGCTGCTCATAAATTTAGTTTTCTGCATGTGAGGGAGGATAATTTAGAGCATTTTCTGGTTTTGGTTCAAGTTTCACTCCTATCCATGAGGTGAACCTACACAGTATCACTGCACCATGTTTGCTAGACCCTAGAAAGTGTAATTTAAACAGATGCATTGCCAGGTAAGCAAGGAAAGGGGTTGGAAAGACAATGGAAAGATGACAGAGGACAGAAGCAGGTCTAGAGAGATCAGTTTAGAAATGCAAATGTGCTGGGACTTGTATAGTCTGTTCCAAGAAACCACCAACTGAGTCTTTGCCACATTCCCTGTAACTCAAAAAAGAAATTTTAAGAACAGGGATTTCTGGAATAAGACTGGCCAAAACCTCTCACCAGCTCTGACTGAGAACAAAGCTGTCACAAGCTCAGGGTGGAAACAGAAGGAGCAGCTCCAAAACACAAGCTAAATTCGTCACTGCCTCAGGATGGTACAAAGGTGAGAAACCTGAAATCCCAAAAGCTGTACACCTTGGAGAAAATACCAAGAAAATAAAGAATTAATCTCCCTCAAACCTTCATTTTCCACAGCTCCCCTAGACTGACATGTTGAATACACCTTAGGTACATATTTCAAATATCTGGAACCTCATCTGTACCTCTTCATTAACACTGAAATCCATATTTCTAGTGGAAAAAGTTAAAGAAGGAAACCAATAAAAGCCTCCCTGGCACAAAGAGCTTTCACTGCCTGGTACTTGCAGTGATCCCCCAGCTGCAGACACATCTTCAGTGCATTTACATGCACTTCTGAAGCTTTAGAACAAACCAAAGAACCTCCAAGGAATCAAACCCCTGTTTACCAATCAGAGAAGGTTATTTCTACATTTCCAGTGAGAAGATTTTAACAACTGGCTGTGCTAAAAAAGTTGTCATCAAGTCTCCACGAGAAATCAGTTCTTGTAGCTCATTCCACATTGAGCAGCCAATCTCTTACCCCATGTATGAGTTACAAACTTCCATTTTAAACAAGTAAACATGGGCAAACTACTTCCAGCTCCCACAACTGTGATTTACGTCTTTGAAATCACTTGTTTTCCCATTTTTTACTATAGTAATGTAGGATTAAGTAAACTTCTGTAATACCTAAATTTGCAAGACCTTAAAGCACTGTGTGCTATGAGAAACACATCCCAGAAGGCATCCAGATTTCTTGGACCCATAAAGAAGTTCTGTGAACTTCTGTGATGGAGAAGTTCTCTGAGCTAGAGAAAAGCAATCAAATGATGGAGGAGGATGTCAAAGAAGTCCCAACAGAACAAGATACTTCTAAGTCAGACTTGGGGAAATCAAAAGATGAAAGACTGTGTTTTTCAAATGGGCCACAAAAATAGAAAGAGTTCAAAAAGATCTGCTCAGTCATCTACTTTAAGGAAGTATTTCCCAGTGCCAAAGTGAAGAGACTTGAATGTGAAACTGCTTGAATAAGATGATGGTCTGAAATGTGGGTTTGCTCTTGAGGAGGCTGCTGCAGGAAGAAAGGTGTGTAGTTTGCAGAATGCACATTTTTGGGAAAGCTTTAAGGAAGTGGTAATATCAAGTATTACTGTCCATCAACACCTGCCTCCAAAAACTGAAACAGTGACTCAGTGCCAAAAAAAGCAAGAACCAAACCAAGAAAACACAACCACAAGAGGATGAAATTTCTACATATTCTAGATTGAAGGAAATTACTCACAAAAGAGATCAGCACTGGGGAAGTCCTTCTTTTTTCCCTTTTTCTTAATATATGCACAGTACACACACACACAAACATACACCAACTGCAAACAGTTCAGAGGAAAATTATCAAGAACACAGTGAAAAAAAGCCAAAAGAAAAATGCAAGTCAGTGTAAATAAATGCTTTGTAACCTGGAGATCATGAACCAACTAAGGAATGTGCCTTCATTTAAACAACCATGCAGCCTATTTATTGAAAAGGGATTTAGAGACCATGATGAAAAACGCTTCAGGCTGTCAGCTACGGCCACAGCCTGTGAGATGAGAAAGAAAAAGAAAAATGACAAAAGAATAATGGAATAATTAGAATGTCTTAAGGGAAAGTTTAAAAAGACCCCCCCCCCAAACTCAAACCAAAACCCCTCCAAATACCCATTTTTACCTACTCAGCACTATTTTGACCTTGACTGAAGCAAATTATTTTAAATACAAGTTGGAGAAGGAAAACAACCTATCAGGTCACACCTAATTATTTTCTCACCCAGGTATGGCTGATTTCCACACAAGAATCTTCAGTGGACTACATTGTCTTCAGATCTGATCCTGAAAATACTTACTCGGAGCACACTGCCTATGAAACCAAGCCGGATTACAACAGGCACCGAGCACAACACCCAGCAACAGGGACCTCGTGGGAAGAGTCCTCCAAGCCCAGCTCTATTCTGAAAAATAACCTGATAAAACCAGCAATGTTGGCATTTTGTCCTCGTTTCTGCAACGCCTCCAGATCCTGCTCTGCTCTGCTTACCAGTGCCTAACGGGCAATCCTGAAAAGCTTTTGCTTGGATTTACCATCTGGGCTAGACTCTGCTGGCCTCTCACCTTCCTGCCAAACCCCCAGCAGGGTCCCTCGTGCTCCAGCACTGCCACAGGTGCTGCATCACTGAGAGGCTCTCAGCTCTGCCCTCCTGCCACAGCAGGGCTAACCCTGAGCTCTGCAGGGCTCGGTGAATCTCCACCAACACAACAGGACCCTGCAGAGGAGCACCTGCAGCTTCCATAGGCTGCTCCCTGCTGGAGCAGGCAGAGCTGTTCACCAGGCTACCCCTGCCCTGCCTCAGCTCATCATGAAGAAAGACGGAAGAGTTCGAGCTTTTTCCTTCCGCAAGAACAACGTGACCCAAGAGAGTGTTCAGAGTTATGAAGGGGGTTGATAAAGTGGATGAGGAAAAAATGGTCATAGCTCCTACGTTTTACCTGCAACGGGTGTCAACTGCTGATTGAGCATTCCCATTGGTGTTGGTGGCGGCACCACCCCCATAAGAGCCCCGACAGGAGTGCCTGCCCGGGGGGAGGAATTCTGCTGCTGTGCTGCTCGCTCTCTCTCCTGCTGCTCAGCAACTTTAGCTGCCCGCTCTGTAAAAGCATTTTAGATTTTCAGTTCTGCTTTGTAACCCAGAATTTCAAAATATTATCTGTTCATTAAAAAAAAGGACTAGTCAAACACTGGCATAGTTTAGTCAAATATAAAAGTAGAACAGATGAATCTTTCTACACAGCATATGATTTGATTTCATGTGGCTGCAGCTAAGACTTTTAGAAAACCTTTCACGAAAAATATTCCACAAAGTTTTATCTCTTTCTAAAAAAAATTTATATACTTAAAATAAATAATAAAATAAAAATTTAAAAAAGTTAAAAGAACAAATTTGATGATGATAATAACACCAGTGTTACCAACATGAAGCAGCAGCCCAGCACTAGGCTCGGTCTGCATAGGAGAACATGGCTAAACATTCCCTGTTTTGACACCACTGGCTCAGCCCAACCAGCTGCAGCCAAGGCCAGCAGCTCTCACACAGATCTGCCACCAGCTGCTGTGGGAACTGAAGCACCCTGTCTACCAGACATGCCCTAAGGATCGATGCAAACAGCAGACAGCAGTGCCAGCCAGTGGCCTGTTTATTTCTGGCTCCCCATGTATTTTACTACTGATGCAGCTGAAAAGTGGTGGCAAAATTGGGGAGCATTTGTAAAGTTTCCCTAGTGTAGATTGGTCCTCAGCTTTTGGAACATAACAAGCAGCAGTTTGATACACCAAAAATATTTTTCTCTGCCTCTTTCTGTCATTTTCCCCATTTGGTCCCCTTTGAGCTATTTGTTTTTGCTGAAGATGTCTAACTCACATTGTGCTGCTCACTGGAGGTCATGTGTGTCCTTTGTACGATGAATCTGGTCATTATCTCAATCAAGTTTCTCACTGTGACTGCAAGAACAAAAGATCTACTGCAGGGTATTCTGACCAGAGGACAATTTGATATTAAGGGAAGGGCAAAGGGTCATGGGAAGAAGAAAGAAAAAAGAAAACAAAACCCAAGCAAACAAAAAAAGGAGATACACTGAATGTCCACTCCAGGTGCTTCGGGGACATGCAAGTTCCTGATTCATTTACTCTGAACGTTGTGTCTGTCTGGCATGAGGAGGAACAACAAAGAATAAACAGACGCAGGGCACACCTCCAGCAAGTATTAACAACAGTGAATGCAGGGCCATGAGTTCTCTTGCAGTTGGTGAAAGACGGCAACTGCCACTAAAACAGCAATTGAGGTCCTCTGTTAAATGAAGGCCAAGAAGAAGCTCATGAAGGAGAGTCAGTTACACATCCTGCCAGTCCCACTCACTTTCTCATGAACATCTGCCACGCTTTGACTCCTCTAGAACCAGCTTGTGCAGCTTCTACCACTAGTACCACACACTCAAAGGCCAGCTTCATTTCCAAAGGCATTTCCAAAGGCACTTCATTCCCTCTTTCCACTTCTGCCATTTCAGGGAGAGATGACAACAGAGAAACCCCTACAATCACTACAGGCAACTTGGATGTGATTGAGCACCAAATATACAAGAGGTTTAAAGGTAGATTCTGAAGGAGAACAATGAGACAATCCTCTCCAGAGCACAGAGTGTTTGGGGAAAAGATGAAACAGTTGTTCTGACTCTCACCTAATTCTGGCCAGCCAAAAAAATGGTGAGACAAAAGCAAAAGTTCTGGAAACACTCTGATGAATGAGAAATTACTGTTCAGCTTTATCAGACTTCAGAGTGCTGAGGTTTGAAGAAGGACCTGACCCAGGACAGTATTGAGGTCTTACCTTGCCCCTATGCAGGCCTGACTGCCACAGAACTAACAGATGGAACAGCATTGCCAAAGGGAACTGCAGGAGGGGTCTGAAAGTTCAGCCTGGAGCATTCAACGCTCAACACTAAACCCAAATCACTTAGGCCAGGACTTCAGATCATTCAAGCATTTCCAACACATCTCAAGAGACAGGAGAGAGACCTTCTGCTCTGAACAGAGTTTTTCCTTAAAACAGGCCTTTCCCTCAATCCCATGCAGTATTTTATTTTACTTATTTTAGCCACGCAGGCACTTCCAATGCAGCCTCTTCTTTCCTCAACTATTGCTAAAAAAAAATTAACTAATACCCTGCACAAGTAAAATTTTAAGTGGGACAAAATGGATCTAAAATACAAACTATTTTTCACCAGAAAATGGAAAGGGACTTTTCCACTGAGGTGTCAGACCATGCCTCCTCTCAGCTCCCTGATGTACGTGCACACCAGAGAGCATGTGAATTTTGACCCCTCACAGTGGAAGAAGTTTCTCTCCTTCCACACATGGTAAGCAAACACAGTTTGGACTCTCTGTTACCCCATCCCAATCCCTCAAAATCAAATAAAAGTAAGCCTAGTTCTGGGCAGACACCAAGCCAGGGAAACTGCAGCTCAAAACCCAAAAGCTTTGGAAAATTTTAATTGAAAAGGAAGATGAAAATGGAAGCACATAGACAATCATTAACACACTAAACAGCATCTTCCTGCAGAAGTGCAGGGCCTCAGGCTGCTCTAAGTGAGGAAGCAGTGACATGCCAGCCATCCCACTGCTGAAGGATTAGGCTGCAAGGAGGGAATCTGCCAATGAAAGACACCACATGCACCTAAAAGGGTGTAAAAGGCAATGACCACAGCAAAAAGTAAGGCCTTGGTACTTTCAGGAAGAAAGAGCATTACCATTTCCCTTCGCAGCATTTGCAAAGCACATAGCAAAGGGTGTTGTGTCACCCTCCAGAACTGCAGAGATGCTACAGAAAGCTCAGGAAGGACTGAGGTGCCTGAGAGCAGACAGTGACAGCATGCAAGCTTCCAGCCCGGAGATCAAAGCTGCCTTTAAGTTATGAGTATGCAGAAAAACTATCAAGTCTCATTTTCAAGGAGTTATAACTTAATTGGGCCTTAACTTTCCAGGGTATTGAAATGTCCCTCTCCAAAACTTATTCTTTCAATAAAATGGCATCAGTAAAATAGTGTTGACATGGTATTAACTAGAAAAATAACTATGGATGTTAAGCCAAAGTATTTGGCTTGGGTGAGGGCCTGCTGTTAAAGACCAACTCTATTTTATTCTAATCAAGTTGAAACACAATGACCACTATCAGAAGGAAGGGAAGGAATGGAAGGAAAGAAGGGTGGGAAGCAAAGGAGGGAGAAGAAAGGAAGGCTGGTACGGAAGAAAAGGAGGGAAGGAGTTGAGGAAAAGAAGGGAGGAGAGGGACAAAAGATTGGTTTGAAGTATCTCATGACTATGAAATATTCCTAGGCTCACTTCAGGATATAAAATATCTCCACAAAATGAGTTACAACAGTTGATTAATACTGTGACTGAACAATAGATCATATTTACAGTATAATAACAGATTCTGTATCCCTGATTTCATACTACCAAAGCCACTTAGGACTCTAAATACTGTTAATAATGAATGTTTTCCCACTGTAAGTCTTTCTTACCTGCTGCTACAGCTCTTGAAAGCTTCTTGTCCAAAATTCCCCCTGGTCCTTGTTTAAGGAAACATTCACAAAACATTTTCCCAACTGAGTTCCAGCCCAGGGGCTTCATGTCCCTTCACTTCTACTTTATCCCCATTCTCTTGGTCTTTGTTAATTTGGTTATTTGTGGCAAAGGCACATTATCAGTTGTGCCCTACATAAAACATGCTCTTTGCTCCTCTTCAGTCACATCTGAATATGAACTTCTCTTTAAGGTAAATCCAGAACACAAATACTTGCCTTTATTAAACCTGTCACCTGAACAACAGTAATGAATGTGTTGAGAAAGAAAAAAAGGCAGGAAAGTTTAGCATCTCAGCTTCTATTTACCTTCATATTCTGCTTTCTTTGTTGCTTCCAAGTTTCTCCATTCAGTTCCTACAAGCCTGCTGAGCTCTCCAAAGGAGTAGTCTGGGTGCTGAGCTTTAATCACAGCTCTCATCTCGCTGCTAAATAAGATGTACCCACTCATGTTGATCTTCCTTTTTGATCCCTCCTTCTTGGTGCTGCCCTTAACAGACTTGGGAGTGGACTGTGAGAAAAAGCAGTTATGACCACAAGTGTACAAATGAGAAGGCCAGAAGAGAACAAAAGTAATTGTGTTATGTCACAGATTTCTTCCATTTTGCTGTTCAGAAACGTTTGCCAACACAAGTTGAGTAAAATATTTTATTTGCCATTGCACATTTTAGGAAAGTGCTTCCCCACTTTCTCCTTGCCCTTTGCAATCCCTGCTCTCCCTGGTTTCATCTTCTAAATGCTCCCTAATTTTCATGCCAGACTTTCCTTTCTCGTGAGTGTTCACCTCTCATTACAAAAAGTAGCCATTCCTCCCTGAAAAACCCAAAGCCCAGTTTTGCTGCACAGCAGGTTCACACCACATCCTTGTGTTGATGGGTAACAAAAATCCTGCTCCTTTGCTTTTCCCACCATGGATGTTCCTGGGGAGAGCTCTCTGATGTTTTCAGCCCTCAAAAAAACTAACCTATGCTGACAACCACTGAGACACCACAGCTGGAACCTTCTTTTTGAAGGCTCCTTCCCACCTCTGTTTGTCACAGGACACCATAATTCACCCATACTCTGACTGAGAAGACCCCTAAATGTATCATCATATCAAAACCCTCATAGGGCTTTTCTCATAGCCCAAACATTACGAATTTGTCACACCTTGAAATGTGTAATTGTTTCCAAATACCTGGGGGGGGGGGGGGGGGGAAGAACGAAAAATGTATTCAGCTGTTTTCCTCCTCTCCTGAAATTCTGATCATGTTGTTACTCCCACCTGCCACTTTGTCCCCACACTTCACCTCTTCTCTCAGCTAAGAGCAAAGCTCCAAAGTGATACCAAGATGCTTAGAAAGTCTTGCTCAGCAATTTAAGTCAGGCACTGGATAAACTGAGGCCCACTTGTGTGTGATTCCAAACTTCACTGTATTCACTTCCAAATGGCAGTGCACCCTTAAAGTTGTCATCACGACTCTAAAGTTAGCACTTGTCTGGAGGAAGTGAGGAAAACTCCATGCAGGTTCTGGGATAGCACACAGGGCACAGAAAATCCCACCCTGGCTCCTCAGGTAGGGCCACACTGGCAGATGGAGAGTTCTCAATGCAAAACCAGAGAAATTAATTATCTGCAAACAGGGAGCTACAAGTTTATCAGCTGTTTTAGCCTTTGTAGTGCTTGAAACAGTTTCAATGAGAGTAATTTAATGTAAAAGCCTCCCCATCAGTTTGGAGAGGCAAACAGGCCTTTGAGAAACCAAAAGAATTCTGAATTTGGTTCTTGTATTCTTTGTTCTTTTACATCTCTGACACAACCATTTTTAAATGAACAGAGTATTTTCCACTTGAGTCAGACACCTGCAAGTTCAGTTTCTGATGTGTCAAAAAAAAAAATGAACTAGACTGCAGCAGGAGAGCATCACCCACCTATCTGTCAAGCCCCACAACATCCCACATTCACTTGTCTAGACTCCTCTTACCCTTAGGTGCTGTAAGAGCTTCTTCGTTAGTAGAAGAAAAAAAGAGTTTAAAAGTTGTAGGGTTTAACAGTTATTAGATAAAATTTCACTTCTATTTGCAATCCTCTGCAAGAGTTTTCATGCTGCTTATGAAATTCAGCACCTTAAAACACGAGCAGCCTTGCATTAGGAAGTGCAGCTGGTGGTCTGCCCAAATGGCACAACACCACACTCAAAGCAAGAAAAGGCTTTCAACCTCAGCAACTCTTCTGCATTTCATCCAAAGACAGGTATTTCTATTCCAGGGTCACATCCATTCTTCAGCTGTCAACAAGGCTGTCACTCCACAGTCAGTGTAATGCAGCACAAATCCATATTGCTGTCTACAAAAGTGTCTGAAACTCCCTCCTGCTCCAGCAGGTCACTCCCACTGCCTCTTTACCACTGGCATTAGATGGGCGTGGGAGTGTGGGGAGACAGATAAAGGCTTTAATCCACTTTCTTTGTTTAGGTGAATTTCCAGTTAAAGCAGTTCCTCCCTCTGCTTTAATGCTCAGTTACACAAATTCCAGGGCTTGTGTAGAAACACAGTAAGGGAGGGAAGGGAATCACAAGTCCCTGTTTAAGCAGCAGCAATGACTCATGGTGAATTCAAGTGGTGTGTAACCACACACAACTCCTCTTGTACTTCCTGTCCATCATCCAAGTAAGAATGGCAACTCAACACCAAAAAAGTGATTTTTAACTTTGAGGATGATGCACAGCGTTTTCTAAAAATGTAGCAAACCCACAGCACCCAAAATGCTAGGTTTTTTCCAAAATTTAAGGAAAAGCTGGAAATGGGCATTAAGTAAATTGAGAATTACTATTAAACCCTTACATTTCAACTTTATAATTCATATAAAGGTCTGATGCTTCTGAACAAGTGTCATAGAAAATCTACTAGTTAGAAATAATGTCGTATAAAATGTACCCTATGTCTTCCTCAACTGAATAACTTCCTTTAAAAGTATTTTAATAAATATTATCACCTGGGCATCATAAGGGATATGCTAGAGCTGTTTTGTGCAATTTATTCTGCAGCTCATAAACCAAAGTATAAATCCATTCTGTGTGTATGATAAAATGTTCCTGTTCCTTTCTTCACTTGGATTGGGAAAAGAACGTGGAATATAAAGGTTTAAAGTTCCCTCAAGGAAAATCCTTACCTGTGGAGGAGTGTAAGGCATTATATCCAAATCACTAGCTAAGGGGGCCTGAAGCTGAGGCATAGAAGGTGTCTCAGTCATATCACCTTCCTCTTCTCCCATCTCTTCCATGTCCTCATCACCTCCTTCCAACTCGGCAAATTTCGCTTCCAGCTGCTGAATCTTCTTTTCCAGTAGTGGAGATGGTTCCTTCTGAGGAACTATGGGTTTTCTGGAAGGTGGAGGAGGAACACAAAGAAGCAGCTGAGAACACACTCATACCTTACAGGAGAAAGCACATATTTTTGAGGAGAAAATCGCTATTCCTTCATTTATCATTGCACAATATGGAAACAATGGTGACTTGGGATGTGTCTGAGCTTCCTTTAACAACCCTAACCCTTGTCTGTGCTCAGTGTTCCATTTTAGTCACTCTTTAGAAGGATTTATTTTATTTTTTTATGAATTAGAAGTGTACTTCAACACAAGTACTTAATTTCAGCAACAGAAGGCAGTTAACCCCACACCTTCCTTATATTTTACATTTTACTTAAGTTAGAACTTCATATGTTTACTAATATGAATGTTCACCAACTGGAAAGCTTTTTGTTATCCATAATGAGGACTTAAGTATTTTAACAACATCCAAATGGATTTACCAATCTGATAATGTAATGACTTTTCCCAAAGTCAGGAGAAGAAAACATCCAGTGGTATTAAGACATGAAAAGACTGATGTTACCTGGACTTCTGCCCAACAGTGTGATTAGCTGGAATTACTCTCCCACAGCTATAAATTCTATAAATATTCTGTCCTGTATCAAAAATAGCATGGCCAGCAGGCCCAGGGCAGTGACCCTTCCCCTGTACTCTGCCTTGGGGAGGTCACACCTTGAGTGTTGTGTTCAGTTCTGGGCCCCTCAGGTCAGGAAAGAGATTGAGGGGCTGGAGCGGGGCCAGAGA
>JAOXXN010000175.1:5608237-5633593 GCA_026770055.1 Myrmophylax atrothorax | reverse complement strand
TGAGCTTGGCCGTGGCACTGAGTGCCATGATCTGGTAAAGGGACTGGAGTTGGCCCAAGGGTTGGACTTGATGGTCTCAGAGGTCTTTTCCAACCCAATCCATTATATGATTCTATGTGGTGTCTGTCGTGTCTTGTGACCAATGGAATGCTTCTATGTACATGAGGTGAATTGGTTAATCAATAATGTCATGACTTGTTAGATATAAGAGAATATAAAAGGTGCTGATGTTACCAAAAATAAATTTTCTTAATTGAAACTCTCTAAGTTGTAAGCCTTCTGATCAAGCCTTCTGATGCCTGCTGTGCCTGAGCTCTTCTGACCGTCATTCACGCAACCCCCTTGACCCTACAAAGGGTTACCCCAATATGGATGCAGCTCTTAAGGGGGGGAAGAATTTTCCTTAGTTAAAACCACCCTGTAGAACTCCATATTCAGAGCATTCCAAGCATGGGCAGTGATGGTACAGCTGTCCCTTTATGGCCCTCTCATTTTGCAGCTCACAGGGAAGTTTGGGTTGTGTAGCTGAGCTGCATTATGGTCTCACCTCCATGGCAGCCAATTAGCATCCCTGGGGATGATGAAACCTTCAATGTTGCTGTAGATTTGGAAATAATTTTCATGCCCTGTTTTTCCTATGCAAATACCTCATTCCCAGAGGCCACTTCAAGTTAACTGTACACTCTTTGCTGAATCTTATAGTCATGCTGTGGTTGTTTCCCAAGCTCTACAATCAGGGCTTCTTTCAGCAAGCACTGTGCTGGGAGCCCTCTTTTCCCTCCCTGTTTTCTTGGCAGTTCAAATTTCTCTTTTCCTCTCCAATTTCTAGAGATTTTTTGCACCTCTATGCTTTACTGTTGCCACAGCAAAACAGTATTGAACAAAGGAAGAATTTGTTGCTGTTGCACAACTGAAAAACCCCACAATTCTATTAATTGGTGCATCTGGCAAATATGTGGAAATAACACATAAGCATTTTACCAACTCTACCAAGTAACGATTCCCCAAGGCAGAAGATGTTAAAATCTCATTTGCATCTAGAATTGCATAATCTTTTTGAATGGCACACTGTTGCTTTCTACCCACACAGCTTCAAATGACCTTGATGTTGGTGACATCTCAAACTACATCCAAGTGAATCATTAAAAATGCAGAAAAAACCAGAACAAAATCACAGCCTCACTCCCCTCCCCTGTGCAAATCAGGTGCCAGCTGGGGCAGGTTGCTGGGCCATGTCCAGCTGAGCTGGGGATCTCCACTCAGTGTCAGCCCAAGCACAAAGTCAGTAACGCCTTTCACGGAGAGATTTTTCTGTAGTTTCAATGAAAATTACAGAGTGCTCCTCTAAAGATTTACAGAATCGAAACAGAACTCCTTCAAAACTACTGTCAAACCCATAACTCTGATAAAGAATATGCACAACAGCAATCCTGCAAAGCCTAAATGCAAGTAAAATATCTTTTAAGTTGGAGGCAGTGGTCAGAATTGCAGATTTTGTAGCTAAAGAGCACATTTTTGTACATTTTTTTTTATGTATTCTCAAACTGCTTGGTAATTCCAGCATGAGGAAAGGTTTGTACCAGATAAACTGACATTTCAGTGACTTCCAGCTTTTCATTTCCCAAGATCCATACCTCAGTTTGTGTTTTGTAAGGGGAAATGACAAGCTGTAATAACAGCATAGATACAGAAAAAATAATTCCAGTTTGGGAAAGGACAAATGTGAATTGGTGTGGACTCTACACAGGCATTAAAGAAATCCATGTAGGCTCGTGAAAGAGGCGAGATGTACACACAGAAATGATCTGTATGGCAATAACAGCTTGAAAGATGAACCTACAGAAATGTGCACAGACTCTTAGAGCAGCTGAGAAGCCTCTCCACAAACCTTGCATTACCTAAGATTTAATGTAGTGTCTTGAAAAGGACTCCAAAATAGACCAAAAAAAATAAAATTAACCCTCTGTGTCTCAGTTTTCAACCTGTAGAACACCTACTTGTGAAAGGTACCAAAAGCCTTAAATGTACCTGAGATGTGTATCTGACTGGATACCTTGTTGTGTCCTTACCCCCTTCTTTGGTGGAGCAGCCAAAAATACTCCATGGAATGTGATCCCGAGGCTCTCGGGGCCAAAGGAGATAAGGAGTTTGCAGCAGACCTGATGGGAACTGGGTTACACAAGCTGTTACTGTAACAGCAGTCAGCAAGTTTGTGTAAGGCCTGCCCTCTCTGTCAGGAGAGAGTACGTGATATCTTTGTACAGCTTCTGATATTTGCACCTACTCCGGGAGCAAATATGACAAAAAAAATGTCCTAACTGCTTATTACACACACACACACACACCCCTCCATGCAGCCTTTGACAGTGACCACCTCTCCCCTCTGTAATTCTGCTGAACTACCATCATACCCAGTCGTGTTGGGATGAGAGGCTGGTGGGCTGAAACAGGGAAAATTTAGGAGTAAGTCTGAAGAAGTGTGAGGGTGGGTCTGCATGATAGTTTGGACATATGTGACTGGGAAAAAAAATGTGCAAAGTGGGTTTTTATGCTTTGATACAAACCCTTTTTTTTACTTCCAAAAGAGAGTAAATTTGAAAAGAAAAGATCTATTACAGGATCCAGATGTAGAAATTCCCAAGGAAAAGATGTCACTCCCAGGACAAGATATTCTGGTTTTGCTTGATGTCACTTATACCCAAGGAGTCCTGCTAAGCAAATTTTAGTGTGTTTTATAATCTCAATGACATCTCATTATAAATGGCACTGAACATTTTTTCCTCTCTCTCTCCCTCCATTTTCCAGAGGTTCATGATTGTTTTCAGCTGGAAGAAGACACTTTCTGTGTCACTTTAGCAAAACACAAAATGAGCAACAATGCCTTACTTGCTCTTCCCTCAATTTTTCATCAGATTTACTAATGAAGACCTTTCTCAAGCCTTCCTTCTCCTGGGCAACTTCTTTTGACTTGTGACAACTATACAAGTGCTAAGTGATTTGTTTTTAAATACAGCTTCCCTACTTTACTCATGATTTTTTCCTTCTTTTTTCTCTTTACAGAAGCGAAATGCTGATAATGACTTGGTGAGTAAGACTTGGTTTTGTCCAGGCTACCAGGAAAGAGTTACAGTGTCAAGAATATTCTTATTGTGGTCATAAAATATTTCTGTTAGTCCAGTGTAAGCAAGTGGATATTTCTGAGTGTGTGTGACAAGGGAAATAGCCCAGAGCTGCCCGTGTTGGGCAAAAGGACTAACTACACAATTCCTTCTCAAGTTGTGATGGAAACTCATGGACAAGCAAAGAGAATGAGAGAACAATTTTTAACTTCATGTGTTTGAATGAATAGCAAAGTTGCTTGAAATCACCTCTATATCTCTTGACAGACATCCATTCAATATTGGTTTTATTTTTACTTTTATTTTATATTGAAGTTGCTGCTAAGAAAGGCAAGAGATCTCATTTCTGAGGCTGACTCCACTTGGCACCTTCAGCAACGTTTAAATGCTTTGATTGTTTGGGGACCCTCTTAATCAACCAGTCAGAGATCAGTCCCACTGTAAAAATTCCGTGTTTTTTTCCAGTGCTGGTTTTGCTGCAAGAAGCACACCTTGCTCTGGAGTTGCCTAATGAATCACATCTGTTGTTACCTGTGCTTTCACAGTCTCCAGCAACCTTATACCTGAGCATTCAGAGAAAATAACTATAGCCCATTTCTGTGTTTAAAAAAGAATGAGCCCCAGTCGTGAGGAAGTTGAGAAAAACATAAAATGGATTTTGGAGCCATCTGGAATTGTTTTGGTTTATTTTTAAACAAGATCATTACTTACATCCCTGCTCTAGGAGTCATCCACTCCACTGACAAATTACAGTCACTAGTACAGGGAGGCAGCAGTGAATTGTTGTGCTCTTTGAGTAACCATAAAAAAGTCACTCTCTCAGTGAAAACCCCCCAATTTTTATAGTGGCAGTGTCTTTGCTGTCGTGGTAGTATTTTGTTAAGGAGGCTGCAGTTATAACTTGTGAAATAGTGCCATGAGGGCACTGTGATAACATCCAAGGAAACACAGCTCTGCTCCAGTTCCCATGATTGGGGCTTTCCTGTTCTGCTTTGCAGTGTTTGATGTCCTGCCATGGTTTCTTTTTAAAAGTATGGTTATGACTGAGTAACATACACTTCAGTGCTCTTTTTGTTTCATTTCTCAATGTGCAGGTTGTCAATGGGATCGAAGTCTATAGCACGAAGATTGACAGCAAAATAACTTCCCGCTTTGCCCACAATGTCATCACCAGTCGAGCTGTCAATCGTGGAAATGTGTCCAAAGAAGTCTTCTTTGATGTTGAGCTCCCTAAGACAGCCTTCATTACCAACTTCAGCATGTGTGTAATCTTTACAATTATGTTAGAGAAGACTAAATATTTGTGCAAATTCAGCTGGGAGAAACTGAACCAAACTGCTCATTTTTACTTTGCCATTTGATAGATTTCTAAATGTCTCCTGGGTAGTTTTCCAGTACTGTTAACTTAAAATGTAAGATACGTGGAGGAAGGCAAACATTGGTACATCCATAGAAAAGTGGCTAATTATCAATTATTTCTATTCATCATCATGGATCTCAGGGAATGGGGGATCTTCCCTGGAGATCCATCCACCTTTTCAGAAATACCACTTACTTACTCTGGTGTTATCAAACCAGGAAAGTTCCATTACTTAATTCCCCTGATGGCATTACAGCTTAATTCATCTCTTCATTTTAAAATCATATTTGAATGAAAGACTTGAATTTGAATAAATGCTCAGCTGTAGACAGTGGCACTTGGACAGGTGAGTCTCATCCAGAGGGTTGGTTTGCCATGAGATGAGACAAGATGGTGAAGCTGCTGCAGTGTGGGAACATGGCAGGGGTAAGTTGTGTTGCTGTCAGCCCAGTTTTAGATTCTCTTATGAGACTGAGCACAGAGCTTTTCATTCCAGCTAAACTCACTGGGGAGAGTGGCTCCATTGAAAGGGCTCAAATCTTGGCAATAGCAGGTCTCTGAAAGTGCTTTTTAGCAAACCAGTCAATAAAGGGAGAATTTCTATTGTAACTTTTCACCTGTCATTCAACTAAACTAGGACTTTTTCATCTGCAGGACAATTGATGGTGTCACTT
Source organism: Myrmophylax atrothorax (assembly GCA_026770055.1). Taxonomy (NCBI): domain Eukaryota; kingdom Metazoa; phylum Chordata; class Aves; order Passeriformes; family Thamnophilidae; genus Myrmophylax; species Myrmophylax atrothorax. The sequence goes on along the minus strand of JAOXXN010000175.1, from coordinate 5,628,440 downwards.
ACCCTGGAACCATAAAGGAAAAAGAAGCTGCAAAAAAGCAATATGAGAAGGCTGTTTCCAGAGGACAGACTGCTGGTCTTGTCAAGTAAGAATGATGTCTTGTGTGGCTTCCACACTGTCATCCCATACTGTGAGACTGGCAATACTGTGTTCTGGCATGTTACTGACAATCATTAAGTTAGAGTTATTGTAGCACAAATTATAAAAAGGAAATACAACTTCTGACTACACAGGCAGTATCTCCAATTATAGAAAGGCTGTTTCTGCACATTTCCCTGACCTGTTGCTGGGATTAAGCTCACTGGGAAACTTGAATAAATTCACAGTTTGAGTATGATTTTAGCAATCGATCCTGTTTAGAACAGAAAGTGTTTTACTTCTTTTTGAAAATCATATGCCACCAAACCAAACAATAAATAAGGTGAAAGAAGATAAATATACTCATCTTTCCACTCACTTAATACAGAGCTTCAGGAAGAAAAACAGAAAAATTCACTGTCTCAGTCAACATTAAAGCAGCCAGTAAAGTCACTTTTGAACTCACATACGAGGAATTGCTGAAGCGACGCTTTGGGAAATACGAGATGTTCGTCAAAGTGAAACCAAAGCAGCTTGTCAAAGACTTTGAGGTAAATGGCAAAATGACCAAATTTGACTGTAATTTAAGAGATGATGAGATTCTGTACATCTATTGAAAGTGGAGTACCGTGGTCACCCTCACTGGCTCACAGGGGAGCTAAAGGCCCAGGATGTCATCTCTGATGAGTCTCATGGGGAGCCCACACCAGCATGCTGTAGTTCAGCTTTTATTTGTAAGTCTGACAAATTTGATCATCTACTGAACAGTCCAAAAGAAATCATGTACGAAAACCTGAAAAAGCTGTTACAATGCCTTGGAGTAAAATGGAAGACTAATATCTTTTGTATATGCCTTTATAGCATAAACTACACCTTTCTCACACCACCATGAAACAACATCATCTTAAATCACATAGAAGCACATATTGTATTGAATACTGCAGGTTTTGTGTGCTAAAACTGGTCTTTGATCACTCCTACCTAGAATTCTAATATCTAGCTTTCAAATAAGTTGTATTTCTGTCCCGGTTTGTTTCTAGCTTTGTTTTTAACCTCTGTGTGTAAAAACATCTATTTGGCTGAAGATGTGTCCACACAAGAGTGGATTTGGACTGCCATTATAAATTATAAAAGTAAATTTCTTTTGCTATTATGAAAAAAATCTGTACTTGCCTGCTGATCCTCCTGTAGATGCCTGAGTTGATGAATTGTGGGTTAATCAATGACGATGAATTTTCAATTAATATTTCAGATTGAAGTAAATATTTTTGAGCCCCAGGGTATCACTGAGCTGGAAGCAGAAGGAACATTCATCACCAATGAGCTACAAAATACCATTAAAAAAACTTTTTCAGAGAAAAAGGTACATTGACTACTGAGTTCCTTTATTTACTTAATTGTGGCTATAATTTGGAGATAAAAATGTCAGTGCTAGCAATGGAACTGAGAGGGAAAAAAGGTAGAGAAGTTCAGAAGCCATGGTTAACAGGATACTGTGCCAACACCAGCAGACCTTGTCCCACAGCAGTATTTGGGAACCTGGACACCAGTAAGACTATCTCTTGTAGAAGAACTGAGTGAGTAACCAGAGGCTTTCTCTTTGTATGGGGATGGTGGAATCCCTAAAACACAGACTGCCCCACAGCCTTGTCAGAGGTGTCATTCAGAGTGCAGGGCTGGGCCAAGGCAGGTGGGGAAGGAAGCACATGGAGAGAGCCCTGGATAGCAGCTTTGTATCAGTTACCCACCAACAAATAGATAAATGCATATGGATACACACAAACTAATAGCTAACCAGATAACACAGGTTATTCTCATGCCTGTGAATATAAATACAATAGCTTTAAAAATGCAAATATGCTCTGTAGAAGATTTTCAGCTGTAGAGGTTCAGATCTAAGGAAGGCATTTCTCTGCAGGGGCATATCTCTTTCAAGCCAACTCTGGATCAGCAGCGAACCTGTGCAAACTGCTCACAGTCTCTCTTGGATGGGGATTTCACTGTAAGGTATGATGTGAAGAGAACAACTCCAGATAATTTGCAGGTAAGTCTGGCAACTTGAAATTCTGAACTGGTGAACAGCCTAACCTGCACAGTAACAGTCAGGGAGCAGTGAGAGTCACCTGCTTGCTAAAGGGCAGGGAGCTGAGGGTGACTATAACAGAGTGGACAGCACAGAGGCTTCACCAGCCATGAGCCCACTCCTCACAGGACCTGAGCAAGGCAGAGCCAGAGATGGAACTCAGATTCAACTGAGGGTCCAGGCCATCAGGCAAGTTTGGGGTGATGAGCCCAAGGTCAGGGTGGGAAGTCAGTCTTCAGAGTGGGATCCAAAACAGTGGAGTCCATGGACAGGAACTGGTATGGCTGTAATACTGCTGGAGACAGAGGCTCTGACAGTTTAGTTTAGGCAGAGACTAAAGGTTCAGTCTTGTGTTTAAATAATGCTCCTTGGCCCACAGACAGAGGTGAGACTGATTGAGGCCATTAAAATCTGTCACTCAACTTAGAGGCTAAGCATTGAATGAGAGTAATATCTCCTTCATCTGTTTTGTCTTTATAATATTCCAAAGGTTTTGGTGGTGGTATGGTTTTTTTTTAACATTTTATTTTTCAGATTGTCAATGGCTACTTTGTACACTTCTTTGCACCAACAAATCTTCCAAAGTTGCCCAAGAATATTATTTTTGTAATGGATAATAGTGGCTCAATGCATGGAAGACCAATGGAACAGGTAAGTTATTACATTACTATAGAGTTTCAATGAAAGAGCTGGGGAAAAGTGCTGGAAAGGACATGATGCCTTAGAGTGCACATGCACAGCTTGAGCTGTGCTGAGTGACTGAGTGCTGTGACCTCTCTAATGCTCAGTACCATAGTTTGAAGTGTTACTGTACAACAAAAATCTATACATTTAAGCTATATTTACTTATTTATAAGTGTTATTAGTTCAAAACTCTAAATATCAACATATCCAGAGAGCACTGTCATGTGTACTTGACAGTTCCAAATTAAGCTGTGTACACAGTATTAGGTGCATTGTCTCTGTTGTTCATTCTGCCTCTGGAAAGCAGCAGCTCTTTCTGTAGTTAGGACTTCTCATTCTAAGCTAATGCTCAGAATTTTTGGTGTTTAGTGCTTCATCAAAATATCCAGGCTTGCTTGTGTATGAGCTGCTCCACCAACCTGTGGCTACCATTTTCCACCTCTTTAAATTTGCCATGTGAGCTTATCCCAGGGTGAGCAACGACCCAGAGACCTGATTTTCTTCTCAGCTACAAGGATTTGCCAGTTGTTTTTGCAGCTGAGTGACTTCCCTAGAGTTACTCTGAAACAGACACAGGGACTGGCAAGAACAGAACAAGCCCAAGATTTTTGCACAACATACTGTGCAGAAGTTAAAAATACCCCAATGCTGAGAGATGAATAATGTCAAATCCGTGAGCCCCTATTCTGTTAGGTGTTGAATTGTATATTTAAATCTCTGTCTTACAGACAAAAGACGCACTTCTGAAAATCTTAGATGACATTAAAGAAGATGACTTCTTCAATTTCATATTGTTCAATACTCATGTGTCCACCTGGAAAGAAAAATTAGTCAAGGCCACTCCTGAGAATTTGGATGAAGCGAGGAAGTTTGTTCGGAACATTGATGCTCTTGGCAGTAAGTACTGTACAGCAGGTCATTGTGTAAGTTAATTTATCTATCCATTCTGTGAACACAATGCTGCAGCTTGTGGGGGTTTAGATTACTGATGAGACACTCCTGAAGTGGAATTTTACTCAAAACATGACATCTATTTCTCTTTATGTGTCCAAAGCCCAGGTACTTTTCTATCTATACATCCCCCTGCTTATAAACCCAAATCTTTCATTTTCATACTGTAATGAAATCTCTTCAGATCCCAGTGAAAAATGGGCCTTTATTTTGCTGGTCTCTTCTGAACCCAAATTTCTATATCTACCCCTAGTGACAAATTTACATGGTGGTTTGATGAAGGGAATTGATATTCTGAATGCTGCTCATGAAGGAAACCTTGTGCCCAAGAGAAGTGCTTCTGTAATTATCATGTTAACAGATGGCCAACCAAACGAAGGTAAGTTTGTGTTGCATGGAATAATACAGTTAATTAACTAATAAAAATTGCTAATTAAAGCTGGCCTTCATCTTTGAATTCTTGATGTTGTCATGATTCAGATGCTGCTATACCAGCATCATAATACAAACTCAAGTTTTTGATAATGCCTCTTAAGAAATCTGAACATGACATTTAATTTTGTGATCACTTTATCTGTTTTTGAAGACAATTCAAATATTTCCTGGTTTGATGCAGGTGTATCAGATACTCAGACCATTCAGAGAGATGTAAAAAATGCCATTGATGGAAAATACCCCTTATACAACCTTGGGTTTGGCTCTGGTGTTGACTATGGCTTCTTGGAGAGGATGGCACTGGAGAATAAAGGGTTGGCCCGTCGGATTTATCCTGACTCTGATGCAGCTTTGCAGCTTCAGGTACAGTAATTATCACTTAAATTAGAGGAGAAATACATTAGTTCAGATAACTATACCAATATTCTTATTTTCAAAATCCCAGTGTGTAATCTGATACTGAGATACTCCAGAGTCTGCTGTAATCAGAATATTAGAATCACACAGTAGTTTGAGTTGGGAGGGACCTTTAGTTGTATTTAAGTTTCCCCTTCCCTCATATAAGCAGGAAGTGGAAAGACAGTAAAAGGGAGATACTGTTGGCTATGGCAGAGAGTTCAAAACTCGTCACAGGGTAACACAAGTCATGCTTCTGAAGGACCCTGGTGTGCAGCAAAACTGCTGCAGTCATTATATGTCCCATCCCTCACAGCCCATGTGGTTCATGTCCTGCCAAGGGATGAGAAGGGGAACAGATCATAAAGCTCTAGGTATTCTGCCTATAGAAGCTCACTGGAATCAGCTGTAACTTACCATACTTCTGAGGCATTTTAGAGCTGTGTAAGACATGAAAACAGGTATAGGCCATACAGGGTTGACCTTTTCTATTTCTCACATTCCAATAGCAGCCATTCAAAAAACTCACCAAAGAATTAGATACTGGATTGCCTTGCAAGTTCTGCCAAAATCAAATACTTGGTCTCCTTTGATTTTGCTGTCATGTCAGTCTCTGCAGGGACTAGATCTAGAAACTTATCTCTATCAAACAGCAGGAAACTTGGGATCCCTCTTGATTCATATTGATGGAACTCATCATCCACAGCATATTGTTCTCACATATTTTTTTCTCTCTCTTAGCAAGACTGAAGAGTTTGTATGTCCTTTCTCATTTCCATTATTTGTAGATTTTTAGACCTTGGGGTCTGAGATTTATCCAACTATTTAAGTATTTCTTATAAATTTCAGTTTTCATTGCCAAAAAGCAGGATGTTTCTGGTTACAGATATACCTATGAATTGAAGAAACAATTATAGTTAAATATTTTCCTTTTTTTTTTCCAATCCCATAGGGGTTTTACGATGAGGTGTCAAATCCCATGCTCACAGATGTGGAGTTAAACTACCCAGAAAATGAAATCTCAGACCTAACTACAAACAGTTTTAAGCATTTCTATGATGGGTCTGAGATTGTGGTGGCTGGGCGCCTTCTGGACAGCAACCAAAACCATTTGACTGTAGATGTGAGAGGTGAAGGTGTAAGTATGGATTTCTTTGCCTTATGTAAGGAACAGAAAATCTCTGAATGTTCAAAGCTAGCAACACTTAACAATTTTGTTGGTATTTCTTTTCCTCAGTGACAGGATGTGTTACTGCATGTGTGAGAAACCAAAGGTGCCAAAGTCATTGCTTTTAAAATTGCAAATTACTTGGCTAAGTGTTGGGGTCAGTCTGGAACAACTCTGCAGTGTGGCTGGAGTAGTTTTGCTAACTTATATGTAAAAATATACTTGTGTTTTTATAAGTATACGAATACATTTATAAATGTATAAATATTATATGTATTTAGTCTCTAAATACCCCACCTGGTTCTTTTAGAACCCAAATGTTCAGTGTTCACAGATAATTCTCCTCAATGGGTGAAGAAAACTGAGGAATAAGTGTCTTAGTTTGAGGCAAACTGAAATGTTTACCAAAACCAGAGGGGAGGATGGATTCCTTCTCAATAACAACATCACTCCTTATTAAATTTAAAAACAAACAAACAAACAAATCCAACCACTTTTAATTAGAAAATGTATATAAGAAGGATAACTGTTATTAAGTACACTATAAATATAGATACAGATATATAAGTATAAACAGACCAGAGGAAACTACTCCCCCAGCACCAAAAAAACCCAAACCCAACCCAACAAAAAAACCCAAAACAACCTCCCCCAACCCCTCAAACTCAACTCCCAAAACCTTTGTGTTGGTAGGGTGAGAAAAATTCTCTGAAGGGCTCCTCCCACCACCACCTTCCTTTGTTTGCACCTTTAACAATAAGCCAGCTGAATATTTGAAATATCTTCCCCTTAAAACAGAACTCTACTTCTAATACCTCTCCACATCTGGATTCAGTAAAAATATTTACCCCTCATATTCAAGAAACAAAACACAAACATATTCTAGACCATGTTATCATAATGTATTACATATATGACCCATGGACTGTGCTGTATTAAATGTATTATATGAAATTAGGTATATTTCAAACACAAATAATGTATTACTATTACCTTAGTCCAAGCATATCTGATGGAACATGTTCCTCTCTCAAACCTGTATCATAATCCAAGTTCTTTAAATCTTGACTAGCCAAATTCTGATGCCCAAACCACTGTATGAATTTGGAAGCTGTGTTGTATCCTGCAGTGTGCACCTCTAACCTTCACAGCAACAATGGGACAAAACCCCTGGAACAACAGTGGCATTTTCCTGGGCAAGTGCTGTGTAGCACCAGACTGGTTTCCAACTTCATAAGAAGTTCAGATGTAAAGGTCCTGATTTTGGGGAGGTTCTGGCAGTGTGGGGCTACTTAAGCTACAGAGCAGCTCCCTTACTCCCAACAGGCTAACGATGCCCTGTCATACACTACCCAAGAAGATGCTGAACAAATGGCTCAGACTTTCCAAGAACAAGAATACATATTTGGAGAGTTCATTGAAAGGCTCTGGGCCTACCTGACTATTGAACAACTCCTGGAAAAGCGGTAATTATATCTTAGTAACATCTTAGCTATGAACCCCTTTGCCCTCTGAGCCCTGCAGCTCCCAGGATGTGAAGGTGACAGTCACATCCCACTGAGCTGCCGAGGGGAAAGCAGAAAAATCAGAGGAAATTCCTTCAGCCTTTTCTCCTCCCTACCCTCAGTGTTCCTGTTTCAGGTTGCAAATTAAACAATTTTAAATTATTGCAAGTGTAAAGCACAGTTTTGCCTTTTCCTTGGATAGCCAGTGGAATCAGAAGTGTTCCTGGACTGTACCAAGAAGGCCTTATTGATAAATTAGCTGCAGAGAAGTGATTTCACTTTAAAGTAAAATATTTAATCCGAAGTTTGGTGAGTAATTCACCAATTGATGCTGGAATCTCTACCTGTGTTCAGCATTGCAGCTACAGGGGAAGAGAAGGAAAACCTGACAGCTGAAGCCCTGGCTCTCTCACTGAAGTACAAGTTTGTGACACCACTGACATCCATGGTGGTAACAAAACCAGAGGAAAGTGACAGTGGAGATGTGATTGCTGACAAACCCACTGAAGGTATAGACATGTTCACAGTTTTACTGTATTTGAGAAGCCAAGTGTTCCTTTGATGCTCTCCTAAAGAAGGGTTTCCATGTGGGCACCATTTTAAGGATGTGTCTGAAAAATCTGCTTTCCAAGCCTGGCATGTACGTGATTTATGTAAAATTACTTTTCACTGTAAATCTCATTTCCATCAAACCATCCTTCATTACTAAATCATGCAGACAAAGTACTATAAATTTAAAATGAGTGGGTTTTTGCTAAATATATAAACTATTACAGGAAAAAAACCCAACCAGGCCAAAACCCTAAGAAGTATTTCTAATCTAATAATCCAGCTATACTGAGATGAGTTCACATCACTTTCTCCTTTATTGTTCTACATCCTTTAGCCTAGGGGTAGATGTAATAACCTTTTTCTACATGAAAAGGGAAAATTTGCATCAGCTCCTCCTCATGTAGGATGTATTGAGTTGTAAAAAGGTTTGAGATGACAAATGTAAACCACAGTATTCATGTATATTGCAGAAAGAGGAGCAATTACATTGAAAGGACACAATTCGTTTTCAGCTCCTCTGGTACTTTGGCTGATGATGAACTCCTTGCTCAGTAAAACATTGTGGTTTCTGCAGTTCAGCCTCTGTGTAACAAATACTCCATTCCTGTCCTGCAAAGCTGTTTGCTCAGGGTGGCCCAAAGCCACCCAAACTTCATCTCTAGGTATTGTTTGAGCCACCCTCATCCTACAGGTGTGACAGAGGCTTTGCAGTCTCTTCTTTCAGCATCCATTTACTCCCCAAACTTTACTTAGAGCCCCTAAAAGTTCTTGCAGGCTCTGTGTGTGGGGGCTCTCTGCCACCTTCTAAATAAAAAACTTTCCAATCCTTTAAATTTGGCAGGAGAACTTAAGGCATTTTAGCATAACAGAGATACTTTCTGGAGATTAGTAGGCTTTTCTTTCAGCTGGAGTAAGTCTTGAAGCCAATGAATTGCTAAGTGCCTTTCAACTGTGCATAAATCCTCAGACAATCTGCTGATAAATTTTTGCATTGTTTTTCATAACCCTCCTAATGGAACACTGACACAAAACTCCTTTGTGCTTTCATTTAAAATTCAAGTCACTACACAACATAACAACTTTAAATTTGGCATCTGGCCTCTATAAGATGGAAAACCCCAAATATCTGACAGAAGTGACATCCACTCAGTGATCTTTAGATCTCTGCATTTTCTTTCCAGGTACTTGTAGTACCTGGCTCTTTTCTGAACCTCTTTCCAAGGAGATCATCTCTCTATATAAAAAGCATAGAGCAGAAATAGGATAAAATACTCAAAGCACTGCTCCTATATAAGAAAAGAATTTTGCACACCCTGAAGTCTAGATTCAAAAGTCAGATCACTGAATTATCAGTCAGTATTAATAGAGTCATTCAAATGCCTCAAAAACTGCAAAAGAGTAAAACCAACAAGGAACATTTTTCAATATACGTGTGGCAGAACAATAAAACAATTACAAAGAGAAGTCTTGTCCCAGGCATCACAAATTGCAGTTTTGCTGCCCCACATAAAAGCTTTCTTACTTTAGTGTGTTTCTGTTTGATCTACAATTATTGAGTTTATCATTGGGAAGAAATAGAATTGTGAAATACTGAAGGTACCTGGTTGAGTTTTCAGACAATTTTAAATTTATTTTTGTTTCTTAGAATATGTTTTAACAGGGTTGGAATCCCTCCTGTTTAATTATACAACTGAAACTGTAAATTTCTCCTTTTCTTCCTTTTACTTCTTGCCTGCCCATGGTAACAGCTGAAGGTATGTACATTTCTTATTACATTTATGTAACATTTTTACCTGTTAAGATGGATTTCCCACATTAATCATTTGATCTGGGATGCAATACTTTTATAAATTTGTTAGTGAATAAATCAAGATAGTGTCATAAACAGATTTAAAGCTTTTCAAATGGAGAAGTTTGTAGTGTTGTAGTTGCCACTCCTTCAGCACAAAGCCCTGTCTTCAGACACCCCAACAGCTTCAGATCTAAAAAGAGGAGAAGACCAGAAAAATATGGAGCAGGTGGGCGAATTTTACCGAGTTCCCTTCTGGGTTAGGACAGCTTAGAACAAGGTGGCACAGAGGGGTCAGAGGAGGAGAGCAGCTTGTCCCAGTCCCACAGGGGGCAAACCCCACTCCCTTGGAGAAGTAACTTTTTCACTGAAAAGCAGGGTGTGCTTTCAGCCCTTTCATTACACTTGCTTTGTAGCAGAATCAAATAAACCGTTTTGGCTAATTTTTTCTCTGTAATAATTTAGAAATTTATCCACACTTACAAGATTTTTGAGTTGGTTTGGGAGGAAGAGAGTGAGAAAGATTGGGTTTTGTTCTTTGTAGCCTCTAAAGTAACATTTTGTTTCATTCACAGCACAGAGTTCTGTGTCTTCTATGCTGAGTAAGTAATTTAATTTCAGTTTTTAAATGGAGCAGGATCTGCCAACTGAAATGACCAGAGAACTAGAAACTGCCTTGTCTGGGTTTCCTACTGCACTTTAATAAAGACTACCAAATTCTGATCACTGCTAAAAGAACATTTAAGGTTGAACAGTGTGAGGTGAAAAAGTTTCAGCTACATAGTTTTTAAGGAGTAAATGCCAATTCATCAAACCACCATTTCTTCCTGAAAGGTGTTTCCCAAGAACAGAAGCTGGACTTAATTTGTATCTCCATTGAAATTATATAAAGCAAGGGACTGTGATGTGCAACATCCCTGGTTTAATTAATATCTTCAGTTACTTGTGCAAAAAGTAACTGTTTATTCAAGAGAGAGAGGCAGCAACTGACCCATCAAATGGCTGGCTGGGAAATCCTGGAAATGGGAGGGTTAGAATTGCCTTTTTGCTCTGGAGATTAGTCTTAGTCTCTCTCTCTTTCTCTCTCAGTCTCTATCTAGTTTTCTCAAGTCTTCATTGAAAAGACTTAAATTCATTCTGGGGAAAAAAAAAGTCAAAATATCACAGGTTTTCAATGGATAATGTTGCATTTCCTTGCTGGGAGCTTAATCCTAAAGTCTGAAGTATTTGTGTGCTACAGATAAATTACTTGGGTTGTGTGGAGACCCTCAAAACAATTTAGACTACAAGTGAAACCTGTGTCTGTTCTGCAGCTTTGTTTGATTCAAAAGAGGCATCAACTGTCATTGCATGGAACATGCTATTAAACCTAGGATGGAATTGGAGATTTGCCAAGCACATCAACCTCCTGACATGGGTCCTGTACCATGCAGAGAATGTGCACACCTTCCAGTTTGATGTGAGCTTTTCTAACAACTTTTTCCCTTGTGCAGGTTCGCAGGTGTATCGAGGACATGTGTCACAGCCCACATGGTACACCAGTGGTGAGTAGTTGGAGTAGTGTCTGTTTAGGAGAGCAGAAGAGGGTATTTAAGGCTAAATTACACAATTCTTAGGAGTCTTTTTGATAATCCCCTTCCATATAAGCAGCCATTTTTCATTTTCAAGGGGCTAGAATTTTGATTAATTTTAAACATCTTTCAATGTCTTTTAAAGATCAGGCAATTGAAATGATATGTGGTCATTTCTTCAGGGATAAGCAGTGAGGGGTGGCCATCCTGAACCACAGCCCATGTGCCAAATTTTGCAGTGGCCAAGAGACACGGGGTGGATGTCCTGTACCTGGGGAAGATGAGGGGAAAGGAGATGGTGGCAGATTCCTTGGGGTGCCACCACTCCTCTGGAGGATGGGCTGGACTGAGCTGGGCATACACCCTGGGAAGGGACCAGTGTGAAATGCTCATGTGGAGCTTTGACCCTGTGTGTGACTGCACAAACACCAGTGCTTTGCCTTTGCAGTTGATGGGGATCCACACTTCATTATATCAGTGCCACAGAAAAAGGATGCCCTTTGTTTCAATATCAATGAAAACCCAGGGACTGTCTTAAATTTAATAAATGATCCAGTTACAGGTGAGTTCTTTGGTTTGGGTTTTTTTTTTAATACAGTAAATCAGGATACTTCTAACAAAATGCCCTGTTTTTAAAGGCTGTTTCTTTATAAACATTTTTTTCCCAGCAAAGTTAGTAGGAGATCCTGTAGCTGTGATAGGGTACCATTCCCATGACTGTTTTCACTTCCTGGAGCAAAATGAACTTTTAAACTCCGTTTGAAAACCACTCTGAGGGTTGAGAGTAGTAATTTGTCTCAGTGAGTTGTAGTACAAGCAGAAAAATAATCCTTAGGTTGCCAGTTCATGGAATATCTGGTAAGGAGAGACTGATGTCACACAGGCTGTCTGTGCCCATCACAAACCCTTTGTGCTCCTGGAAATACTGAACTTTTCTCAAGAAAATGATTGTTGGCTTTGTGGAAATTCACAGAACAGCACCCAGAGCTTTATTCTACTTTGGCACAACCATGCACAAGTAATTCTGATATATTTTTCAACTCATATTTAATTCCTTTGTTGTTTAATTTTCAAGACACCCCTTGGTATCAGTAAGTCCTGTCTATAAAGCAATACTTGTTGTTTCCTTTCTATATTAGGTATCACAGTCAATGGAGAACTCATTGGTGATAAGAGAGCAAATAGTGATGCAAAGATCCAAAACTCATATTTTGGAAAACTTGGCATTGCAAATAAGCACCTGGATCTAAAACTGACAGTAACTCCAGAGAAGATCACAGTTCAGAATGGCAATGAAAAAACAGGTTTCACCTGGCTTGACTCAGTCACCTTGCAACAAGCAGGGTAAGGCTTAAAGAAAGAACATCAGAGTTACCTTCTGCACTTCTTTAGACACTAATCAATAATATACTTGTAAGATTTGTTGTCTGAAGCTACAAAAGAAACTGATTCAGGCCCTTGCTGGATTCTGCTCTCTATTTGTTGTGTAACTGCCAAATTATTCACAAATTCCTCTGCTTCGAATAAGTAAATGAACATTTTCCCCTGGTGTTCTATTACCAAAACGAGATCTGGTATTGTGCTTAATGCAGCACTGTCTTGCAAATCCTTAAAGATTAACATGAGACATGGCATGCAATCTTTCAAAGGTGTAATAATGTGCCATAAACAATCTCCATTTTAAGAAATGGAAATTCTGGCAGTTACAGAATAGGTACATTTTGCCCTGTCAGCAGGTAAACTTTTCACAGGATCTCTCTGTTACAGAATCATTTTTACCTATGCAAAAGGAAGTTTAGCAAAGGAACTGGCAACATCACCTCCTCCTCCTCCTGCTGCTGCTTTACATTTCATTGTATAGGATAAAATTCCTGCCTTCTCAAGGCCTGGCACTGCAGCAGAGAGAGCAACACTTATTCACACAGGATGCTTTTTCATTATGATAGACACAGGGGTGGGGTGAGTAACAGAATCAGTAACAGGTATCAGATATGAGTGCAGTCAGAAGCAAAACCTCTTTATCCCAGCACTAACCTAGGCAGTCTGGAGCTGACTGCTCTGAAAAACAAAAGAAAAAATTGTCATGTATTATCCAGCTAAGGAAGTGATGGTTTTATCAATAGAATTGGTATTACTGAGCATGAGGTGCTGTATCTACATATCACTAACCTATCTGTGATTAATTACACTGCTAAAGGACAGAAACATCTTACTGAAAAGTCTGTAGGCCAGTAGCCTTTTCCAGTGTCATTTAATGTGATTCTGTGACTGTCTGAGAACACACATACAGAGACTCCCATGGACCAAACGAGGCAGCAAATCGTCTCTTTTGACAAACACTGAGCAGTTTATAAAGTCATGTTCAGTTCTTTATTCTTCTCACATTTCCTCTCATTACTATTAGCTCTGGGAAGCACAATGTTCTAGTTCATGTTTTTCTTTTTATTTTCCTCAGTTTAACTTTAATAATCAACAGAAAAAAAAATCTGGTGCTCTCAATGGGCAGTGGTGCCTCATTTGTTGTTGTCTTGCACCAAGTATGGAAGAAACATCCTCTCCACCAAGATTTCCTAGGACTGTACACACTGGAAGAGGATCAACTGTCTGAACAGACCCATGGGTTATTAGGTATGACTTCATTTAATGTTTCCATGCTGGCCTTTCCTCATAAGGCTGCATAATTTGTAGACACAAGCTTGTACTTAACCTTTATGAAGGGACATGGAAACGAGCAAGGGGATGTAGAAATTCTGGGACTTCTGTTTGGTTTCTGTTTTAATGTGTGCAACATGCCTGAAATGTTAATTTTGGCTTCTATTTTTAGGGCAGTTCTTCCACCCCATTGACTTCACCATACTTGAAATCCATGCTGGGTCTGATCCCAAGAAACCAGATGCCACAATGATTGTTAAAAACAATGAACTGATAGTAACAAGGTACAAAATAATGAATTCCTTAGCAAAGACAGGCAAGGTTGCCTTGTCTAAGTGCAGTTCCTACCTCAGTATTCCTGTGGCTGTGTTTTCCCTTTCAGGGGCTGGCAGAAGGATTACAGAAGAGATCCAAAGCACGGCATTGATATTCCTTGCTGGTTTGTCCATGACAACGGAGCTGGGCTCATAGACGGGGTTCACACAGACTATATTGTTTCCAGTCTGTTTTGAGCAACTCCAACTTCCTCCGTATTCACGAGTAGACAGAATCTTTGTCTGAAAGAAGAGTATTTTTCAGTGTTTAAGAACTATTAAAAATATGTGAGCATACCATGTTTGGCAGGGACAGGGTGTGATGGATTCTCATGCAGTTTCACTGTGTATTTGATCAAATCTGAAGCGCAAGGCAGCTGCTCTGCTTGTGTGCACAAATATCCCTCATCCTCTGAAGTGTCCTCGTTATTAGGCTCGAGAATCTGCCTTAAAACGTTACTGTAAAACACAACAGAAACCTTCCATCCAATAATAAATCAGTATCAGTGTCGAGAGTGATTTAAATAAAAGCATCAGTACTCAGTGCCTGGTTCTGTTATTCCAGCAGCATCGATGTTCTCGTTGCGGTCCCACAAAGCCCAGGGCGCATTTTGCAGTTGAGCACAAGAGGGCAGCGGAGAGCCCAGCCCGGATTTTGGGATAATTCCACGAAATTTGGAACCACCTGACTGCAGTGTGAGGGCTGGTGCCAGCACACGAGGTGACTGCTGGCATCCAGGACGGCTGTATTTTAGTATTTTAATCTGAGCCTAACTTCTGAATGCCCAAATCTTTATAAATTAATGAAAGTTGCAAGCAGTATTCACATTTAAGTAATAATAGCTCTTTGGGACTGTATCTTTTTTGTGTAAAACTCCTCCCCTCTGTTCCCATAAAAGAATTGATGAATGTATTTAGGGCAAGAAATGCCCAATTGACTTATATATTCATTTTGTACTGCAAGAAATTGTAAGCTATTACTTCTGGAGAAGAGAAAAATCTTATTTCTTGTTTACTTCAATATTTCTTACTTACTTCAGTATTTCTTTTAATCAAATCAGCCACACCAAGGTAACTGTGGTCTCACATGGCAAAGCAGAAAATTCCCCCCCTCCTGGATAGAAGGTGTACAGCTTAGGAATGTATGACACATTTATATGACACACTTGTTGGCTTGGATGATGCCACTACTGATTTTTATTTGGAAACCTAAGCCCATGGGTCTATATCAGACTGTGAGCTGATAATACTGATTTTATTTCGTTCATTCATCTAACTCTTCAATAACAATGGATTAGAAATCATTTTCAAATAGCAAACAAGCAAGCACAGTCGCCTCTGAAAAGCAGAATTACTTCAAGGTAAAATATTTGTGACATTTATATATATAGGAACAATAAGGTTTGAACTGTGTGGTTTTCTTGATGAAAGTATCAAAAGTACTTGGAGGAACTTCATTTGCATAGTTTTCTTTCCCAGAATTTTTTTCTTCTAGACAGGTAGTTTTATTGACCAGCAGAGAACAGGATCACGGGCTGACTCAAGCCTGTAATCTTTCTTGTACATCCTGAAACAAAATCCAAACAAGAAAAATTGTGATAACACCCTCAAAGAGCAGGCCCAGAATTGCCCTGATGTGTGCAGATGGCACCAGGAGTCAGAGCTGCGCCCCAGAACTCCCAGGATATGATTATTTCCCCCAAGAAACAGGAGCCTTGAGCCCTGTAGCATCACTTAACAAGCAACAAATTCAGGCTGTTGAGGAAAAATTCAAGTGCAAGTTGTTTGCACCAAAGAGGTGTGTTCTTACAGACAAACACTCCCTCAGCTTCATTTCTTTTGATCTCCTGTATTTGCTGGTAAAATACACCTCAAAGCACACACATCCCCCCCATCTGTTACCTGGAAACGATGTGCCCAGATCCAGCCACCCTCAGGAGCCTTTGGTCAGCTCTTGGATTGGTGTTGGAGTTATCCTCAAATTGTGCTTTGGAATAAAATTGACCTAAGCAACAGACACACAAATTATTTAAAAATCCGAAATTGCTGGTCATTTAACCAGGTGGCAGCTCTAACAGCAGGAGAGCAGCTCCTCGTCTCAGAAAACAAGCAAATCAAGATCCCTTAGTAAGCTAAGAAAATTCCTGTGTTTCAGCTGTGATCTCCTATTATCCCTAACACTCTCCACAGGGAGCTTCAGATGGGTTTGCACTATTCTTTTTAAATTTTTTTTGTGGTTTTGGAATATGCAGCCTCTCCACTTGCAAAGTTCCCAAAACAACTTCAGCTTTAGTCCCATCAGGATTTCTGGAGCCAAGGCGTTCAGGACCAGCTGGCTTTCATTTTCTACCCAAGATTGTTTACAATTTTATCTCTGTTATTTGTAGTCCATTATTTGACATCAAATGAATTTGCTGCATAAATCATGTCATTCCACAGCACTGTTGAGGTTAAGCCCAGCTATTATTTTAGTCTTATTTTAACCATTCCTAAATCCACAATGGGCTATTTAGGGTTGTGCCACTGGTGAGTGGAAAAGCATCATGTTGTGTTTCCAGGCTGAGACCTCCCCTCTTTGCAGAGCAGGGTCAGGATTGCTGGGCAGCAAAAGATGTCTGAGAAAAAGAAATCAGTTGCAAGGTTTTTCCAGAACTCCCTGGAACAACCCCCCCACTATATTATTCTTTCTTAGTTACAAGACCATCCTTCTTTGCCACTTACACCTGTAATGACACTTACCCAGAACTCCACTGACTTTGTCAGAAAAATGGTTGATGTCCATGAAATACAGCCCAAGGAATTCCTCTGGAAACTTGGCAAGGGAAATTTTCACTGTGACTGTATCAGGCAGTGATGCTGTAAAACTTCTTTCCTTTTCAACCGAGACTCTAAGCCTGGGAAGTAAATAGTGACATTATTTACAAGAAGAATATGAAGAAAGAATATGTATTTAACTAGCTGACATTAATTAATCAAAACAATTTAATTTTTGCCTTTTGTCTCTCTGCAATTGCTTTTTTCATGATCTGTTGGTGGTTAATTTTAAGATAGAAAATACTTCTCTATGTGCTGCACAACAGTTCTTGTAAATACACCAACAGAGAAGAACTTTTTGCCAATGAATACACCTTATTATCCATAATGACAAAAAAAGCTTTGACCAGGAAAAAAAGGAATATTTTCTTGCTATTTTAACAAGAAAAAGGTAGACTAGGTAAAATAATTCAGTGTAATTAATGAACAAATCAAGTAACTTTTTTCTTGGATATTTCACAAGTCTTTTAGCCTCTGCCTTTCCTCTGACCCATTAACGTTATTGTGGCCACAGGTGGGCTTGCAGGACACAAATGTCACTGTCATTTAGGCCCCCCCAGGGGATGCAAGGGCTGGGGTGCTGGTTTGAAGCAGAAGCATCATTGTGCTTGGCAGACAGATTATACAGGGGCATAAATCCAGCGTGTTCTTGGCTCTGTTTGGACTACAAAAATAATTGAAAGCGTTGTTGTGAGACTAGTTATTGTCTAGCCCTGCCTGTAAGGGGGAGAACAATGTGTGTCCTGCCTGCTCCAGGCCAGCAGTGGAGGTTTATTCCAGCAATATAAAAAACCTGGTGGAATCAGCTACTCCCAGCTCTTCCTTGTGCTGGGGAAGGATCCTGCTCTAATTAGTCTGACAAATAAAGCCTCCTTTAAAGTGCCCCTTCTCCAGCAGTGGGCATTTAGGTACAGGCAGCTATTCCAAGCCTTTATGTTTTCCCATAAAAAATGTCAGCTGCCCAGATGGGAGTTATTGCTAAAACTGAGGAGAAGGAAAACTCCAGCCTGTGTGGAGCCAACTGCTGTATAAAAGGGACAGTAAATGTCAGAGCCATCACATCACAGCACTGGCTCTGCTGCTGGAGGAACACGAAGTGCCTGGTGGTGGCACCAGGGAGGCCACACATCGCTGAGGGTCCTTTCCTTTGGAAGATAAATGCATGTTCTGCCTCTGATGGCAAAGCAGCAGAGCAGGCTGGTGGTGCAGTTGTTTTGATTCTCTTCACACAGGCATGGAGAATTAAAATCAAACTTACTTTGTTCTCCATAATTGAATTGGGGATTATGAGTGTACCCTGCTGCTGCTTACACCCAGATACTCACTGGGTGAGGACATCTGGGAGCACTTACTTCAGGGAATGGCAAGGTGGAGGCGTGGATGAACAAAGACCTGGCACATTATCAAGTTCAGGAAAGGACAGGGTGCTGTTTCTTACCCCTGGATGGTGGAGGTGGCTGACTGTGTCCATGGCAGCCGAGTGCTCTCATTGTTGTGGCTCAGGATGATACCATCAGTGGAGATGTGGACTTGCACGGGAGGGTTCACATAGTTAATCCCAAACTGCACAAAGCGATTGGTTCCATCTCCAAGTTTCCCCATCACAGTGAGTCCTTTAATACCATTGACACAGATTTTTCAGGTGACTGGACTTTTAAGGTACAAGTGATTTTAATAAAACTGCTTTGGTTTTGTTGCTGAAGCTACTTCAGGGTCTCAAATCTAGTTTTGTGAGGCACAGTACCCATTGATTTCATGCCCCAAGATTCTCTTTGGTGGGGACACCAGGGCCTGTTTAACCCTGTGTTGCCACCTCCTGCAGAGAGGTGTCTCCATGATCAGAGCAGGTAACTGGTGCCTGTGGCCACAGCTCCTCCGAGCACAGACCATGGGCAAACTGCTGTGCATCCACACTCAGGGACCATGGGGTTTAAGGTCACTGTATCCTCCAGAACCCCCAGGGGCTGGGCAGTGGAAACCACTGAAGACCATGGATGTGACAGCAGAAGGAGGAGGTGACCTATAACCAGACCTGTGAGAAGTTTCCTCAGTTGTTGCACCATTAATATTGCCCAAGAGAGAGGCAAAATTAACCACAGCATCCCTGGTCAGCGCAGGGCAGCAGGCATGACACAGCCCTTCATGAGAGGGGGTTATTCCCAAAGGCTGCTCTCACAGACCCAGTGACTCTCCTCGTCCTTGGTATTGGGGGTAACTCGGTTCACTCACCTTGCTCTGGATCTGACAGAAGGAGGACAGGACTTTGTGCTTTCCCATCAACATTTAAACAGATTGTTTCACTTTGTCTGGGTAATTGCAAAAGAAATTGTGGATTTACGTTGGCTGAAAAGACAGAAGAACAGTGTTAGCAAACAACAAAAATTCCAGCCTATGCCCTTTGGATGGGCACAGCAAAAAACTTCAAAAATTTATACCTAAAATATCAGTCATAGATTTTATAGAATGGAATTATTAAACCCACGGTGATAATTATTGAGAAGCACACCCAGACACAACACCTTGGTACGAATGAAACCAACAGATTTATAAACTTAGATTTTACTACGGACAATGAGCCCTTGAAAAAGCTGAGGCTGAAGATCTGTTGTACAGCATTTTTTTGATGGTTATATCCTCAAGCCAGGGAGGCTTTTGTGTGGGTTATGGGGATATTTACTTAAGTGGAAAGAAACAGCCAAGGTTTGCAAGAAGAGCAAAAAGGTTTTCATGGAGTTGATGCAGTTAGAAAAACATTGCTGTATGAAAAAGTGTGTTACAGATGTACTAATAATTGAAATGGGACTAGGTTATGTATCACTTACCAACAGGTTCTGCTCTCATTCCGCCTTGTGGCCTGACAACTGAAACACTTAAAATTAGTAAGAAGAGTTCAATGAAATATTCATCCCTAAGTCAGCTAATTAACTGGGAAGAATGCTGTGACAGAAGCCTTTTTAGCAGAGTTCTGCACTCATTTCTACAGAGAACTTTGCTTAAGACGAGATGTTGCAATGGGGAAAAAGGCACAATGTCCAGTGCTTGTTTCTCTAAGGATGAGGACAGCTCAGCTGGAGCTGCGGCAGTGATCGGGGCTGCGGGAGGGATCGGGTTTGGAGCTTCGGGAGGGTTCGGAGCTGCGGGAGGGTTCGGGGCTGCGGCAGGGATCGGGGCTGCGGCAGGGATCGGGTTTGGAGCTTCGGGAGGGTTCGGG
>JAOXXN010000175.1:5582770-5601537 GCA_026770055.1 Myrmophylax atrothorax | reverse complement strand
AGTTGGAAGGGACCCACAAGGATCATCGAGTCCAACTCTTAAGTCAATGGCCCACACAGGAGATTGAACCCATGACCAGCACAGTGTATTATCTTGCAATGGCAATGCCAGGGTACTCTTTTTTCCATGCATATATCACGGGAAATACAAACATGTCTAGAGCCATTAAAAAGTGCCTAAATAAACACATTGTCACCTGCCAACCTGCATTTAAGAAAAGTTGCCCTGTCTTATTTGAGAAGTCAGAGAAAAGAGCTGGGCACTGATGGATTTATCTGTGTTAGTGCTGGGAGAAAAAAACCCTCTGTTAGTGGTAACAGCATAACAGTGAAGGGAGACACAGCCCTACAGATGTGCTTGACACTGAGCACCAAGAACACAGACTGATGCAGCAACTGAAATGCCACATGCCTGTTTTATTTCTGTGGTGTGGCTTGCAAGAGTGTAACCTTGGATGTGGTTCTGTTTCTTTTTTTCTTTTTTTTTTTTTTTAACAAGGGAACCCTTGATATTAAAAAAATCAGCAAATTGTTGTCAAATGTTGAGTGAATTGCCACTTCTCTGGAGAAAATAACCTGTGCTATCCGGGAATAGTCCAGTTACCTCTGTGATAAAAATTTGAAATAAAACTTTATGGCTTATATGGTTCATAGATGTGATGTAACCCCTTCTTTATATATATATAAAATAATAATAATAAAGCCACCAGTACATCTACTCCCAGCCTTTCTGTGCCACTCATCATTCATATGGTTATGAATATGATATGAAGTATTAAAAGCTGCCTGACTTTCTTTGTAAGCACTGATGGGATCTCGGGGGCACCACATAACTAATAAACCAAATTATTTTCTAATCAATTCATTATATTGGGGGCATATTTGTGCTTCCCAGCAGGTGTACCTCCCCTGGCAGACAGAGTCTGCACAAATGCAGCAGCACTGGCCACGTTCTCCTCCGTGGCTGGCAGGAGAGAGCTCTTCCACTCTGCCACTTTGTCGCTGAAGGTGATAAAACTGAAATGATCTTCCGGACGGAGGTCTTGCAAAATCTTCAACAGGGCATCCCTTGTCTGTTCCAAGCAGAAAACAGTAACTGATTATTCCTACCTCTTTGCCAGAACTGGGGTTGCAGTGTGATGAGGGTGTTCAGTGTTATTCCAGGTGCAGCCCAATGCCTTTAGTAAACCCTAATGATGTTTTCAGGTTGAGACCATCAGGAATGGCCAATTCTCTTAATTACAGACACCAACCTCCCTCCGCCCCATGAGGGCTGGAGGGGGCTCTCTAACAGAGCTACATATACAGGCATCAATAAAGGTAAAACAGATAAATGAACTCCTTCAGTTCCACTAAAGAGAAATAAAATATAAGCAAAATATTCTGCAAAGATAGAGACAGAAGGCATTCTCTGCCCTAATGTTTAGGAAGAAATCCTTCACAGAGGAGTGATCAGACATTGGAATGGGCTGCCCAGGGAGGTGGTGGAGTCACTGTCCCTGGAGGTGTTTAATAAGATGCTGGATGTGGCACTTGGTTGACAAGGTGGTTGAACTTGATGATCTCAGAGATCTTTTCCAGCCTAATTGATTCTGTGGCTCTGTTTGGTACCTGTGACAGTAGCTGTGTCACACACAAGTGTTGCTCTTGAATAGCTTCAATCTGTGCATATGTATTTTCAGGCATTTTGCTGTGCAAAAAACCAGTGTGTGTGTTTCAAAAGGAAAATTCCCAGTTGCTCCCTCGGAATGCTGGAGTGTGAGTGCCCCTGGAGCAAGCAGAGGGTGTGCTCTGATGGGAGTTACCTGCTCGATCTTCCTGCCTGCCATGGAGCCACTCCGGTCTATGACAAAGATGACGTTTTTGGGAAACACTGGCATTTCACTGGGTGCAAAGTAATGCACAAAATACCCATTGACAATCTGAAATACAGAATGTGAAATCACCTGTGAAATTACACCCAGAGAAATAAATATTGCATCTTAACATTCAGGCATAGCAAAAAAGGGGTGGGTTGGGTGAGGGTCACACTCAGCATTCTGCTCTTCTCGGTAAACCCACGTCAAAGAACATAAATTAATTAAAATGTATTTCCTAGCTGGAAGCAAGACTGTCTGTAGACAGCAGATTACAAGAGAGCAGCCTACATACATATATATGTATGAGACACTGCAGTGCCACATGTATGATATATCTGTATTATCACTGTACATCATGTTAGCTCTTTATCATACCTATGAGCACATCTCTGCCATCCTTTAGCACATCTGTGTATACTTCATTAGTTAAATGGTATGGAAAATACTGTACTTTATTCCCTAAAATATGCATCAGTCCATAAATATTTGTTAAGTTCCTGCTGTCTTTAGCTATGCCTCAGTTATCACAAAAGCCACAAGGAAAGAAAGCAGGCATTTTAATGGTTATATAAATCCCATTCCTCTAAACTCCATTTATAAGAAGCCACAAATACACCTTAGATCAGCCAAAACAATAATAATAAAAAGGATGTAAAGAGACAGCTGTGAAGTACTAACATAGATTTGGTATTGAAACAAAATTGGAAAGATTGATTGTTTTTCTTGGGTGATCTGTTCTTGCAATGTGTCCGGTATCTCTGGGGATTTACTGAATGTCACCCTCAGCTCCTGCTGACCCTGCATTGATGGAAAGTGCTTTTCCTGTTGTTCTTGGTGTTTGTTTCACAGCAAATGTTGTTGTTGTGCTGATTGCACTTCACATTCAGACTTAGGATCTGCAAGTGTTTTTATTTCCATTTCTTTTTTTACCTGTATATCACCAGCAGTGGCTTCTCTCTTAACATCATAACGCACAATGAAGTCACCGTTCAGGAGAGTTTCATCCAGATCAGGATTTACCTTCTGCTGATCCACGGTTGGCTTAAACAAAATATGAGCCTGCAAAGCAACAAGAAGATTGAAAGCAATGTTCCTTAGAGCTGGCACTGGCAGTACCACCTGGCGGCCGCTGCTGTACCTTGGTTTCGTTCTGCACTTTGGTCAGCGCCTCCGTTAACTCGTTAGTCATGAAGGTGCTGTCTGTCTCCAGGAGGCGAATGCCCTGGGGCTCGAAGATGTGCACATCGATCTGGCGGGAGGAGCAGCCCCATCAGCACCTCGGAGGGAGCACAGCCGCGCCCACAAGGCACAGCCCTGCTCCCTGCCCGGCCCTGGCAGGGACAAGCTCACCTGGAAGTGCTTCACCAGCTGCTGCGGCCGCACCTTGAGGAGCAGCTCGAACTTGCCCAGCTGCCGCCGCAGCAGCTCCTCGTAGCTCAGCTCGAAGGTGGCTTTGCTGGCGGCCGCGATGCTCACAGACACGTGGAACACCTCCAGCTTTCTGTCCCTGATCCTGGCGGGGGAGAACAGGGATTTACCTCCTGCAGGGAAGGTTTCCTTGTGGTGGACAGAGTTTATGAAGTGTGTGAAATAACGGCCAAGGGGCTGGGATGAATAAAAAAAATGAAGAGGAGTGGTAAATCTTGTTCATCATAAAGATTTTTACATTGCAGGCACTATTCTATACATCACATATATTACATTAGTGTGCCATGAATGCAGGCTGAGATACGGAGCAGAAACCCCTACATGCCTCAGACTGGGATCAGGCAGAGCTGGGACTGAATACCTGGGAAGCGCAGATTGATTCTACCCTGACACTGTGATATCTGCTCAAGTGCTGTGGTCCTTTGGGGCTGTGGGGGAGCAAACTCAGCTCTGAGCATCATCCCAGCATGGCAAGCTGCTCTCATGTGACATGACTGGAGCTCTGAGCAACCTGGTCTAGTGGAAGATGTCCCTGCCCATGGCAGAGGTTGGAATGAGGTGATCTTTCTGGTCCCTTCCAACTTAATCCCTCCTATGACAGCAAGTTCCAGGGCAATACTAAACGGTGACACTTCCCACTGGAGTCCATTGCAGGACCAGATAAAAATCATAAATCACATTCATATGTGAATATATATATATCTGCAATTATACATATACACAGGCACTGTCCCTCCCACCAAGGACCCAGGACTGATTTTCATGTTTGTCCCCACTGAGATGTGACTGGCTACAGGGTTTAACTTGCCCCCAGCCAAACAAGGAGCCAAGGAAGAGCACTGGATGCCTCACACAGGATGGCAACGTACTTGACGAGGCCGGCACTCTGCCCGCGCGAGACTGCAGTGTCATACTCCTTCTGAGCAGCAGCTTTCTCCTTTATTATTCCTGGATATACTTTACCATCGATGGACCTGTTTGGTTTCCATAAAAATGAATTAATATTAGAAAGAATGCACCGGGGAAAGAAACTCAACAGAAGTTTCTTCGTGGCCCTCGAGGCATGAGCAGGGGACACTGTTCAGCTCCCATATCCGTCCCCACCCAGCAGGGTGTCAGGAGCCACCACCACAATGCAACCCTTCTCCTTGCAGAGTCTCAAGGATGGTGGAGCAGGAGAACCACCACCACCCAGCACATCTGCCACCCACCCTGTGCAGGAGGCACCCTGACCCTGAGCACCACCTTTCTATTTGACCATCTGCTATTTTGCCCCATGGAACACTTTGTGCAGGACCCTCCTTGTGCTCTTTGCTCAGCATCTCCTGAGCAGAAAGAGGAACCCCTCATCCCCCAGAGCTGCCTCCTTCACACCACAGGTAAGGACTGGCCCTACATGGAGAAGTTGGTGATGAAGGCTGTCTTGGGTAACTCCACTTCGAAGGTGGCCTCTTGGGACTCATTGGCTCTGTTGACAATCCTGCTGGTGATGACAGTGTGAGCGAATCGCGAGGTGACCTTGCAGTCCACATGGAGGCTGTAGATGTCAATAGCTGGCTGGAAAAACGTAAACAGCATGAAACAGAAACGCTCTGGTTTTGTTCCTAAGCGTTCCTTAAGTGGATGATGTTGTTGGGGAAGTCTGATGAAGGAATGGACTGTTAGCAAGTCTGGCTGGAACTGGGGAGAGGATTGTTCATGACCAGCCTGGCCACTGCTTTTTCCCATCTCTGCAGCCACAACCACTGCCCCACACAAAAATCTGCAGCTGCTTCTGTGCATTGTTGTTCCACGTAAGGTTCCATCAAACCTTTTTCTGTGGTCTTCTGTTCCCAGGGTACAGTGAAGCAGCTGCTGCATCACCCCAGGACATTGACCAAGATTAACCTCATAAAGATCAGAAGCCTCTTTGAGCATTTGACCCATGGGAAGGGCCCTGCTTTTTGTGTGACTGTTTATCTGCTGTCCCAGCTGTTGACTTTGCTGTGTGTTTTCCAGCTGGGAACCTTGTCCTGCACAACACTCAGCAGGTTTGACACCCTGCCTGCGCCTCCAGCCCCTCACTGGTTGCACAAGCAGAGATGCCCTTTGAGCACTTGGGTTTCTCCTGGTCTGCTGCTTCCAGGGCCTCTGATGCCCAAGGGAGGAGGGCACCATTCTGGAGCTGCCTGAGCATGGCTGGACTGAGAACTGCCTGGAGCACCTGCCTCTATCAACACCCTCCTCTTGCATTTGGGATGTCTCTTTAAAGATCCTACCTGTGCTTCAGCAGTGACACTAAGAAGGGTGGCTCTGGGCATCACCAGCCTCACAACAGTCCAACAGCTCATTAAAACAAAAAAGCTCAGCATCAGAGCAGATCAATGCACCTCTATTTTTACTTTTCCAGCCTCCAAGTCTTTTGAATGGCTAATTGATCTTGAGTTATTTTGATAATTCATCTCCTGTACAGTTAATGGCAGCCAGTGGCCTCTTCTTAGTTATGGCATTGGCCAAAATCCAAAACTTTACCCAAGCTAAGCATGGCCATTCCCCACAAAGCTGTGACCACAGCTCTGGGCTCGGGCATCAGGGCAGAAGGTGCCACAGCCAGTGCTGGGTGAGTGATGGATGGCTGCTCCTGCCTTCATTACAGGTGGCCAGGGTGTGCTCCATCTCCTGATGCCTACTGATAACCCAGGAGAAAGGGATAAATCCCAGAAATATCCATTGAGAGAACAATCTCCTGATCCAGGCAGTTCATGTGCCTGTCCCTGCCCAGGCTGAGGCTGTCTCTCCCAGAAATGTCTCTTCCCAAAGGCTTTCTGAGCATTTTCAAGCACATTTGCTGCCCTGTCACACTCAGACCTGCCCATGTTCAGAGGGAGGTTCAGCCACAAGGAGCCCCAAAGCCCTGAGCTGTGGCTCCTGGGGCAGGGCAGGCTCATGGTGGCCACCACAGCCCATGGAGGAGTTTGCCCTGGGCAAAACTTACCCTGTGGAAATCTCCTCTGCCACATGCCAAAGGGATGCTGCAGGGATGAGGAGCTGCATCTCCTGCACCTCCCCAGCCCCAGCAGCAGTTTAGGCTGTGGCCAGAACCAACAGGCCCCCAGCAGAGCACAGTGGGATGCAGCAGGTGGGGACCATCGCTGTGCACTCGGGGAAGGGAGCAGGAGAAGACCAGCCCCAGGTGTGTACCCAGGTGTGTACCTGCCCCAGGAGAGGACCAGCCCCAGGTGTGTACCCAAAAGCCAAAAGCACTTCAGGCCCAGCCACCACACCCACAGCTTCCTGCAGAGCCCTCAGCTGCAGCCACAAGGGCTGTCCCTGCCTCCCAAACCCCACCTGCATTTCAGTTGCATTTCAAAATTTTCTGAATAGGCCCCATGGAAACAAACCCCTTCTGACATGAGGCTTCCTCTGCCTCTCTGATATTGATGTGTTTAAAACGTGACCTGCCACATGCACCCTGAGATGGTACAACACACATTTTGCCCCTCCAGGCAGTACAAAGAACCATCTTTCCCATTCCATATAAATTTCTGAACACCTGTCAGAAACCTCCTGGCACTGCAACAGTCCTTGTTTGGTCCTTTGTCAAGATCCAAACCTCATCCAGTGACCAAGGCAGAGCCACAGATCCCTCAGATTTGGTATCTTATATCCTTGAGGAAGAGCAGGATCAGACACATCTGCAAATGCCTCCTGCCACATTTGTACTCTAACAGCTCAACTAACAAACCAAAAAGATCCTAAAAGCACCCAAAGCTCTGAAATCCCAACACAATCCACCCAAGGCTCCCAAGGTGGTAGTTACCAGAGGAGTTACCTGGCCAGTTACTGTGATAGCAGCAGATCAGCAAATGAGATATTGATAATAAAAGCAGAGCAAATACCTTCTGAGCTTCTGCTAATACTAGGAGTGAGGAAAAGACCAGCAATGCAAGCAATGTTCTCTGCTCCATTTTGGAAAAAACAAATTTTCAAATGAAATCTCTGTTTATCTTAATCAGTTAATGAGTAACTTGTACTTGGGAATATCATGTAGACTTAGAAGAAACTTAATATTTACCTGTCAAACACAGGTAAAACTCACACTCGGTTAACACTTATTTTACCAAGAGACCTTTGCAGTTAAACATCATAATTTTAATGACTCATAACACACAAAAAAGAAATCCTTGAGTTTTCTTTTTAAACTTAGATCTGTCTTATGAAATCCCACAGGCAGATTAGCCTGGTCTGTGCAACAAGATGCAGGAATCTCTACCATATTCCACAGCAACAATCTGAAAGAGCACACCTTTTATATTACCTCAAGCAGCACTTCAGAGATTTGGAGAGTGCCAGGAGGTGCAACATTCACGTGAGACTTTACAGCTTCTCCAGCCTTCCTGCCTCCCCGCCCAGCTGGCCCAGGAGAGGTTCAGAGTAGCGCTTGTGAACCATCTCTTTTGGCTTCCTTGGCCAGGCCATGATCTTTGGTAGGTGATGCCATTCATTGTCCCAAATTAACACAACAATCCTGTGGAAACATAAGCATCTGTGTTTGCTTCCTGGCTGTTTTACAGACAAAGAGCCCAGGTGGAGAGCCAGCTTCTGGTGGCACTGGATTTGTGAGGAGACACTAATGCAGGGCTCGATAATTTATTACTCACCAGACATCTACAAGTTCACCATAAGCAATGTGCTGAGCACAGGCTGCTCTTACAAGGCTTGTGCTTTAAGTAACTCTTTTAAAAAATCAACTTCATTTTCCCCAGGCAGGTTGTTTATACTACTGGCAAATACTGTATTCTTTATAGCAGGACATGTAAATATATATCTATTTTAAGAGAGAAAACATTAAACTGCTATACATTTGATTAACTTGTACAACTTGTGTAATGCTTTAATCCCTTAAAATACACAGGATTATACACTTAGTGGCCTAAGAGCTGCAAGAGCCAAAGCTTTAGCTTAATTAAGTGGATCTGTCATTAGTTTTCTAATGCCTACATGTAAAATCCCACGGATGTCAAAGAGCTGCCTCCCCTGCCCAGTGTGAGGCTGCAGGGGCAGCTCTGCCCCCCTCCTGGTGCCTGGAGCAGGGCAGCACCCTGGGAAGCCGTGGAGTCCCTTCCACAGCCCTCTAGGGCTGCTGAAGTGGCTGCAGGAAGATCCTCACACAGCCCTGACCCTGAGTCAAGCTCCAAGCCCTGTTTCAGCACAATCCCTGCCACTGCTGCTGGGACACTGGGCACCAGCCCTGCAGCTCCCACTGCTTCTCACTCTGAAGTGTGAACATGAAATGACTCCAGGTCATCTGGGAGGAATGATCCAAACTCACCATCACAACAGGAGATAGTTTGGAGTGCCAGATTACCTAAAACCTCAAACCCTGAGGCTTTGTTCAGTCATTTCTCTATCCATTTTTCACAATGTTCCATGCCCACTATCACACTTTTCATGACTGGACTGGTTAGATTTGCAAGGATGAAGAAAAATTTGACAAAAAATTCTCCAGGCAGCTTTCTATTTGTCCCTCTCACCTACAAGTGTCTCCTGTCCTGCAGCAGCAGCAGCCAGTAACTTTTCCAGCACAGCAGCAAGGCTGGAGACAGGGGAGGATCCCTGCAATCCATAGAGGAGAACACAGGACTTGCTGAGTGACTTTGTCCCAGGAATACAGTTTTACCTCCATTGTGTGTTTTTTAGATGAGGTCTATCTGAAAAGACAGGAAAAGGAAAAAAGACACCCAATCCCGAGAATTTCCTGTCCCACTGGGAAGCACCACAGAGACAACATGGAAATAAAGCTGGGAGCCAAATCCCAAGTTTCTGGCAGGTCATTTACTTTGCTTCCCTGTGGCATTTGTGCTGGAAGTCCGTGGGACATGGAGGTCCCTGTGCTTTGCTAAATCAGCAGCAACATCCCCAAAGCAGAGTCTGAAATACAGCACCTCCTCTCCTGCCACCCCACCTGCAAATGTTTTGCGTATTGTACAAAAAAGCAGCACTTGCCTCCCCTTGTCCCTCTCCATCATTTTTACAACTATTGAACAACCTCCTGCCAACCTCTTCTGGCAGATTAACTAAGGAGGGTTTGCTAAACCCATTGCAGGGGCAGCTCCAACATTATTGGGGTGAGAACTTTTTCCCACCATGACTTTTTTCATGGTCTGAAAGGACCTTTCCCAGGGGAAAAGGCTGTGCCAAGTTACCTGTGAGGAGTCCAGGCCCCACGGAGAAATCGTGTCCAGCAAAGTGAGGAGGCAAGGTCTGGGCTGGAAACAAGAATCTTTGAAAGTGAAAAACACAAGGCAAGGCAACATCCCCAGCAAAATCCTTAAGAAAGCTTTCCCCTGAAGGCCAAAGGACTTTGCTGCCGCCTTAGGTGAGCTCTGCAGCCTCCCTGGGAGCTGTGTGGGCACTGTCACATTTTATCTGTAAAGTGTATGGGACACAAAAGGCAAATATATTATTTTTCATGGTGCATAGAGACCTTTGGCATCCCTTTTACCTCATAATCAGATTTAGCCTGTGCAAAGTTATAGTAATTCCCTAAATAAAGGTGCCACCTATGTTACTATCCCCAGATGGGCTGCAGGACTCAAGGTGTGTGGAACGAGTGCCCCACCAAGCAGAGGATGCTCCGTGTTGGAGCACAAAGATCCAGCTGAAGGGGAACACTCCAGGTTTTTGAGGAAAACAGGTTTGATGTTTAATGCAGCAAATCAAGAAGAAAACAGCCTTGCAAAGAACCTGCTGTTGTAGAGGGACACTTGGGGGTCACTCAGCTCCTCAGCTGGGCAGGGTCGGTCAGCACATTTCCCACTCAAGCCAATGGGACAGGAGGAAAAAGCCACAGAGGAATGGGCTGAAATCCCTCCCTTGGTGCTGGTGCACTCTGAGGGCTCAGCATCCGCCCTCCCAGCAGAGCTGCACGAGGGGAAATCACAGCACTGCTGCCCTGAGGGCTGTGAGGGGACAGCCCGAATTAACCTGAGCCTAAACTGAAATGAGTCACCACAGCATGCCAAGATGTGTCCAACAACCTTTTTTTATTAAACCATTGTAGCAAACACCGCCCAATACATAGAAAGAAAGCACGTCATAAAAATGAACATGGAAGTTTTACCCTTTGACTTGGGTCTATTCCCTCCTTAATGACTTACAGTGGAAAACAGCTACTTGAATCTCTAGTGGCTCTCATGTAAGGGACAGAAATTTGGGAAAATGTGACAACAATGATCTGGGTGAGACACATGCAGCTGCAGCATCAGCCAAAGACGCTCTTGGCCGGCTCATCCTTTGGTTTCTCAAAGACTGTTTCCGTCCCTGTCCGAGCGCGGCTGAACACGGACGGGGCTGCAGAGCCCATTTGTTCTTGGAAAAGAGAACCAGGAGAGACAGTCAGTGAAGTAGCACCCAAATATGGGGAGTAAAACTGGTGCTGCTGAAATATGTATATATATACACACACTTGATAAACACTTACTTCATCTGTGCAGCAGTTTCCCAAATCCTAAAGCACAGCTCTCCCCCCCCCAGCACCTGTAGGTCACTACCACTGACTGGCCCCAAATCCCTGCAGGTGATTCAGAAATTTGGAAACTACTCAGGTCCAGGTTATAATGCTGAAAAGGGGTTAAAATTCATCATTTTTCCCTTTACTGGTGGTGGAAAAGCAACACAGAACCAGAGCACCGGGGGTGTTCAGTGCAAGCAGCCACTCTCTTCTATCTCAACTCCTGCCCTTTACTCTTCCCAATTCCTGCTGAATCTCAAACATATCAAATTCATCAACTGAGAGGCCAGAAATCTGCTAACCCACAGACCAAGCCTCTGATCCTCAACTTGACATTGATGGTGGTTCCAGGGCTTGGTTTGAACCCTGATCAAAGGCAAAGTCAGGGCTCTCCCTCCCACTTCACCCAGGTAAGAACAGTGACACCAAGCAGAGCCTGGCTGGTTCCTCTGGGTGCCAGATACATGGTGGACCCAAATCCCTGCCCAGATGGGCTGGGTGAGAGCACAGTCCATGTTGCTGTTCCCGTTTCCCTTGTCTGACTTTGCTGTATCATTTCCATCACAGAGACTTACCACACTGCCTCATCACTTGGTAGGTTTTAGATTTGATTTCCTGGTTTTTGGCAAGGTTTCCTCTGGCTCCTTTGAGGTCTTCTTCCTTCACTGGAGGACGCTTCTTTTTCACAGGGGCTGGCTAAGAAACCAACAGGTTGCCCATATGTCAGTATTTTGGGTTTGAAGCACAGGGAACAAAGCTGCCTCAACTCAAGGGCTGCACCACAGAGGTGCCAGCACAATATTCCACCTGTTTCAGTTCTGAGCCTACACACCCAGCTATTCCAGATCTTTGCATAACCAAAATTTCACTGCCCTTCCCAAAATCTATTACCATTTTGCTGTTCTGAGATTGTCTTCTGATTGCACAGCATTTGAAAGAGCAGTGGATTATTTGGTTTTAAAACATTTTACTTTATTCTTAGATCTTCTCTGTCCATCCCTCTCTGATCATTCCTCACATACTGATTAGTAATTCAAGAATGTCCAATATTTGGGAAGGAAAAACCACTTCATTATTAAATTTGGCTTGTGCCTCAGTCTACTCACTACTTCTTTGGGAAACTGGTCAGAGAGATTCTGAAGCCAGACTTGACTGAGCTGGAATAAACACTTGACCCATAGTTATTCATTTTAAATTTAGGGAACAAAAGTCTCTGAGCACTCCACAGAGCTGTCTACAAGCATGTACTGGACACATCTGAAACACTGGGTTGGAACCCAAAGAAGGAGAAGGAAATCTAATACAGAAACAGATGCATCATCAGCTGGTGCACTGCAACAGCCAAGTACTAATCTGTTTACAGTTTATCCCAGTAGAAGAAAATTGGGATAACATTACTTCTTATCAGCCTATCCCTACCTGTAAATTAGCACTGAACAGTCAGACAACTCCACTCTGCAGCAGCAGCCACCACCACGAGCATCCCCCTTCAGTTTGCTGTGTCATGGGCAAATCTCTGGGGACCCAGCAGGAGCCCCTGGGGCAGGATGCAGGGATGTGGGGATATGATTAAAAAGCACAGAAGCCCCACACACTCCAACTTGAACAGGTCTGCACACTGAACCATCAGCAAAAACTTCTCTGACCATCACTATACACACAGAACTTCTGAGGTTTGGGTTCAGGCAGTGCTGGAGCCCACTCAGGCATTTCCAGGCACTGCCTGTGAGGCTTTAAGAGTTGTGGAGCGAAACAAATCCCTCAAGAGCTACAAATGGCTGGAGCAGTGAGTCCCAGGGAGCTTGCAGAGCCAGGGCATGCATGCCCGGATCTTGGTTGGGTGGGCTGGCTCCACTGGGGCCTTTGGCATGTTTTCTGCTGGCTGTAAATTCCTGGGAGCACTCAGAATAGCTCGCTGTCAATCCCATTTGCATGTGTTGTGGGAAACAAAACATGCACAGGATCTCTGGGGAAAACACCAAGTAGCAAGAGAGGGAAAAGGGTGGTAGCAAACCCTTCAAAATCTACAGCAGCTGATGGTCAGTTTGCAGGGTAACCAAATATCCCACAGCCAGGGTTTCACCTGTCCCTCTGCAATGACAATTAGTGTGTGATGGGAACAGCCCCTCACACCCACGGCACAGTCCCCAGGCAACCAAAGCCCCCTGTTTTGTTACCAGAGATGGGGAACATGCAAAGATCCTTCACCCATCACTGGCAAGAGAGAGTAACTGCAAGGCTTTTTCCCACTGGGACAGGGAATTCTTGGGGACAATGTGGAGAGGCAGCACTTGAGATGCACCAAGATACAGCCAGGCTGAGCAGACCTGTTGAATTTCACCCAGTTATTTTAAGATAACCCTCCCATACTTTGATCCCAGGATTTCCCAGCAGGACAGTTGCTGAGGATTAGTTGGCCCCCAGCTGAAGAGTAAAGCTGCGGCACAGAGGTTACAGGGAGCCCTGGCCAGCAGCTGCCACTGCCACAGCCCCACCACTGCTAATTGCTCCCAGAATTTCTGAGCAGGGTTTGCCAGGAGCCCTTCCCAGCTGGCAGGAGTGCAGCCTGTGCTTTATCTCCTCCTGTCACATGGCAAAAAGTGCTGGTGGTACAAGACACACGACTGGTTTTTAGGTCCCTTTTCCTTTGGAATAAAGTCAGCTGAACTGAGTTACTCTGTGTGGCTGAAGAACTGTGCTCCTTTATTCTCTCCCTGTGTTCCTACTCTCCATCCACCCATCCTGTAAAACTCTCATGCCGGGAGAGCTCTGCCAGGCACCTGCAGCTTGTGTTGCAAATGTGACATGGGAAAACCTCAACATTTCTGAGCTAATTTTGAGAGCACTTTGAAACCCTGATCACTGGGGAATGCAGTAAAGGCAAACCATTAGCTACAAAATGAACATAAAAGTGCATAATACAGAATTTCAGCTGCAAACATCATATCCTAACAGTTAAAATTTTCAATCACGCTCTTTTCCTGCATGTTAGCACATTAAGCTTTACACACATTCAGCACACTTAAGCATAGCCACCTCCTTTCAAAAGCACTCCCAAAATTTCAGATCATTGTTTGAGAAAGCAAGTTGGAAAGGCAGAGATTCCTCCTTCTCTGAAACATCCCAAACCAGAGCAGGGGAAATGGTTTCTTCCTTCCTACAGAAATAAAAATATCTAAGGTCAACCAGAACATTTTAAAACTAAATTACTTAACCACATAGAGGGCAGCTGCTTTGCTTCTTCATCAAATAATCCCTCCTAACAAAGTTGTTAAAACTATTTTGGTGTGACACAAGCCATGGAGCACAAAAGCTGAACTCACTGGTTAGGAACTTGCTAACAAGAAGGAAAGCATCCAAAGCAGCAGCAGGTTAGCCAGCCCTGCTATGAGGGCAGCCCTGGCACAGCAACCCCCTTACCTGTGACATAACTGCGGAGCTCCCTCAGCTCAAAGCCCTCCGAGGCGCTTTCCCGGCTTTGATGCAATCCAGCCCGTGCGCTCTGCAGCGCCTGTTGTTTTCCTGGACTTATATAGAGCATCTAATGTGAAGTCATGAGCTGGGTCATCTTCCCGGAGCAGCGGCAGGGCTGGCTCAGGCCGAGGAGCTGCCGCTGGCAGGTTTATTCCTGGCGGTGCCTGAGCTGACGGGAGTGCAACAGCTGCGGCAGCGCCGGGGGAAGCCCAGCAGGGCAGGAACGGCTGCCCGGGCAGCCCCCGGGGCTCTCCATGGAACTTTGAAAGGAAAAACTTTGTTATGGACATAAAATTGACCCTGAGTCCTCCAGGGGGAGGGAGGAGAAGATAAAAAAGAGAGTGTTTCTCCCCCAGCGTAACAATATAAGCGTTCTCTAAAAATTATATAAACCTGATGTCCAAAGCTAACACTGTGCCCTGAACTGCTTTTTCACTGGGATCTTTAGCAGAAGAGTATTTTGTGTGCTTCAGAGATTTAATAAACTAGTTTTATGAACTGTTTATTAACTGGTTTTACCCTTGCAGTTCTATCACTCATCTTACACAACTGAGGGTAAAATCACTTTCTCCTTCCAGCACTATTAGTAAGTGCAACAATTTCACCTGTCCTCTGCACTGGAACAGCTTACTCAGACACAGATAAACTCAGTGTTCCCCACTGCACATGCTGATAGTAGTAAAACTCTTCCCAGAACTTTAAACAATTTTTCTCTACACAATTTTTTTAATTAAATTAAAAAAAAACCCCACCTCTAAGCATGAATTCTATTTTTCATTAGTGGGAGAGGGTTGAGTGAGGGATTGCTTCCCTTTTGGTTTCTTACATTAAATCTTTGCATCATGCAACAAAAGCAGCTTCTATGACTGCACTCAACACCTCCAAAGAACCAAGGCTCCACCCAGGTGGGTTAATGGGAAAAGGCAGCCATGGCAGACCTCCAAACACCTGCTGGAGAGATTGACTGTTGCAGTGGTAGGAACCTCCCCTGGCCTTTCTTTGAGCTCTGCCCCTGTTTTGTTCAGGCCACAGAAAAAAGACTGGGAGGTCAAATAAAACTGGACTTTTTCATGATGAAAACATGACATCAAGTACAGCTCTAGTGCCATGCAGTTGGGATGGTGGGATTTGCCAGCTGTGAATTATACCCCCCCAGGCATCCAGGTGCCCATTCTGCCTTTCAGCTGAACTCCATCCAAGCCTGAGATGTCTTCCTTTATTGGGGGAATTATTTGTGGCTTAAGAAGCAGTTTGGGTGTTATACCCTCAGCCATTGCCTAGGTTGAATTTCTGTTTTAAATCCTTGGCTTAGTAAACCAGAGGAAATGTTTCTGCAGAACAGCAGTGCCTTTAGTAGGCCAACAAAACAAAACTAAAGCATTAACTTTAGAAAGAAACAGCAGGGTTTCTTTTCTATTGTACAAAGCAATACTTCTCCTTCTCTACTAAGGTATTTCGCCACAGTCCCACAAGCATTTCAACACTATCTGTTATGACAGGAAAATAACATTCTGCATGTTTAAAGCAAATATTTAGAATTCAAGACACTGAACTATTTTTTCCTTCAGCTTTCAAAATTACCTCAGTTAATTGGTACTACATATTCCTCACTTGAAAGCAACAGAATTGTGCTTTCAAGGCAATTTATTCTATGCAAACAAAATCATTATACAAACAAAATTAAACCACTTCAACCTTGCCTGCTGTTTGGGGCAGGAGGTGAGGAGCTTACAGAGGTAGGGGCATATCCTGAATTTCTAGGACACACCCACAGCCTGGGCAGTTCTGTTCTCTTTGATCACACATTGCCTAAACCAATGCTCAACAGCAGCCACAACCATTTCCTTGCACAGATCATGGGCTGTTTTTCCTTACAAAAAACCCAGCCCAAATCTACAGTTACTTACTTTTCAGAGTGGAAATGCTGTTCAGTGGGTGAGGTCCTGAGATCTGTTAAATGGGACATGAATGACGATGATCCAAGATAGACTCATTTATTCAAGAGTGGCTATTAAAAAAGAAAAGTTGACTGTCTTTAATCTTCCACTGCAACAAGAAGTGTGGAAAACTCCTCTGCTGAGAAATGGCTGTGGACAAAATATGGCAATGACCATAGAGAATTTGGTGAATATACACACAGCTGCCACTGTGGTCTCCAGAGATTTCTCCTCCAGGAAAATGGTAACACCCCTCAAGGGACTGACAGGCTTGGCAGAGTGAGGATGATACTCTGAGTCCCTGTAGGGGTGCAGTGAGTGTGGGGCTGCTGGGGTGTGGCAAGTGGAAAGCAATGGAAGTAATGGGCAAATGTTATTGAGGAGTTAGAGAGGCAGGATTGGATTGATACTGCGCAGCTCCAGCCCAGGAAAAAACCTTCCTCAGGGAAAAGATCCATGAGGAGCCTGCAGTGATTCCAAACAAAAGCTGCAACTTAAGAATAGTCGTTCTTCCAGCTCAAATCGTACTTGCCATTAAGGTAAACAAATGTACTGAAATGAAAATCAGCATAAGAGTGAACAAAATTAGATCTGAAGTTAACCTCAAGCAGCAAAATCTGCTTCCCACAAGAGCACAATACAAACACTGAAACATGTGGACTTCAAAACAGAACAAGTATAAAACAAGTGTACAAATCTGTAATAAGTCAAACTTTATTGTAAACCATTATACAACGTAATTACATCAGATACCCTTAAAAGTTTAAGGTAACACCACTGATTAAACAATATGTTTGGAACAGAGGGCAGCAGAATGCAGCTGTTGGTTTTGCTCACATTGGCTATACTCTGAATTTACTTACAAACAAACCCCACATTCAGTTTGAGACAGATACCCACACAAGACAAAAACACCTACAAAAGAGTCCCTTTTTTAAAGATACTGCAGTTTTACTTTGTAAA
Organism: Myrmophylax atrothorax; assembly: GCA_026770055.1. NCBI lineage: Eukaryota > Metazoa > Chordata > Aves > Passeriformes > Thamnophilidae > Myrmophylax > Myrmophylax atrothorax. Next base: position 5,584,385 of record JAOXXN010000175.1, on the reverse strand, counting down.
ACCATAGTAGTCATTTTCAGTAATTGAACTGGAAACTTCACCTTAAAAGAAGTTTGCACGCCTATGCTGTAGATGTACTCTGACTCGATGTGGCTGAATTTATTCACTTTCACTACTGGTTTCTCCTGTAAGAAGCACAGCAAAGTTGCAAACACGGGTTAGTCAAGCACAGTGGCAGAGATTCCTTGTGATGCTCAGCTCTGGGCAGAGCGGGAAAGCCCGGGCCCCCCTCCCCAGGCCCGGCAGGGACCGGAGCACTCACCTGCCAGGAGGGATCACTTTGCATTGCTCTAATTTGCAACTCAGTTTCTGAGTTTTCCCTGAAGAAAAGCTATAGTACATTTTAGTTAGCAACAGTAACAGACAGCATTCACCTACTTAAAGTAAGACAAGGGGACCTGAACTTATTGAAGCCAGAACTTGAAAACCATGTATTAAACAACACCAGTGTTTGAAGGTTATGCAGATGTCACAGGTCAGATACTAGAAACAGTTAATACATTGAAGTTGACCATTTGTGGTAAATTCAATCTTCACTAATACTTCTGTGTCTTTTCTCTGTTATAATCCCTTTCTCTTACTTTGGAATATACTACATAGCTTATTTTCGTTAAACAGAATCACATTCCCTAAGCACAGCCCAAATTAAACCTTTGCTGAGTTGTCCTGAAGTACCTTTACAGGCAGAAATCTGAGTGCCAATTTCAGGATAATGCAAATGTTGAGATGTTGCAATATCATTACTCGGATCAACTCTTCACGAAAAGCCTATTTCAGGCTGTCCTGCCAGTACATTTCAGTGAGCAGTAAGACATAGTGAAGCACCAAGCACATAGTCCCTCTCACACCTGCAAGCCCATCAGACAAGAGCACCTGTCCTACTCCTACTTGTACCTACGGCAGGAATTCCTATTTTTACCTTACAAAGAGAAAAACAACCAAGTTTAGATTTTCCATCTCCTTCCCATGATAGCAAAGAATGAATAGGAGAAAACCCTCAGATCTTGTTATTTAGCTACAGTTGCAAATAAAATTATTGTCTTAGTAGATAGTCAGAGCTGTTCTTTCCCCTCTGAAGGTTGCTCCTCCTGTTACTACTGTGGTATTTAAGATACTTCTGTGTCTTTGGCTCATAGTGCTTTACTACATAGTCTTGCTAGGCATACCAGAATCTCACATCAAGTGACATTTAAGCACTTAAGACATGAAAAAATGAGGCATTCAGAACCTTTGCTACAACCATCTTCAAGAATCTGCTCCATAGCACTTTACACTGGTCTGTACTTGGTCAATAAGTTTGAGGTCTGCTCAAAATAAATATTTTCACATGATTAAGGCCATAATTTTATACTGACACTTCACAGACTAAACATGAGACTAGACTAAATTTGATAATTTAAGTGGAGGGAAAAGAAAGATAAAATGCAAGCTTGTCCAGTTAAATCTGTGTGCGCTGCTCAGGCATCTCAGCGGGCAAGGACGGCGAGGGCTGTGCAGGGGGACACAGCACATGCTCAGCAGCTTCACTTCACTGTCTGAAGTGGAACAAATCCTATGCTAAAAAAATAAATGCTGACATTTTCGACAAGAGCCAGTCCTAGCTCTTCAATCCCTT
>JAOXXN010000175.1:5525725-5542264 GCA_026770055.1 Myrmophylax atrothorax | reverse complement strand
TGCCCAGCCTGGAGCGCTGCAGGGGGTTGGGGTGGCCAAAGGGCAGGACCTGCACTTGGCCTGGTTGAACTTCATGATGGAACTTGGTGATGGAAGAGGTGTAGCATTACCCACAGTGGGAAGAGGCGTAGCATTCATTATCCTCAGTGAAGAAGCTCTGCAGAAAACAACTGCACAGTGAGGTGCTGCTGGATCTGTGTATCCAGGTGCTAAACGTCACCACCAGCCTGGGATAACACATTTTACTTGCCTGTTCTGAGAGCCACACACATCTTAAAAGCCATCAAACACCAGGGGACAAAACCAATTAGATCTGTTCCCAACCTGCTGATCCCATCTCGTTGGCATTGCTGGCAGCCTGTGCCCAAGAGCAGGGCTGGATAAAGAGGGAGGGGAAACATTTTTGTCACCCCACAGCCACCAGGCCTGGCCCGTCCTCAGGGGACAGGGGCTGGCAGCAGGATGGCTGTAGTTATTAGCATAATACAGGAAATAATAGTCACCAGGAAAATGGGAGTGTGCTTTGGTTTCCTCTTGTGGCCCAGCTGGAGGGAGGAAGGAGAGGTGTGTCCTGGCATCGCTCTGGCAGCTCCTCGGGCTTTGTGTTCTGGGTCCTCACTCTGGGAAAACCAATTTTTGCCATTTCAATGTTTCCTTCTGCTGTCTGAAATCCCAGCTTTGGCCTCCTGTGGTGGGGAATCTGCTGCTGTGGGTGTCGTGGGCTGGAAAACCTCCTGGTTTCTGAGGAAAAAAAAGGCTGAAAAGAACCCGAAGTGCATTTAAAGGGAATGTCACAGGATTGCAGCTCATCCAAACCTCCCCAGAGTTTGACCCAAGGGCTCTGGGATGGGCTGTGTGAGGTACTGGAGTGGGGAGGAGGAGGGAGATGTAATTTAGCAGTCAATCCAAGGCACGGGCTTTACCAAACCAGCTGCCAGGTTTAAAACACTCAGCATGTTTTGGGGGATTGGGGTACCTCTGTTTTTAGAGGATTTCTGAGGCTCTCAAGCCAGGCACCAGCAGGGCCTGAGGATACACATGAGGACACACCTCGCGCTTCAGCTCAAAACCAAGATGCCACAGTGATGGCCTTTTTATCGTTATACCACAAACCCATGGAATTTAGCACGTTATTTCAAAAATAAAACACCCGCAAAGCGCCAGCGCGGGCAGCGGCTCCTCACGGGCGGGATTGCGACACCGATCCCTCGTGGCGAGGGGCACAGGCGGTCCCCGGGGCCCCTCCGCTGTCCCTGGAGCCACTGTCGTGTCCGTGTCTGTCCCTGTCCTTGTCCCGGTCCTGTCCCTGTCCCGCTCGGTGCTCCGAGCGGCGCCCAAACCCTGCCGGGCTCCTGCACCCAAACCCTGTCTGGCTCCAGCACCCAAACACTGCCTAGCCCCGGCACCCAAACCCTTCTGGCTCCAGCACCCAGACCCTGCCGGGCTCCGCCACCCAAACCCTTCTGGCTCCGGCACCTCACCCCTGTCTGGCTCTAGCATGCAAACCCTTCTGGCTTCTGCAGCCAAACCCTGCCTGGCTCCGGCACCAAACCCCTTCTGGCCCCTGCACCCAAACCATTCTGGCTCCACTATCCAAACCCCATGTAGCTCCAGCACCCGAATCCTGTCTACTTCCAGCATCCAAACCCTTGCGGCTCCAGCACCCAAACTGTGCCTGGCTCCAGCAACCACAGCGATTTCCAAACCACACTACAGCCCCAGCAAAGTAGATTCTCAGCCCTGGGTCAGAACTGCAGCATCCAAGGCTTTGCTTAGCCCAGACCCTACAAGGTCAGGTAAGTCTGACATCGAACCAGAAAGACAGAATTATGACCTGGGTTCTTCCACAAAGCAGGTTTGTTCTTTTAAAAGGGCAACCAATGGCACAATGTATAAAACAAAGTGTGTCAGCACTTTCATTTAGGAACAGTGTCTGTGAAACTGTACCTGTTGGCCAGTGAGTCTTGCCTGACCCTCTTCATCATCACCAGGCAGAACTGCATCTGGTTTGGGTGCTTATTTTCAGTGTGGGATCAAACCAGGTCACATTGCATTGCGTTTTTTTCTTACACTGTTTCATGTGTACAACATGTTTAAGTCTATCAGAAAACTAAGCTGAGCACGTGAAGCAATAGTTCTTCAAATAACAACATTTGTTGCATCTATCTCACAAATCCACCTACGTGACTGTCCTTTCTGGCAGGCAGCACCAACAGTTTTGGCACATGACAGTGATTTCTCTGATATGCAGGCTGTGCCATAAATGTCTCAAAGCTGCAGCTAGAAAAAGAAATGCTCTCAGTTCTCTGACTTACAGAACACACAGTCCAAATGCTCTGTCCAGTGCCTCTGGTCCCAGGCCAACTTCTGCCCTGAGCTGCACCAAAGGCAAGAGTTCAGGAAAGCAAAGTTACCCAACAGAAAGGACAAGGAATTCAGGTTCCTTGTTCTGCTCCTTGCACTCGAGGGTCACAGCCACCAAGCACTGCATTCCAGACCTGGACTTGACCTATTTACCTGTGGCCCAGGTGTGGTTTTTAAGCTTTCACAAATGCCTCACACACATACCCGACCTGGAAGCTTTTACTGATTAAAGATTTACCTAATGCTGTGTACACACAAAACTTATGTTCCAGATACAAATCCAGAAACAGAACTTGAAGGGCTTACGCCTCATGTAACTTTATATTCCATGCTTAAAATAGATAATTCCCCCAAAATACCTCTTCAAGGGCTTCATCCTCTCACGACTCCTATAAGCCCTTCTGAAACCTGTGGCAGACAAGTCCCTGCCTCTTGCTGTGTGAGAGTCACAACCCTTCAGATTTCCCTCAAGCAGACAGTGCTCCGTGAAGGGAAGTAGAAGATTTATGTTAAATCCTACATTTTTATAGATGTTTAAAGACAGTGTTAAGCACATCAGTTTCATCCCACTCCTATGTGTTTTCTGCACCCTGTGTAAAATTAGCTCAAGGTAACTGAAGTGCAGCCAAGAAACAAGTGCTGGGGAGCACACGAGTACAATCTGTTGGAACACCAAGTAAGGAAACAAGAACTTTACAAGGCTGACCTGTTTCTCAAACATTCTGTGGACTCTCATGTTATTCAAAGGAAGCAAAGCCTGCTCTTTTTAAAATTTCAGTTTGCTGGGGTAGTGTGTAAACCTTCACAAAACCATCCAGAAGGAGCAGCAGCACCTGCAAGGTTTGCTTAGGACTGTACCAAGCAGCAAATTATGCTCAAAGAAAGCAATAAATTACCCCAATTTATAGCTCCTGTCCTCAGCTCCCACATATTAATAAGCTTCAGCACCCTGTGAAACAAAACCTGTGACCTCAGGAGAACTTGATAAATAGGACTACTGCATTTGAATGAATATAACCCAATACTGGGTTATACTGAATATAACCCAATCAGCTCTTTAACATGAAGCCTGTGCCAGTGGTATTTATGTGGTTTGCATTTCTCTGTTATACAAGTAATGGGGCATACTAGATAGCTTTCCACACACTTTTGTAAGATGGAAAAATTCTCATGGTAAGCAGATTTGTCATGATATTAATACCAAAGCCATCAGTAACAGTTTAAGTTTCTTTTTTAATTTTCTTACAACCACTTAAAACTGTCATATAACACAAACTTTTGTACACTATTTACAGACAAAACAAGCAAAATATCCATCCAAAATATTTTTTAAAAAAATCTTCTGATTAAATTGTTACACCTGCTCAAACAATGGTGGGACTTAATAGGCATATTTTTCTTGTGCATGTTTCTCTTCCATGTAGTACTTCAGTCTCACTGCATATATATATATTTTTAAAAGTTAAAGAAAGATAAAACAACAAGCAGAAGGGACACAACACAATATGCATTTAAATCTTTGTTTAAGAACAAGCAGCTAATTAAAAAAGGCAAAATACAGGAAAAGTGCATCAGTTCCAATGAGTTAGTATAAGAAAGAGGCCCACAGGTGGGGAGCTGGTACCCTTTAGGGTAGAGTCTCCTAGAAGACCTCTGATTGTCTATAAAGATTATTTAAAATTTATATTAAACAAAAATAATAATTAAAAAAAAAGGAATGAAAGAGGAGAGGAGAAACATGACACCTCCAGATTTATTTTTTTTTGCCATGAGGTTTCTTGGAAACTGGTGCTCAGCAACTTTCAGAGAGGGTGGGAGTTCCTTTGAGCCCGGAGCTCACTGTTCATTCCCGAGCCGTGCCTCGGTCAGGCCTGTTCCTCTCGGACTGTGCAAGGCCAGAGGCTCCCCAGACACCGTGTTTGGCTCAGTCAGTCACACCTACTGCCTCTGCATTGTGTCAGTGCAAGACCTGCTCGCTCCCATGGCTTAAAGCTGAGCCAAACACTGCTGGCTTTGCACCCAGCAGAGTAACTTTGTCCTCTTGTCAAAAGTCCATTTACACACCTGGTGCGTTTCAGAACAACAGAGGCCACACTGAGGAAGCTGGAAATGACCATGGAGACAAAGTGTCATTACCCTTACTCGTTTTTGTTGTGTTTCATACACATTGTTATTATGCCTTTTTTTTTGTTTGTTTTAGAAAACCACATAACAATAAAAGAGGCTTGTTGTCTCTGCTGTTCCCAAGTCCCATTCTAATCTCTCACCCAAAAGGCTGCCTTCAAAAAAAGGCTACGTGCATGTTCAGGGAAGGGCAGCAGCACTCTGAAATAAGGGTTCAGCACACAATCCCTTTAAAGTGGAGCCTTCATCCTACACCTGAAGTCTCCTGACCAAGCCTGTGTCTTTGTGCTTAGTTATTTGAGCTCACAGTAGGCAGTAACCAGTCTGCCACTATGTGACAGGACTGGTTAAGGAGTAGCTTTGTACAGGATCATCATATTTTTGGCTTTCTGGTAAGGCTACTTCATCTAGTAACAACAGATTTGGTCCAAAGGTAACCAGTCTCCAATTTGAGCTTGATAGTTTTGAAGCCTATTCCATTACATTCAAAAATCTCACAAGCCACTTGGCTTTTTGCTAACTATGTACCGAGTCTTTGTACTTTATACAGAAGAATGGAGTGCTCAGTCCAGTCAACTGTAAATATATTTACAATTCTGTGGACCTAGAAGCTAAATACTCCTTCCTTCCTTTAAAGCATCACTGGAATAAAGAATAAACACTAGCAAATCCTAAAACAACAACAAAATACTGCTTAAAGTTGTGACAGAGAAAGTAATCTTAAAAACCACTCCCAAACTCTGTAGGTACTGTTTCCATTAATCCCAGGAGAGACTGTAAACACTCCTGGAGTACTATACAACACAGAAATTAATCTGCCCTTTATTTCATTCCTCAAAGAGGAACCTTCAGAAATGTTTAGAGTTAGGAAAAAAGTAGTCTTCATTCACCGAAATCAGTGCTGTACCTCTCCTCTTCTGGAAGGACTGCTTTCAGTTTAGGATGGACTGCAAGCTGCTCGTGCTTTGGGGGATAATCCTACCACATTAACCTTCCATGACGGTTTTGGAGGTCGAGTACTTCTCTGTTACAGAATCCTTGTGTTGCTGCAGAAAGCACACTGCAGTAACCCAACAAAATCTTTCTGCCTAACAAGGCTAAGCTTAGCACAGTACAAGTGGCACCGCCAGGTTTCTAAAGCTGTGGCAAACCCAAGACTGCACAATGAACATGAAAATATGACAAGCAAGAATAGAAACCCCCAGTGGGTCAAGTCAAGGGTAAACTCCTTTTTCCAGCCACATAAACAGTACACGAGGCCCAGTGGAGAGTTCATCTTCTGGTACTGAAGACACTTTCAAGACATCACTGCCTTTCTCCTGGACTCCAGCTGTGTCATATTTATTGTATGGTGATCAATGTGGTGGACGATGGCACAAATTCCTGAAACCTAAATTACTGCAATCCCAGCTGGTGAGACACTGGCATCACCCCAAGCCAAGATTCAGCCACCAGCTAAGCAAAATCCAGTTCTGAAGAAACAGAGCAACTAAAGCAGTGCGTGAGCTGATTCCAAGTCATGGTGGAAGAAGCTGAAAAACTAAGTGCAGTTGTGTCATCTGCCATGTATAGAGAAAGAGGAACTTGAAACAGAGTCAAGTAGGAACACCATTTATCAAGATAAAGCCCCAATTATCCCTTTTAAATCCAGCAATAAAACAGAGTGCATTTTTTTTCCCAGGAAACAAGAGTGTACAGTACCCGTGTGCAGCATAAAAACATTTCACAAATAATGAAAACATCCCTTTTGAAAATCTCAACAAAAATAGATCCCATTGGGACCAGACTGTCAGTGCCTCCCAAAACAAGGCAGAAAAATTCAGCCTATAAAACATGCCAAAGGTGACCAGTAAGTATCTCACTAACATCTGAAACTGCTGACTGCTTTATTTACTGAGAAAAAGAAGTATGACATTTGTATTTAAAACCCTAGGCACCATGTTAACAGGTCCACTAAATTACACTTTAAGCTCTGTTCTCTCCTGACAACTACTTAAAAAGGTATCTATCTGTCCATGGGGAAAGGTGGAAGCAACATCTCTGGCCATGCAGGGAGCATCAGGGCTGTGGAAATCATATTGCACTGATCCAAAAGCATCATCTTCCAGCCCAGAAGTTCTCTGCTGGTTAAATTTCTCAAGACAAGATGCTGACAGCAAAGCAGCAGTGTTTCTTTTAAAATTTTTTCAGGCCTAATGGCTTATCACTGAGCTTGTCCTAAGGGAATGGAGTATAGGCAGATGATCTAAGCACAATATGAAGAGCCAAAACACTCATTTATTGGCCACATATCTGGTGTGAGGAGGAAGAAAGGGCACTTTGATTTCAATTTAATCATGTTTTCAGACTCTCCTTACAACATGGGAGAAAAATTGTCCAAGTTATACACTGCTCTCCCTCCCTCCCTCCCTCAGGAATATTCAGCTAATAAACAGTCTGTCTGACATTTACACTTTGATTCTGGAATAGAAAAAAAATCTGATTTTAACCCTTCTGTGGATAGTTCTGCCTCAAGCAGGCAGTCATTCTAAGGGGCAAAAGCAACAAATCCCAATTACTCAGCTTTGCTTAGTCCAAAGTTTTCCCTGGAGGCAGCTCCCCCCTCAGCACCGACGTGGCAGGTACAGACACAGGCTCTGAGCTCACAGACACCTCCTTCCCGAATCCTACAGCTCATAGCATGGGAATGCCGAGCCCACTGAGCGACGCCTGAATCCCTCCGTGTGACAACAGGGACTCGTGTAGATGTGTCTTTCCTAAACAAATTCCTGCAGCGAGCACCTTCCTAACTCCATCCCCTTTGAGCGCCAGGGGCTTCCTGCAAAGATGGATTGGAACAGGAGATAAAGGACCAGGGCTGCCTGTGCCCCTCCAAGCACTGAGGGCAGTGAATGAATGCAAAGCCATCTGAAACTTAAGGCTCTTTTGATGCAGATCTTGAGCCTGATGCAAGTCTCCCCACACCTTTAATGGAATGTAAGCACTGTTAAAGTGTAAAGCACAGGTCTACAGCAAGTGGCTGATTGGGTCTTATTATCCTGGAAAATTAAAATCAGCAGTTTATCCTACTGTGACTCTACTGACGGAACTAAGATGCCCCTCTGGTCCTTTTCCTTTCTCCTAATAAAAGTAAACAAGTCCCTTCCCAACCCACCAAGTCTGATCCTGAGCATCTGTAGATAGTTAAAAATACAAAGTCAAGCTCACAAGAGTTTCCAGTATGCAAACACTGGCAGAGCTTTCTTGCAGTCCTCTACTGATTGCAGTTTCCTTAGTGTATTCTCTAAAAAGATGTTCAGGTAGCAAAGCAAAAGTCTGCTGACAGGCTCTATGTACATGGCCCAATTGTTTGCTAGAAATAAAAGGAAATAACTTCACACAATTAAAAAAAAATAATCTGACAATCAAAATATAGAAAATGCAGAGGCACTTTCTCTTTCCTTCCTTATTTCCTACAGCCTGTCTGTAAGAGAAGTGCAAAACAACTATGTTTTATGACATCTGAAGAAAAAAGGAAACATCCAGGTTACGCCTACACAGGTTTCACTAAAGCTTTGGAACAGAAGCTCTGTATGCTGACACTGGTTTGGACTCTGGACATGCCCACAGAAACCAGACTGCTGTGCAGCTACAGATGATTTGTCCAGAAAGAGCAGTTCCCTCCCTTTTTTTGTTCATCACTTCTACTGTTCTGGCTACAGAGGTAGTAAAAACAAAATCAAAACCCAACAACAATGAAAAAACAAAAAACCCCAAAATAAACAAAAAAACTTCAAAAGGAACCACACTCTTGCTATACTGTACATTCAGAACCCTGTGGCCACATTGTTGTCCTAACAATGAACAAATTCATTAAAAAACTCAACATTAACACACGAATGTGCAAAGAGCACATTCCAAAATCAGTGCTGTGGTAAAGCAAGTGTTCGTCCACAGGGAGGGAAGGGGATTCTGTGAAACATCAGGGACAGAGAAAGGTTATTTCTGGCAGCCTACATGCTAACGTAAACAGGATCCGTTTTGCCTTTAAAGTTCTGTGCCAACAGAACTATTGAAATGTTATTTCCCACGAGAGGGGACTTTTCTGTAATCATTAAAAAATACATTAGAAAAAGGGAACCATAGAGCAAGAGACTATTGTGTTCCCGAGCTGGCAGCTGGTAGAGTAGCCCCTGTGTTTGCATTGGCATTTTGCTCCAGATGTTGTCTCCTTTTTGTCAAAATAGAAAGATTGAGGCTGATACACACTTTCAGGTCACCAGGGCCTCAGTTTAACTTCATTTGGCTTCACTTGCTAGAGAGGAAGGAGCATGTTTTTGTAGTTGTGCTTCAAAGGTCCACTTTGACTTGGCTGCTCCTCAGTTGGCAAACTGCTGGTAGAAGGCAAGTTTGACCCTCTCAATGTGATGGCAGAGTTTAATAGCTGGTCCGAGCTTCAAGTCCATACACTCCTGAACAGTGGGCAGGGTCAGCAGCAGCAGTGCCTGGCCATCGATTTCCTGTCAGAACACAAAATTCCACAGTGACTTTGTATTTTTATTCTCCCTGCTCCTTCCGCTTTGACTTGCTCTAATTTCAGATCCCGCACCGTTTGTGCATTACATGTTTCTTCCACGCTACTCCAGGCAGCTTAAAAATTTTTCTTTCTCACAACAAATTAACTACTTTCTTAAAATGTCAGCTCAAATTTGCTGGCTGAGGGACTGAATCTCATGAGATGATATTGGGGGGGAAAAAAAAAAAAATCAACCTAACAAAAGAAATCAAGGAAATTTCGTGCAGAAAGTCATTTTACCCAACCACTGCATCTTTCTAGAGAAACAAGGTCAAATTCATCCACCACTACAAACCATACCTATCATTAGCTCTAGTACTACAGTTTTGACAGACAACGCTTTGGATAGCAAATTTTAACCAAGATGCAAACAAAATGTTAACTTGACTCTGGTTAGTACTCTTAACACAAAAACATTGACTCCTGCAGCTGTACAACACTGTGATACCTGCAGTTAGTCTGAAAAACAGAAAATATTTATCCTATGGAAAAGTCAACACAAGTGGCGAAACTTTATCTCCTAGAAAACAGCCTCCTGCTTTCATGGTGATGGTTGTAGGCATTGTTTTGTATTTTTGGGATTCAGATGCTGCACAGAACAAAATGCCCTCCACTGAGTACTGAGAAACCTGAAACATTCTGGTCATTCCCTTAACTCAGGCTCCTGCTTTCATGGTGCTTGTTGTAGGCATTGTTTTGTATTTTTGGGATTCAGATGCTCCACAGAACAAAATGCCCTCCACTGAGTACGTGTGTTTGTTTCCTCAGAACCCTACTGTAAAATTTAAACCAGCTTCTTTTCATGATTCCTTAGAGGATAGGAAGCAAAGTGAGAGATCCAACATTTTAACAGACAGAGAGAGATACCTGATCAAGGAAGATTCTCGCCAGGGGAGCACAGTCAGTGGATTTGAGGAATCGTACCACGTCAGCCACGCTCCATTCCAGAGGGTTACTGTCCAGCTGCAGCTTTTCAGCAACTTCCATCTTTATGTCCTAGACAAACCACCCAGCACAAAAAGAATTCCCCAAATATTACATGTGCAATGGACCAATGTTCCATCTACTGCCCCACACTCAAACATTCAGTTGCTGACTCAAGCTTTAATGCGAGCTCCAACTGCAGAGGTTTTGTGGCCAGCAGAGATGTGCAGAACAGCCTTGTGCTGAGAGTGGAGGCTCCACCAGTGTTAGAGGCAGATAGCAGGGATCTAACCCCAGGATTTGGTGCTCTGGTTGAACTGAGAGGAGTGCTAACAGCTGGGAAATGGGAAAGCTCACCATTCTGTAGTTTAACAACACCTTTTATGGAGTAACGGAGTATTCTATGAGAACACACATACAACAGTTAATACTCCCAAGGTATTTGTGCTTGCCCAGCACTGAGCAAGCCAGAACACAAATCCACATTCCGAGTTACCTTTGGTGAAGGAGGTTTGTTTTCATCATCAGAAAAGGAAAAGGTCCTGAGCTTCCTCTTCCGCTTGTCTCGATCCTGAGCCAGGGAATGAGACAGTTCACTCTGTGTAGGAGATGATGACAGTGATTTCTTCTCTGACACCTCTGATTCTTCAAGCAGTTCATCTTGATGCTCTGAGGTGCTGTCCTCAGTCAGAGACTCCTCATCCACCTCATCCTGGTCATCCTCCTCCTCGGCCCCACTGCCCTGAAGAGTCAGGAAAAGAGAAAAAAAGGCAATGAAATGAAAAACAATGGGAGGTTTAGGACAAAAGCTGCAATTGCCACCCATTGTGGGCTGTAACCTGAAGTTACAAGGAAGCAACATTTGTAGTTTCAAGTGAAGCTGTTCAAAGAACACAGCCCCGTCATACCTGGGGGGATCCAGCTGGAGTGTTATCCACGGACGCAGAAGAACGTTTTTTCTTATGAACAAAAAAATGTTTTCGCCTCTTCCGTCTTTTATTTGGTTTCTTCATGGCTACTTCCAGGTTACTGTGGCCACCCGGGGGCCTACCTATCCGCTTGTTTTTCCGCTTCCCATAATAGTGTGCTACCAGGACAGAAGAAAGGAGCACCGTGTTGAAATGCACCTTCAATGTCACTAGTTATGCTTGTCCATCATCAGGACTGGAAAAATCAGTAGAAGGACATTTCCCAATAGGAAACCCAATTCTGCAAAACTCCAGAATTGGTATGTCTGTATTTCCCTCTTCCATTTGGTTTAGGGAACAAGATTTACTCACCAATTTTGTTTGCCCTGTAGGGATTTACTTCATCTCTGAGAAGCCCCAAATGATCTCATTTTATACAGAAATCATCAAAGATTTGGTCCAATTTAATTGCACTTTTTATAATGTTTTGTAGTTTTTAAATACAGCCTCAATGCACTGTTTGTTCTCACAGTGTCAAGTGGTTAAAGTCAGTTTACAAAAACCCTAAAAATTAAGAGATTGAAGGTGTTTTATTTTGTTCCACAACAGATTGGTAAAAGCAATTATAATGCCACTTAAATTACAATATTAGAGTCAGTTCTTGCCTCCCAGAAGTTATCCTAAGAAGTTAAAGCTTTAAGCACACAAAGAAAGCTAAGCTGTGGTTCTACCACTTAATGCAGAATCAGTTGTTTTCTTCCCTACACACTGGCACATGGGTATTTTGTAGGCTTGTGCATGTAGAGCTTGAGCAGTTCCTTCTGTAAACAAAACAATGTATTTTGGATTCCTTCTGGAGCCAAAGCCTGAAGAAACTAAAATGGAACCCCCCAAGCTCCTCCTTACGAGATCAGCCAACTACTCACTGTATTTAGTCTTTGTCAGGACAGAGCAGTTCTCAGAACACTTATCCAGCACCATCTGAGGGCCAAAGAGGTTTGGACAACATTCCAGCTTGATGCAGGTCTTCCTACAGAAATCTGCCACCCTGTCTGCTGTCCTCACCACCTCCACCGTCGCACGGTAGCTCTTGCCTTTGTACCTGCATTGGAAGGATGGTCACAGTTTGGGAATCTTCTCATTACCAGCATAAAAGTACCCCATTGAGAGGTGTACAAGAATATTGCTTCGAGATGAAGCAGAGGAAATCTGAGCAATAATGAGCTTTATGGATTGCCAAGTCCAGGAAACAGGTAGTCCTGTCTCTTAGGATGGATCCCCAAATAAAGACAAGCTATCACTAGGGATGGCTGCAGTACCAAACACAGCAACACTGCCCTGCCAGTGACTATAAAATACCACCTGAGAGGGCTGTCCCAGAGTGCAGATGTTTTGTTTTCTTTGCTCACAGATGGTTTGTTGTTTCTTTGCTTTTATGGGACTGCAGAAGTGCCCACCGTGACATGGACAGCTGGTCTCTCAAATCAAGGCCAAGAGCACCCACTGAGTTAATAAAGGCAACAGCAGACCTTGGTGAGCCTTCTATGCACATTTTATGGCAAGCAAATGGATTACTGACACCTTTCCAATCAACTTTCATCTAACTGCTGAACAGTTCACCAGGACAGTCACTTGCCATGACTTGAGACATAGCTCCTGTTTCATTTAAATTAAGAAAAGTTCTTTTTGCTCACCAGCCTTGCCATCACCCTGACAGAGCCCCACTGTGCAATATCTGCCAGAGCTGTTCATCATTTCTGCTTTGTTCTCCCAGCACAACCACAGGCACATGCTGATATCTATTAGGAGTGTTTCAGGCCTCCAAGTATCTCACTAATGCCTTGAAAAAAAGAGCTATATCATCATAGTCCAGATATCCCTGCTGTCATTACTGTCACAAAAGAAAGCACACACCATCTTTGATGAAACCAAACAAATACTTTTTTCTTTATTCCTCAGCTACATCGTCTATTTACACTAATCTTTCATATGATCTTCCTATTGCCCAAATCCAGAGCAATCCTTCCATACATGGAAAGGTGTCTTTTTATATGTGAAACTGATCCAACAAAAGAATTACTGACACGTTCAAAATTATGTAGGAAAGTGTGCTCTGGCACATTGGGAAAATCTAATCTCTAGTATGCAAACACAGTGACCTAATTATCAAACCATCCCTAGACTATAAAGGAGTATCTGCACTTATCAAATATATGCAAATATGTTCACTGCTTTTTTCCTAGCCACAAAATAATCTTGCAAAGAAGCTCCAACCCAAAAAGCTCAGCAGGAAAACTAGGAGTGCTTTAGGGTAGACTGCTGCAGAAAAACTTCCATGGCAGGCCATTTCAAAGCACTGCTGTCAGTTAATTTCTGAAGAATCTTCTTGCACTGAGAAATTTGAGTGGAAATGCCCTGGGAGCCTGAGAAGCCTCCCAAGCAGTGCTTCTGCTTTAAAACACTGACATGTGAACTAAATAATCTTAAACCTCACCTGCAGGTCTGTCAGTGCATATACAATGTTGTACCACTACCACACCAGTCTCACTTGACCACTTGCTGTTGCATGCCAGTAGCAGAGTATGCCTGGTGTACTGTGGAGTATTAAAATGAGATGTACTTCACCAAGCATTCAGCAAGAAATTTATAAAGAATTCAAGATTTAATGGCTGTTGGAACCCTGATATGCTCTAAGCAACTTCTCCTCCTCTGAAACATAAGAAGTTAAAGCAGAGCCTGCAGAGAAATGCCACTGTGATCAATTAAATGGGGAACAGGACAGGAATTTACTTGGCTTTCAGGGTCTCTCCATGTCCATGCCACGCAGCCTCCTCATCCAGCTGCAGCTCCCGCAGGACACGGCTGGGCTTGTAGGCGGCGTTGATCAGCAACGTGAGAACCTGCAGCGTGTCAGGGAAGAGCACAGAATACCTGTAAGTTATTTGTACAGTAATCTGTTTTTAAGTGCCAGGGTAGAATAGGAAATTACTCTTATTCATCCAAATTATCTAGCATCAAAGCACTCACTCACAGCAGGATT
Source organism: Myrmophylax atrothorax (assembly GCA_026770055.1). NCBI lineage: Eukaryota > Metazoa > Chordata > Aves > Passeriformes > Thamnophilidae > Myrmophylax > Myrmophylax atrothorax. Next base: position 5,528,349 of record JAOXXN010000175.1, on the reverse strand, counting down.
AGAGATACCTCCTGATACTGCCAAAATGAACACTGAGAGCAGCCGGCACTTGGGCCGTGCCAACCTTCAGAACTCGTCTGCAGAGTCACGAGTGTCTCTGGCAATTCCCAAGTCGTTGCCCTTGAATTACACGGCACTAAATTAACGCCTGGGGCTGGATACTACAAAATTTCCATAACCTTGGCTAAATCTAAGTGATTATCTTAGAGATTGCATGTCATGTGAAGATGTGCCAAAAAACACTGCAGGATTTTGCTGCCTGCCAATCCACTACTTACAACAAAACCATACTGCAGGATCTTGAGCTCTCATCTGTTTTGCTTTCATGAACCGTGGTAAGGTCTGCACTATAATAAAATGATAATGTCTCTGGTAATGTAAAGTAACTTGAAGTTGTGAATAACCTGAGGTTAGTAGGGTATGGTACAAAACGTGCACTCAAATTGTATTTCTTATCTTCAGTATGTGCTGGCTCCAAATCATTCCAAAATTGGATGCATCAGAACCTTGACATTAGAAACTTGCAGGTTCTAAATAGTTGCTACCAATGCAGCAGTCCAGAAATCAAAGAAAAGCATTCAAAAGAAAATATGAAATACAATTCTAGTACCAAACTCTCTCTAGGATTCATACAGTGAGCACAACCCACGGCTGAAATGAATATACCTAAGCATATTGCCTGAACTCTTGGCAACATTCAGCATCTGCACATCAGCAGGATTTGTGCACACTTGCTGCTTTCAGGCCATGAAGCAAATTAAACCTTCAAGGTTAAATGAAACTGCTGCAGAATTTCACTCTTGTTCTTTTGCAGTTCTTACATCACAGTGCTGAAACTTGCAGAAAGGATGGGGGACTCTTCTGCATGCAAAAATGGACCTTGTCCAATAATCGGCTTGACTTTTGACAATCAGACTCTTGTTTTACACCATGTCTGCCAGGAACTCTTTCTTAAGGTCTCTTGCTTTGTAGGGAAGGTAAAAATTCCAAAGACACTGAACCAGTTCCTACATTTAAAGAGGTCAAATGTGCACAATATAGTTATGCCTTAGGATAATTTCCAGCCTCTCAGGTCAGATAATAAGCACCCCATGACCTTTTTGGAGACTCCAGAAAAATAATGATTGCATTAAAGTATCTGTAAATTTGCTGTGAAACACCTTCTGGAGAAGAGGCTTGTTGGCATTAAAGAAAGCCTCTTCCTCCCTCAATTACATTAAAAAGCAAAACTGCAATTTCACCTGATCTTTGCAAATCCAACTTGCAAAACACAGAGAATTCTTTTAATTTTCCAATTACCCAAAATAGTTTGCCATTTCTACTGAGAAAATCTGTATTTCCTCTGTTTCAACATCAACAGTGCAAACCATAAAGGAATTTTGGGATTATCTCCAGCTAAATTCTGTTAATTAAATTTGAAGCATTTATTACAGCTATAAAAAGATACTCACTCCTTTGATTGTGGTAATTACAGGTTGCACTGTTTTAACCTAAAGTAAAATTTAGCAGTAGAAGGCTGACTGTAACTCAGATAAACGAGAGGCTTTTACCCTTTCCAGCCATTCATAAAACCGTTCATGATTTACAATTTACTACATGCAAAAAGACTCTCTTAATAAATTTAAGCTGCTAATGAGTAATTACCCATCTGTAATTAGAGACACTGGGGTGTTTATGACTCTCTGTACAACCATCTCACCTCTTTGAGCACCAGCACACAGTTGCCAGGGCCCACGGACTGCGGGAGCTCTGCGATCCTGCCCTTGTTCAGGTACGGCCCCGAGAAGCAGCGGTGGTTGAAGTAGATCTTTGGGCAGCAGTACTTGCCATTGATCACCACTGAGCAACGAGAAAGCAAAACTCACAGCTTTAAATCACACGCTACAACCACTCCAGGAAAGAATCCTGCAGTATGGAATAGCTTGTCTGCTGTGAAAAAGGAGGGGGGAAGTGTTGAGTGGCGTGAATTTGGGGTAGTTTCTGTGTCACGTTCGCAGCCACAGCATCAGTTATTCCATGTTGCCAAAATATTTTTCATACTTCACACCCGCGCTTGCAAATTGTCAGACTACAGTAAATAAAGATGGTCATCCATCAGGAAAGAAACATTCCTTCCTGGCTAGTCTGATCCTTCATGGTATTACACCAGTGAGAACAGGAAAGACAAAGACAATCCCAACTTCTTGGTAACAGAAGTAGTTCCTACACAGCAATTACAGATACATTTTCCAGTCAAGTAATTATCTCTCCCCCAAAACTTCTGTCACCAGAGAAACTGGCAAAATTATTCTCCACTGTTTATCCCAATTGCTTTGCATTTTTAGACTCTTTCCTCAATCAGCAAACAAAAGATGTAGCACCTGATGGAGTGACCTTTGATGAAATGACATCAAGCTTTCTAAACCTATTAAAGGGTTTAATGTTTCTCAAAATTAAAGTGTAATACATATTGCAATACAGTTATGTATAAAAACAATATTGTTTTACCTAGTGATGGTGCAGTTGTTCTTGACTGATCAACACTATCACTGAAAGATCTCAAATTCAGTAGTTGAAAACTGGCAGATAAATAAATGAAGTCAAATTTACGTTATGACTCTATTAAATGCCAATTAAAATGCTAA
>JAOXXN010000175.1:5490487-5510439 GCA_026770055.1 Myrmophylax atrothorax | reverse complement strand
TCTTTACTTAGAGAAACCTCTTCTTAAAAACATAATCAGCAGACTCAATACCTCCAGGCATTTTGAAGCAATATTATAGAGGGTGTCTCTTAAAAAAAGACTGTTGTCTTGCTGAAGAGATATTCCTAAAGACTTCATATTCTGGTTCCTGAGAGAAAAGCCGTGAGCTCGACAGAACCTGAGGAACGGGGCATTTAGTGCCGCTCTCACGACCCGACCTTTCAGCAAAGCTCACGGCAGAGAGAGCTGCAATCAACGAACCCAAGCGCAGCAGGAGGAGCATTCCCTGCAGCCAGGGGCGTTTTCCTGAGGCTGCCAGGGATGCTCCCTGGGGATACAGCGCAGACCCAGCAGCTGTTCGCGCCCTCTCCTGGACACCGCTAAGCAGCTCAAAGCACCGCGCGTGATTTTTCCAGGCGGGCTCAGGGCAGGCGGGGGAACCTCCCGAGGATTGTCCCTGGAGCAGCGGTCCCAGAGGGCAGCCTGTTGCCGCACACGGGGCAAGCTGAGTCGGCTAGGAGCGGGCAGCGACTGCACTGCCCAGGCAGCTCCGGCCCCCCTTCCCTTCCCATCGGGTCCCATCCCCAACCTGTGCCACGGCACAAGTGAGAGCTGGGGGGGCTAACTCGGCTCAGGAGGAGAGAATGATAAAGAACAGACTCCAAGTATTAAAAGCATGCAAGAACACACAGCAAGTAAATGTGTTCAGACGATGCTGAACACCAGCTTATTTTTAATACATGTTTACACATGCATACAGTAGCAGAGAGGAATTAAAAAAGAGCATTCAGCAACTCTAGAGAAAGTGTAGACTTGGAGGGGATGACAACATTGGCACCCAGTGCAGCTCCAGGTTTTGGTAAGTTCTTTCTTCTGTTATATTAGGCAAAACAGTTACTTTGATCTAAATACTGTTTAAATTTTAAAATGCTAACAAATTAAACATTAGAACACGCTTAATTTGAGAAGTAGCTTACATTTCCCAGTATGTCTTGCTCATAGCAAGGCAAAACTTTCAGAATTAATATAAGCAGACAAATATAAAGAGTCTTCTCTCCCATCTAGTTTTGCTACCACTGGCTATGTAATCATGGAGTACATTTTCTTATCCTAATCATGTACTCTCCTACAATACAGACACTCACACTCATAATGGGAGGTCACAGTCTCACTACTTCAGTATTTAGAAAGAATCAAACAAATACCTTAAGCTTCCATCTAAAATATCTTTATAATAATTATTTAATTTATTATACATGTTCATTTGCTGTTGTGCCAACACTATTCTTCAGCTTAGATTTTTCCACTCTGTGTTTTCAAGAGTACAAAAATAATTCCTTCTCAGCTCTCCTGACAGTGGATCATAAAATATGTCATTCTTCAAGTCAAGCAACTTGCACCACAGATTCCAGCTGGTGGGACCACCAGTCACTACCACAGACACATCAGTGCCTGCACACTCTCCACTGAATATCACTCACCTAGTGTATCCTGGAATCTCACTAACCTTTCCTTAGGGCTTCATCACACAGACAGGCTGTCACTCTCCACTGGGAGGCAGTGAGACTCTCTCCTCCTTTACCTTTTCCAATGCATTACCTTCTAACAGACAGCAGAAACCCTGATCATGTGACCTTGCACTCCTGAATTTCTATTAACAGCCAGATCCAGATGATGTGACGCTGAGGTAGATGCACTCCTCTCTTTGCTTGTCAATTCAGTGTCAGCATTAACTTCTCAAAACTGTAAGCCAAGCTTTTCACAGAGAACATCAACACTGGTCCCTGGACAAATTCTAAGGAACTCTGCTAGTAAATGCCCGATAGTTCAGCTTCTGAATGTGCAGGCATCTGTTTCCCCTTGCAGAGGTCCTTGCCACCCCCCAGTCCTCAGCCAAGCCCCTCAAGGGCAGCTTCTCCACTGCACTGCCCATGAGAGATGCCCAGGGCAACGGGACAGCGCTGGCCAAAGGGCTGGGCTTTGCCCACATCTGCTCACCAAACCACTCTCCACCACAATGTCACTTGCACCAGAAAAACTGCACTGTGCTCCTCACATGTAGGGGTTAAGAACAAATGAAAATGGGGATTTTTTTAAAGCTAATTGTATTTTTACTGACCATGGCCACAGCCAGCAGACCTCTGACCTGACACAGCTGAGTTGGTGCATGGGTGGCAAGTCTTTCAAAGCATGTCTCTTATTGATTAACAAAATGCAGCTACAACATTACTTCAGTTGGCCACCACTGTAAACCTGGCATAACAATTAGTTGTATCATGTCCAAGCTATGACAGCAGGCTTCCTTAACGGAGATCCCATAGGGTAAACCACATCAGAGAACAGACAGACCACTCCTCACACTATTGCAAAATGTCTTTGCTCTGGTTCCATTCCGTGCACTCAACGTGGGCTGCACAGACACCACCACTCTGAGTAAGCTCTTTCTTGCCACGGTCTCAGTACACTAGAGAAAAATAAAGCAAGCAGAGGCCCTTTCCCTTCAGAAATGAGACACCTGAATGTTTATTTGAAAAAAAAAACCAAAAAGCTTACAATTACTTCCCAGTCTGTGGAAGAGCTGTGAAGTCTGTGCTCACTCTGCATCTTCACTACTAACACAAATACCACATTTTAACAGATTCTTTAATGTTTTGCACTTCTGCAGGCTACCTTTGAATTCTTCATGAACAGTTCTCAGACTGCTTTCCTGCTGATTTAAGTTTCTGATACTGACAGTCAAGATACTGGACCCAAAAGCACGGGGTGCTTTCCAAGCAGTATGTCCCACACAAGTCACCACCCTCACTGCCATGGTAAAAGATCCACAGCCAGTCTTTGAAAGACTATTATACAGTAACTTTAATAAAGACCTGGATAAGGATACAGGCTGGTGGCAGTCTGGAAGGTATTTTAATTGTTGGAAGAGAACCAACAGGTTTGGACACCAGCTCTCTACAACTCACCTTTGCTGATGACCCGGTACAAAGGGGTCACATTCAGGTCTCCCCCAACAGGACAGTGCACTCCAGATTTTACCAACAAACATTTGATTAAAGGTGTCCAAGGGCAAAGGCAAGGGCTTATCAAGACTTCATCCTATCCATTAAGCCTGTGATCAACAATTATCCTAATCACTTTTCTAACCACTACAGTCAAGTGTTCGGCAGAGCTATTATTTTCTCCTTGCCTCCTTGAGATCCACCATTGAAGACTTCTTTGAGAGCACCTTTGAATTCTGCTGTTCAAGAACTATTCTGCCACCAGCTTTCTAAAGCAAGTTCTCCATAGCAGATGTCCAGTAGCACCAAAAGAAGAAAGAGACTGGCTATTCTGAGCTTCTTGAGAAAAATCAAGGTTATCCTCTGGTAGAACAGAAAAGGAGCTCTTTAATTTTCAGCACTTGTGGATGGGGTTACCCTGTGCTACACAGAGAGGAACATGAGAAACAATCATAAAAAGGTGATATTCCTCCTTTCTCTTCACTCTAAGAAATGTGATTCTAGTTAGTCTCCCAGACCTGAGAGCATCAACACATTCAAAGAAGCCCTAAACATTCAGTGTATCAAAAACCCAATGCAGGACATGGTAAGCAAACACACACTCCCTTACTCACATGTTTGAAAGATCCATGGGGGGCTGCAGTTGCTCCTGTGTCTTCTAGATACTCATCCCAATTGAATTCCATTTCATCCACACTGGAACCAGCATCTGGAAGAGAAGCCAAACACCTCTAATTTAGCAACCTGTTGGCTCAAGTTTTAGGCTACTACAAACCACAGCAAAGCCTGCTTCAATTCCAAATGACTAAGTACCCAAGTGAAAGTCAGTTATACATTTCAACACACAGACAACACCATCTGGCCTTGCTTTGTATGTGAACACCACTTTTAAGTTGGACCTGGGCTGAAAAACAGTGAAATCCTGAGGATTTTGGTTAAGCACAAATTGCTTTCAATTTGTGGGAGGAGAACACAGGCAGAAGAGATCTGTATTTGTATCAACAAATATGAGAGACTCAAAACTTTGGGCAAATTGGACTGTTAGTGTATAAAACTAAAAAACAATCAGAAAACAGCAATAGTAAGAGATTTGAAAAGAAAGACTAAAAAAAAATTGAAATACCACTGTCCTCTTTCTTCAGTTAAATAGTATGCATTTAAATGTTCTAAAACACCAAAAGCAGAGAGAGGGATTCAGGGCAGTTCTAAAGAAAACAGCTTGATACACAACTGAAATCAAGACCACGCAGATTAGTCACTTAAAACAGCCCAGCTCAGGAGGTGTAACAGCTTCTTTAGACCAAGAAAATTTAATTTCATGATGCATTTAAAGCATAAATATGCTAAAACCACTGAAACCACAGTTCAAAACTGTCTCAGGCTGTTAGCGAAGCAAGCACCTGGAGAGAGCCAGGCTACCAAATAGTCAGATATTCTATTATTATTGTCAAGCCTGTCCCCCAGCCCTGCTCTCCCCTTCAGTTCTTGGCTCACTTCCTCGCTCCCTTCCTATTCCTATTTTTTCCAACGTGTAACCCACTCTGCTGAAAAGATGCCACACCAGCAGAGGTTGGATTTCAGGTTCCCTGTTGTTGTTCAGCATGCAGCCACATTACATTTTTCCTGAAGGCACACAGTGGGATGACCAGGGAGGGTCCCATCTCGCGTAATCAGCATTTTTAACCTCAACACACAAAGTGCAGCTCCAGGTTCAGCAGCAGGACGGGATGGCAGTGACATGACACCAAAGCAGAGCTTTCATTTTCACTTTTCCACTGATCCCACCATCTGCACCATAGCTGTCTTTGTGAGTGAACAACGGAGCTTTTCCCTTCTCAGGACCAGGAAACCTGATACCTTGTTTATATTTGAAGACAGAGAAATCTCTGTGTATCACAAGCCTGATGAGAGCTCAGCAAAGGTTACCAGACACCAACGTTTCCTCCACTCTGAGCCTTCCTTAGGACGGGCTGCAACTGTTCTTTCAGCGAATAGCAGCTTGAGTAGGAAACATTACACATATATAAAAAAAAGAATTAAGTATTACTACATGCCTTTATCAGCCCCCTGGACATGCTGACAACCTGCTGAGTGTGCTCCAGGACAGCTCCCAGTCCTCCAACAGAAAGGGGCAAATATTTGCCCAAAAGTCTGAGATATGTTAGACTAAACCCACTAAAAGTCTTCAGTGTAGGTAAGTTCAATCTTATCTTCAGACTGATGGGTTAGCTCTTCTTTGACTTCTCATTGTACCTCTGGAGTTATCATTTCCCCAAACTTAGAAATGGACATTCAGTTAGCTGTTGTTTGCTGATGTCAGTATCTATTTTAAAAGAGGTTCTTATCTCGCCCTAACGCAACTTCTGTTGTTTTTAACCAACCACAGCTTGTTACACTGGCCTCTCAAAAGCTTCAGGGCTCAAAAGATTCAGAGTTTGAATATCACCCTCACTTTTAAGTGATAATTTCTAACTTACTGAAGAAATGACCTGGAGAAATAAATAAGGAGTTCTATTTAGAAAATTTTTGAGGGAATAAAGAGGTTAATGCACAGACCACATCTGTTTGCAAATTAGGGTGGAGCTGATCAAAGCTGATCAAGTCATTCTAAGGAAGATACAGTTTCATTGCAAAATGTTGTTAAAACAGGTTTAAGATTTCCTAACTCATTTAAACCAAATTTTATTTTAATATGACCACAAAAATGCTGAAGTCCACAGCTCGAGAACCAGGGAGGGAAACAAACATCAGCTCGGACACAACATCTATGGTCAGTCAACACCTGGAGTGAATTCTGCCTAATCTTCCTCCTGACCAGAGAAAACCAGCTTGGCCCTTCCCACCAAAAACCTGCTCAGCACCAGCTCCGCTCTCCTCCAGCCCCAAAGCTCTGCCTGCACCATCCACTGCGTTCCCGTTTTAGGGAACAAAGCCATGGACTGCTCTTTGCCTTCGCAGCAGTTTGCAATGCCCTGGGAATCCCACCCGGACCCCGAGGAGTCCTCCCTGCCCCCGATCATCAGATAATTGGCTGAGGGGCAGTTAAGCTCCTTAAATGAGGCACAGGTCACTTCACACACTGAAAGGGTCAATTAGTAACTTCTGTTCCCACTTAATTGCTACAAGGAGCTCCAAGGAAAGCGAGTTTGCCCGCTGCTCCAGCCACCCTCTGCCTTCAGTTACAGCTAAAACCATTCCCGGCTGGATCAGCCACCGCAGGTCCTTTGTCACTGCACTCTTCATGGTTTCTGCAGCCTGCCTGTTTCCTTCAGATCCAGGAGAGCTCTTTCCTCCCAGGTGAGAAGGGCTCACATTGCTCTGTGCTGTGGAGGGCCCAAATCTCACCAGCACAACCAAAAGTTCACTTGAAATTCATTTTTCATAGGAAAAAACAAATTAAAAAAACCGCCAACCAACCAAAAATTATCACAAATCCCTGTCCAACATTCATTGCAAACTTAATAGTCTTCCTGCTTTATTTTAGAGAGGTTTCCCTGAGTCACAGAGATTTTTTTAAAACATTTTAAAAAAAGCACAGACAGCTGTTGCTGTTCATTCACTCATAAAAGTACAACTCAGCTTGTGTTTGCACCTCACTAGGGTTTTATAATTAAATGAGTTGAGGTGATCAGCCTTGCACTTCAACCACTGGACAAGAGGAGTCAGGAATTCGAGGAGCTTCCCTCCCTTTCTGGGGGCTGACACAGCTGAGGGCTGTGCATAGTTAAGAGTTTTAACCAAACTATTTGCTGCTTTTCCTTGCAGCCCTGCCATGACATTCCAGGTGATTTAGCATAGCACTTACAGGAGCAATGTGGAACAGGAAAAGTTCCTTGAATAAAGCTCCAAGCAAAAATGCTGGATGAGGATTCATACTGAGAGCAGTAAATTAATTTTTTAATTGTGGCATGAAACCATGAAAAACCCAGTCTCTCTTTTTCAATACCTGAATGCAGAAGCAACTCCAAGAGTGCAGTGAAGGACCATCTCTCTGGTGAGACTTTCAGAGTCAGCATCCAACCACTGTCCTGGTTTTATTGGCAGGACAGTGGCAGCAGAGCAGGCCCTGCTTACATCAAGCCTTTGATCCAGCCTGTTGGTATTTTTTTGCAAGACCCTCTTGCACAGCTCCATCCTCACAGGTTAGCAGATCTCTGGATACACAGCGGAGAAGTTTAAGGAGGCCACATTCCTGAAGGGCCACATGTCTGTATCAGACATCCTGACCAGTGTGAGCTCAATAAAACCTCAGATATTTATATCAGAAATTCTTGCTACTGTGAGAAATCTTGCAAATCAATATGACAGATGACAACAAGCAAAACCATATTTAATACATTAGATTCTGTAGCATAGTTTATTAATCCAATGCTGCATGGATGTACATATTTATGCTGTCTCTTTCTCCCTGTATCCTTAATTGCTGCAAGTCCTAAATGAATTCAGCTTTCTACTACGTGGAGACATATTTTCTGTATTAGACAGGATGACTGAGCAGCACATTAGCTCAGTGGCAAAGCACAACTTTGGCAAAGGCAGGGGAAGAAACCAGATGCAATTCCCATCTCTCTAGCCTTGCCTACAACTGTTTTTTTGTCAGTAGAACTTTCAAATCAAGCTAATTTGAGAAGTGTCCTACAGAGGTTCTATGGAGAATGCTCATCCACTTTGGAGGTGGGAAATTTCTCTGTAAGAATATCAGCAGTTTCCTAAGTAGGTCTAACACTTCCCATTTGTCACTGTTTTTACTAGTATTATTGGAAACACTAACTCTTCCTTTCTGAATTTTATCATGAATTACATCCTACTGCTCTCTGATACATACAGGAAGAGAAAGAATATGGAATTGTACCATTTGGACACGAGAATATAGGGAAATATTCAGGAAGCTAGCCCTTAAAAATACCTGAAATGGAAACAGTCTACACCAGGCTGTTTTGATCTTTGGAACTGAGTTAAATTCTCACTGCAAATAACTTTCATGCATCTTTAATGTGATATAGTTGAAGACTGTCACATTGGACATTTAAGTACATCACACTGAAGTCTGCAAGACCTTCAATTAAGGCTAACCTAAAGGTTTCTCACCCTGAAATGTAGACATATTTCAATCTGATTTTAATAACAGTTAATCTTTTTCATCTATACCAGCTGCAAGGCCATGAATAAATAAAGATAGGTTGGAATTCCAGCAGCTGAGAAAGGCTGTGACAAGAATAAAAGTTGTCTTTTCCCCTCATAGTGTGGGAGAGCATCACAACCAACACTCCTGAGCACTGTCTGGGTTCTTGGAAGGCAGAGAGCCTGTATGCAAAACCAGAAAGACAGAGGGGAACCTCCAAAAACTACAAATTCCCAAGTGGAAAAAGTCGGTGAAAGAATAGGAAGGGAATGTTTCAGTAGTAGTTTGGACTGGTCTAACTCAAAAGCACTTGTGAAAACAAAATTGAGGGCACAACAAAACCAATGTGCTTATGCTTACATGGGCATCATTTTCTGTGAACTATCTCTGAATGCAGCAAGTAAAGCTCTTGTCAGTTATTGTCTGCTTTCCACAGCCTCCTGTACTCAAACTTGGCACAAAAGGATGCTCAGGAAAATAGCTGTGAGTAGTTTCAAGCCAGTATCAAACCCTTCCTAGCTATTCCAAAAGCACACAGTGAGAGAGGACTCTGTGTCCTCTGATCCTTTCTGAGGAAGATGGAAAAATGAAAATAAAGGCTGTAGTACCAAGGGATGTGCTATCAGCCTGTGAACACACCACTGCTGACCATGTAAACATCTCCTTATTGTTCCTCTCTCCTCTGCACAGAGACAGAAGTCAGCAGTTTCCTCCAGCCAAGGAAAAAGCATTTGCATGTGCCCAGAGACATTCTGTATCCTTGTCAATGGTGCCTGTTCTTGCTTATTTGAGGATATAACATTGACAACAAATAAAAATCATAAACCAGATGACAGCATTCTCCTAGAAGCACTACAGAGTAAAATCACATTTAACGTTTCTTCACTAACACTGACAGCAATTACATTTCCAAGACGAAAAGGTACAAAAAACTACCAATAGTGAATTGTCCTATGAGAAGAGCAGCTTGCTGGACAAGTACTAAAGGGAAATAATACTCAGATAAAATCCTGATCCAATTGTTTACATTGGTAACCACAATTAAAATTTGCTTTACATTAACAGTACCAACATTATAGGTAGGCACCTCCTCAAGGAAAAGGACAAAGCACAGCAAACAAGACAGAAAAAATGGATTCTCCCTGGCCCAACAAGAGGCTGCAATCCCAGAACAGTTTCAGAAAGCTGTTAGTATTCCCAGCCATCCCAGACCAACACTCTTCCCAGTCTGGTGTTTCAAGGTGAACCAAACCCTGAGCTAATTTATCATAATATACTGCTCTGCAGCAGGTTAGGGATTGATATCACAAGCCTATCAAAGTGGACACACCAAGGCACTCCAGAAAAACAGGACAGATTACAATGGCAGCAAACAGCTTCAGTTATCTGACTTTTAAAACCAGCAGCACAGTCTTGTCAAAACTTTAAGAACAAGATGAACACAAGGACAGAACAAGATAACATTAACCACCTTGACAGACAAATGCCTTAAAGTAGCAGTGTTAAAACCACAGAGCTTTTCAGAAGCCCATCTCATGGTGGTACCACAAGGAGGAGAGTCACAGCTTCTCAGAAACACAATTACAAAGGTGGGGGAGATTTTGTTCTCCTTTAAGCCAGTGACACATCCTTTGAAATAGAGCAGTAACAAAAATAACCACAACAGCCTCATGGCCAGACTCTAACCCTCAATCATTGAAATTTGCATTTTTCCCTGTGTACAGTGAGACATCCACCATGCTCAGCTTTCTTCCATCTTGCTTGCCACATCTTTTAGAACAGTTGGCCAGGGGGCTCAGCTGGACTATTACCTGCATCATACTGCTGTTCTCCATTCATCTCCACAGGGGTTGTTTGGAGCAGCCAGAGCAGGGCAAGCCGAGGCTGTCACTGGTTGGTGCTCATGAGTTGCCTCCCGCCTTCGGTTCTACCACGAGCCAGGACATTCAAGAAGGAATTCTGGAAAACACCTGAAAGGAACAACTGGTGAGAAAATCTTTATGGGCTTTTAACTGTTTTTAAGATAGAATCACAGAATGGTTTAGATTGGAAGGGACCTTAAAGATCATCGCATTCCAACCCCCTGCCATGGGCAGGGACACCTTCCACTAGCCCAGGTTGGTCAGAGGCCCATCCAACCTGGCCTTGGGCACTGCCAGGGATGGGGCAGCCACAGCTTCTCTGGGCAACCTGTGCCAGGGCCTCACCATCCTCACAGTAAAGAATTTCTTCCTAATATCCAATTTTCAAAGCTATTCTTGTAAGCAATTAAATAATTATTTCTCTATGAATGGTAAAGTGGGGAAGGACAGATCTAAAGTCAGCCCACCAGTTCAGTGCACTGGAAGTTTTCTTTCCTTACAAAATCCTCCACTAAAGCAAAGTTGTATAGTAAACAAAAGCCTGGGTTACATGTTTATCTAATAACAACACACTTTGACCGACAGCTTCATATAAATCAATGAGATAGGGCAGGAGGTGGCTCTAGACCCAAGATTACTGGCTTAAAAATTCTTGGAAAAAAAGAAGGTAATTTCAAATAGCCTTTGCATTCTTGTTGAATGTCTGGAAAGCATCTGTTTTTTTGTTTTAAGCAAGACAGCAGAAATAATGTAGAGGACGTAAAATCAGGTTCTGAGATAAACACATTTTTAATAACTATGGTTTGAAAAAAGGAAGCCCTACACATTTCAAAAGTCTTCAATTTTGAGTTTTGTGTGGCCACAGTGTGTATGGGGACTACCTGATGCCCCTCAGAGGTTCACAATACTGGAAGCTTCACTCACACACAGATAAACCAACAAAGTTCAACAGAATTAAATATTCAGCAGCAGCGCTCAGTTGTGTAGAAAATTCTCTAGCACAACCAAAACTACAGTCAGGTTCAAAAACTTTCATTACATGTGAAATGAAAATTATTTTAGAGTAGCATGAGTTATCATTAAGAGCTCCTATTGAAGGGTAGCTTAATGCCACAAAAATCTACCATGCAGAAGATGTTAATAAGTCTTATTCACTATAACTCCAGGAATGTGTTTGGAAGGGAACTCAGCTGCCAGTTCCTGTGATGTGCCTCTAAGCTGCTCCACTCCAGCTCAGAAAGACTGTGCTCAGCATGTAACTGCAGGGTCACAAGTGAACTCCCAATTCAGCTCTGCCTCTGTGGGGAAGTTACTGAGGAATTAAGCACAGTATTAAACACTCTATCAAAGTCCAGTGGTTCCCTACACACTTCTGTGCTCTCAGGACAAAGCAGTGCAGGATAAAACAACACAAGTGCTTGTTCCCAGCCTACTCTCTCTCAACACTTTCCTCCTGCAGACTAAGCCTCCATCTACCCCATCTTTTATAAAGTAATGCTGGAAGATGATGTCACTGGCAACCTGCACGATGCTTGGCACACTGTGAACAAACCCCACACCCAATAAAATACTTTATAATCATTAATCAAAATATTTCTTGGTAATGCCCTATCGTAAGTCTATCAGCTGTCACAGTGCTAAGCCAAAACAAAGGCTACGCTGTGAAAAATGCCAAGCAAAGCACTGAGTCCAACAGATCTGGGGACATGCCACTGGTTGCTAATAATGTAGCCCTGGCAAAGTACCCTCAGAATTAATTGCAGCTAAGCTAATTTCAGTTTATGGGATTCAGCTCTCGATTAGCATCTATAACTAAAGCAGGTGATGTAATGATCGGTTTTTTGCAACATGAAAATATTTAAGACACCACCTTCCCCCCAAAAAACCCCAAACCACAAAACCAAACACCAAAGAGGCTGTTGATTTAGAAGATGCCAAATTCTGGCAGCTCCCGTTGAAGTTGATTGATATTCTGCCCAAGTCAAGTTGGGTAGTTATTTGGGATTTCATAAGCAGCTCTGGTGTTTTATGTACACAAAATTGAGAGTCCTTGTAATTAGCACCCAACCATGGCTGTGCTTACAGGCTGGCACCCCAAAGATTATCTTTTGATAAATCTCGAGGGAAGGGGAGCACAAGTGCTGCTGGAATAGAGCTGATTTGGAAATACTTTGGACTCTTCAGTCTCACTTCTGCATTTCAAATCTCCTTTCAGCACATGAAATATTCAGATGTTAGCAACTGGAGGCAGCATTAAAAACAGTTACAGTTCATTAAAGCCAGATGGCTCACTTGAATATGAAAAGAAATCAAACATAAGTTGGATGTTGAATTAAAGTAAATCAGCTGGTGTCTGAGGCTTAATATTATTTTAAAACAAAGGCACATGAGACAATGGGGATAGACACCCCTAAGGACTGGGGAAGAAGCCACAGAAAGGATCATGTTTCAGCAAATTCCTTCATGCCAAGGCATCCAGTAAAATCTATTTCAGCCCCCTGTGTCTACTATAGAGAGCTTCACTCTGAACAGGCAGGCAGGAAACCTGTTGCAGGTCTGCCAGGGCAGGGAAGGGGCTTTCAGCACCTGAAACCCACTGCTGTGCCACTGAACACTGAGAGAAACCTCCTGCTAATGCAACAAGGAAGGGAAAGAACCCTTTTGTTTTTCTTGGGCCATACCCTGGATGTGGGAGAGGGGCTAAATGTCCTTCTGGTCCCTATGCCCATTCACACATATACCTGGGCATTTTCACTTCAAGGAAATAGTAATTATGTGTTCCCTCTGTGGAGACATGGCCCGAGCACTTCATTCAAAGGGCTTTTGCAGCAGATCTTTTATTGTAGGATTCACAGCTCTGACACAGACAGTGCCCTGTTCAGCACCTCTTCTAATTAGGTCCAGTGTTTGCAGCAGAGATTCTTGTTGTCATTTCAAAGAAATCTATTCAGTACAAAAGCACCTCTCTACTACAAACTCCTGCCTGAAAAAAAAGTTCAGGAAGAACAATGAGAAGCACAAGGCTGGTGCAGATGAGCACCCAGCAGCAGCAGCAACCTTTCCCAGCACAGTTACTCAGCGACCCTTTCACTGAATATTCCCAATGCCTCTTACTCAGGCAGAAGCCCTTCATAAAAGCTCTTCTGCAGTTAAGATCTGAAACTCTTATGACAGAAAGAGCTGAGGGATTTTTCCTTCACAGAGAAGGGACTGTACCAACACTTCATGCCAGTGGGCCCAATCCTGCTGCTGCACTGAGCGAGGCTCCAGCCCATGGGCAGGGATCTCCCCCAGCCTTATTCCTGCTGCTGCTGTGCAACCTCAGCTACAGCCACCAGCCAGTCCCAGTCCCAGTCCCTGCCCTGTGCTTGTATTAGTACTGCAGAAATCAGCAACTTCCACAGCCTGCAAAACACAGCTTCAAGCTTGTTTTTTAACCTTTTCCCTCATCTAACACCACTACAGTCCATCATGAACATAAGCCTTACCTGCCCCTTCTGCCACAAGAAGATGAGACAATGGCCACAGGGGAGAAGGGGGTATGTTCAAATCAAGATTTGTATGGGACTGGGCACTTGCAGGACACAGACCTTATCAATGTATAAGCAGATCTAAGGTAGCCAAAATGCAGTTGCACAGGTCCTTTACCTGAGGAGATAAGCCAAGTGGAGACACATCAACCCTTTGGAAAACATATTTGCACCTTCTCAGAGAACAGAGAACCTCCACCCAGCCTGACTGAGACTCTGCCAACTTGTCACTGATAGAAGAAAGTGAAAAAAATGGTAAGGACCTTCTAGGATGACAAATTAAGTTGAACTGTTCTAAATATCAGTAGAGCTTATTAAAAAAAAAATACATCCCATAGCAGAAAGAGAACCCAACACGATAAACTATTCAGGTAGGAGCCACCTTAATTTAGGATGAATCTTGAAACACTCGGGTCCAGCTCCATAAATTATGGGACCTGACTTTACAACCCGTGCTGTGCTACCCAGCTGGGAAAGCAATTCCCATGGGACTACAGGTTATGTCCAAGTGAGAATGTAAAAGTCACAGCTCTGCTCCCAGCTAATTCAGATACCACTGGACAGCAGGGCATTCACTTGATGGTGTGTCCCAAAAAGTTCCTTTGTGTAACTGGTTGAAAATAGAAGCTGTTAAGAAATGCTTAGTTTGAATCTTCAACTTTTAAGATAGTGGGGGGTTTTGACAAGTTAAGGTTTGGGTTTGTTTTTTTAAAAGCAAAATCTCCAGCATTTTTCTGCTCTCTTCATCTACTTTCATGGCATGCAGAGTAAATGCTCATTGGGGGTTCTGGGCCAAATAAAGGAACCAGAGAAGAACAGACTGCTCTGTATTCATTGTTGATTTTGTTATTTCATATCCTTTTGCACCAATACAACTGCCTGAAGTTAAAGCTGGAAAAGAAGATGAAGAAAAAATGTGAAGTTCCTGCTGCTCCCAAGTCCCAGACAACACCTCGGCAGCTTCTTATCCTCTGTAAAAGGACAAGCAGCATGAACAAATAAATATTCTACCAGGAAAATGTAGTATAATTTGAGGTGAGATAAAATAGAGCACTCAGATGGAAAGAAACTGACTTCTGCCTCTGGTTCCTAATCCCTAGTGCATATAGATATCAAATCCCCAAGCACATAATGAAGTGGTATGGAGGGCTGCCCATCAGGAAGCAACAGGCAAGAGTTAAACTGCACCATGACAGGCATCAGAGGAAGGGACCCTTTCAAGTTCGTCTGAACAACCACTAACAAACAGCACTATGAAGTGTCTGCTTTCTCAGCTTCCCCAGAGAAACTCCATTACATAAATGGGTTTAGACTTTAAGAGGAACGACTTAACTTTTTGTCAGAGTCACCACCAATCTCGTTCTTCTGACTTGAAATAAAAAGGCACAGGACTCACTTGGATGCTGCTCAAGAGCCAGCTCTGAGCCAATGCCAAGATTTGAGACCTGCAGCAGAGTCCTAGAGAGCAACCTGTGGGGAGCTGTGGGGGGGCAGAGTGATCCCATCAGCACTTAACAACTATTGGCTCCAAAACAAAATCACACCCTTTCCAGGGACTCAAGGAAAAGCATCTGCTCTGCTAAGGAGGAGAAGACAAAGTATCAATGGATGAATATAATTAAGGATACAATGCTGAGTTATCCCCTGTGTAAGCAAAGTGTTTTAAATCAACAAGTACATTCATTTCCCATACATTTTAAGCAATTAACAAAGATATAAACTAATCTGTAAGTGCCTGAAACACGAGAATTACAGGAGAAACCTGAAAAAAATCATCTGTCAGATACCAGATTTGGAAAATCATTTCAATGTCTGAAGGATGTCAGGCCTACAGATCAAGCACAAAAGTCAATGAAGTTACAATAAGTAGCTCCCTAATACTGCCACGAGGCTCAGTTTATTCAAACAAGTCCTCCTTGCCAACTCATATTCTGTGCACATGTTGTAGGAAAGTCTTTCACTAAAATCTGAGCAGGACACTCAACTCGGCTCAGCCTTCAAGTCGCATAAAGGGAAAAAATCCAGCACTATCTTCCAAACCCTTCTTTGAAATTGAACTTCTGCTTCAGAGAACCACCTCATGGGTGCCACCATTGCAAACAATACAGCAATTAAAGGAGAAGACCTGGAGGGGGGAGGATGGTATTTTGCAAGTAAGACAATTTTTTAAAAGTCCATCAGATAAAATGCTTTTTTTATGTAAAAGCATGCTCCTACTTCCTTTGTCATGTCATTGAAATGGCACATGATACAGGAAAAGGTATTGTATTACATCCATTTCTCAGAACAGCTCCTAAACCACAAGCTACACACAGAAAGGGCACCTCTCCCTCCAACTCCCCCACAGCCCCAGCACAAACTCGGGTCCCATCAGCCACTGAGGCCTCACATCACCTCCAGACACTCCAGACCCACAATAAAGCCCAACTTCACACCAAGAACATTTACTCCCAGCAAGTACACTCTCCACCCCACCAATATAGAAGTTGAAAGGTTAGGAGCTAAACCTGTTTATCAACACATTGACCTCTAGTTCTAGATCTGATTTACCCAGAGCAAGCAGGAACCCCAACACATCTGCAGCTCAGCTGGTACACTTTGGTCCACAGCACTTGTGAAATTATAACCAATCTCCCAGATTTGGGGGTAAAAATAGACTTGATGGTTTAACTTTTGGTTCCCATTTTTAAAATATTAGCACTGATACCAGGGACAACAAAGGCAGTGGTATTTCATTCATACTTCTTTACATTCATAGATCATCAGGCTTTCTTCCCTGAGCAAAGAACTAACCCATTAGTCAAACTGTCAGTGCCATGCTGGAGTGAAAAT
This sequence comes from Myrmophylax atrothorax, assembly GCA_026770055.1. Taxonomy (NCBI): domain Eukaryota; kingdom Metazoa; phylum Chordata; class Aves; order Passeriformes; family Thamnophilidae; genus Myrmophylax; species Myrmophylax atrothorax. Next base: position 5,494,094 of record JAOXXN010000175.1, on the reverse strand, counting down.
TAAGATGGAAAATACCTTCTTTCAAAGTTTGTAGTTTTGGTAGCATACAATTTCAGTCTAAATAATTCAATCTTAAATCATTTCAATTAAAAAACCCCTTAATCATAGAACCAGTCTTTGTTTTCATGCACACTGATGATATTTGGACACAAGGTCTGCTTAGACAGATGTGACCACAAATCAAACTGCTGTCCAACAGAGAGAAAACCCATTTTAACAAGCAGTGGCACTAAAAAAAACCCACCATGATTGCAAATAAAAGCTGCAGAAGCAAACAAGACACAATTTTATCAAAAGCACTCATCACAACACATCAAGATGAATCAAAAGAGACTCGGAAATCACAGTTTTCCTTGTGAAGAAATTAATTTACTGCTGAGTGACCAGTGCAGGTCACAGAAGAGGGAAACAAAACAGGGAAAGCCTGTGGCTGCAGAAGTTGTCTTTGGAAAGTGAAAATGAGTATCATTTTCCCTAACAAAGACTCTGTGCCACCTACTAGCAAGAAGTAAGACTCAATCTACCAAATGAACTCAAGTGCTGGAGCTAATAAATTTGGGAAGTGATTACAGGAAGGAAGACTCTAAATGGTGACAACCACACCCAACACTCACTGAACACTCTCCAAAGCCACCTCTTCTTCAAGGCCATCAGCACTCAGGCCTTGCTGTCAGAAATGCAAACAAGCACTTCTTCATTTCGGATGAAACCTGACTAAAAGAGACTCCAGACTTGGAAGGGTCAGGACTCCAGGCCTGCAATGCCATTTCCTTCACAACCCTCCGTTTCAGAGTACACCATCACCTCAGGACTCCTGTGCCACAGGTTTTTATTTTCCCAGCTCAGTCTCGCTGTTTCCTTGCCGCGAAGGGCAGGTCTCCTTACCACCCTGGAATGCTCCCAACCAGGACTGCAGGAGCAGGGGTGGCACTGACACAGCACCTGGCAGCATCCCCTCAGCCAGCCCTCCTGCTCCACAGTGCAGGACATGCTCCAAGCTGGGGCTGCACCTCCATCCTCCTCCCAGACACTGCCGATCCTCCCTGGGGCACAGCAAAGCACGGGCTGCTCACGCCACTGACTTCACGTGGTACCACACAAGGAGGGAGAGGATCAGCATCACAGGAGGGGGCAGTGTCTGGAGCAGTCAAACAGGTTGGTATCACCTGCCCCTGCTCACAGCTCAGCACAGGGAGAGCCCCAGTGCCCCGCACTGCCAGCCTGGGGCCAAGGAGGAGTGAGGACACGCTCTTCTTCCTCCGCACAGCCCTGCAAGCTGTGACTGACCCCACTACCAGCACAGTACAGAAACACCAGTAGCACAGAAAATTAAATAGCAGCAGGTTTCACTTCGTCCATAAAGATATGTCCTCTTCTCCCTACCCTGGCAGACCAGCTCAAGCATCAACTCAACACATGCTACCTACATTCCCATCCCCACGTTTCCTTGCCAGGACTACAGTGATGTCCCACCCACAGGCACACCCCAATTTCAAATCAAAAACGTGGCTGTGAATTATCACTTTAAAACTGAGGGAAAGCCAAAACCAGAACGATTCTACCACGCACAGGTCCTAGTGGGGAATGTATCCCAAAGCCTGTGGCCCTTGGCTCAAGTCTCCAGATGTGAATGTAAGAACTTCTAATTCCATTTTTATTGAACGAAATAACTTTCTATCTTGATTATTGAGTAAGAATTCTCACCTCAAGTCAGAAATCCTAGATGAGGCAAAATTCAACTTCCCTACAATGCATATTTAAAGATCCCTTAACAAAACAAGTGCTGAGGGCAAGTTTATCCTACATCCTGCCATCAATTGCTCAGAAAAAAGTCTTCTGCAGTTTGGGTTTGACTGTCAGATCTTTACTTTGATTCCCAACCTGCTCCATAGGTCTCCTGTGCACTCTTGAACAACCACTGTGCTGTCACCACGAGACGCATTCTGACCTGAGCTGCTCCTTATCTTCCAAAATAGTGTCGCTGATGAGGAAGTCTTGAGTATAATCACCTTGAACTAATCTAATCTAAGTTAGTTTAGAACTGATTCGACAAGATTCACCAGCCCAGTGCAGGATCTCTCACTCCCATGTGAGAAATGATAAAGCCACAGAGGAGGTGACGTGATTTCCCTGCAGGTGCAGGAAAGCCCAAGGTGGCACCAGGAACAGGGGCAGCTCAGCTGTGGCTGCAGGAGCTGCTCAAGTGGTGAATCTGTCACACACTACTGGGGCTTCAGAGTGGAACAGCAAAAGTAAGTGTATTTTCCCCAATGGTGACAAATATGAGTGTACTGGCACTGTTTAAATGCTAAAAGCAAAGCCAGTGATACTGAATAACTAGACAGAAACATCTGAATTATTTAGTAGACAGTGCAGAAGCACCAAACAAGCCAAAGCATGATCTGACCAAGAAAAGAACAAGGGGAAAAAAAACCCCAACAGCTATTAGTTTTCTGTTGAAGAGAAGAAACAGCTGAGTGCAGGATTAAGACAGAGGCCATGGCAGAGAGGAGGCTGTGACTGCACAGCCAGGGATGGTGAAAGGCAGCACTGCTGCTTTTGGATTGACAACCTCTATACTGACTGAGCTGCAACAGGAGACTACATTCCAAGACTTTTTATTTTTCCTTTTGGACAATCTTCCTAAAACACTACCCAAACCCCCAAAGTCTTCCTTGGCCACTATCAGGGAAGCAGAGGAGTGGAAAAGGCACATTTCAACCACTCCTTTTAACAATCCTATAGAGAAAATCCTGACCAACTGATCACAGCTAACATTTCTCCAAAGGGAACATTTCCTCCTCATTTAACTTACAAAACTCTGTCTCCTGCAAATGACATTTTATTTATAGCAGTGGTATTTGCTGTATAACTGATTGGGGAAGGCTGTAAATGAGCATCATTGCATATATATGGAAAACAATGATAAAGCAGTCATCAAAAAGCTACAGAACATTTAAATATTCAAATAAGGCAATCTGCATAACCCCCACCTGAATTTTAATTTTGCAGAACTTATTTCAGAGCTTTGTGATCTGTGCAAGCTACTTCTTTTCCACAGAAAAATGGCATCTTTCACTTTTAGCAGTGTTTACCCCAGGTGATACCAATTTTAATTCTTGAAGTGAAGGTAAAGGAGGCTTTGCCATAGGAGGACAGGTTATTTTTAAAAAGTCTAAGTGCTCAAGGCAAGAAGGCAAAGGTGAAGATGCCGATGAGCCACAATAAGGTTGCACTGGCAGTGAACTGCATCGAGGCTCTTCACCTGCAAAGCAAAGCTGGGTTATAACTTGTAGCTCTCTAAAATGAGAGCTATGAAAATGGGAAGGAGAGGAAACCAGGGCTGCAGAGGTGAGGGAGACAGGACAGCAAATCAGCTCTTATATTGAGGCAAGGATTTCCAAGGGAAAGAGAGGATCAACTTGTAGAGGACCCCACAAAGAACAGGCTTGTACCAAGCAGGTCAAAAAGATGTATTCACAAATTGGAAAGTTAAATTAATGCCTGTGAGCCTGCCCATATGGCAGCTCTGGAGCTGGGATTCCTCAGAAAGCACTTCGGCTAAAAACCAAAACCAAAACTAAACAAAATGCTCTTGCAGAGCAAC